>CM034537.1:71259448-71381477 GCA_020002185.1 Paraescarpia echinospica | reverse complement strand
CAACGTGCTAAACAATTATGTACACGTAGGAGTTTATCTAAGCCTTTTTTTAGCAATAGTGTTTATGAGTGAGTTGCAATAGTCAAGGCGCCTGCTAATTAGAGCTACTGATATTGTTTTAGCAGTTCATAACAACAAAATATGCTGAATTCGACGGAAGTAACGCATATGGCAAAAATGAGACTTGAGAAATGTTCTGGTGAAAGCTGAAATCAAAGACAACACTCATATTACGAACGGTATTTGATGGTGATGTATCATTACCAAGCAATTTAACATGAAAGTAGTTAACAAACGTGTTTCGTTTTTGTTTTGTGCCAATGACAATTAGATCAGTTTTATCTGGATTTAGTATCAATTTACTTGCTTCCATCCACAGCAAGATGTCGGTGAGACAGTCATTTAAAGTTGATCGAGATGTATGCGCATCATTTGGTGATATTGATATCTACACCTGTGTGTCGTCAGCATACACGTGGTGATTTATATTATGATTTGTTATGACTGATTAAGGGATGTAGTGTATATGCTAAACAGAACAGGGCCAATGACAGAACCCTGTGGAACACCAAATGGAATATGTTCTGGACAAGACAGTGAGCCAGATATATTAATGCTTTGATATTGGTCTAAAAAATACGAACTAAACCATTGTGCCGGTAATCCCAAATTCTCTACAATGTAACAGAATGCCATGGTCTATTATATCAAAAGCAGCTGATAGATCTAGTAAGGTGAGAGCAGTCAATTTTTTATTATCCATATTGCATACAATGTCATTGTGTACTTTAATAAAAGCCGTATCAGTTGAATGAAATCGCTTATATGCAGATTGTAGATCATTTGATAAATGCTGTGAATAAATGCGTTCCTGGAGTCGATTTGCAACAATATTATCCAATATATTCGACAGAAAACTAAGATTAGAGATAGGATGGTAATTCTTTAGGTAATTTTTGCACAGACTTCGTTTTTTAATAAGAGGTTTGACAAGAGCTTGTTTGAACTCATTGGAACAACACCATTCTGCATTGACATATATATATATATATATATATATATATATATATTGTAATAAGATAAACCAGTTGATCAATGCAACTTTTCAGTAGAAATGTTGGAAAAGGGTCAAGATCATACGATTTGTGTAGACACTTTTGTTTGATAGCGCGAACTTCTCTTGTAGTTGCTGGTGTAAAACATACATGTATGCAGACCACCATTGTTACACACAACGTTGATAGTTGGATCGGATGATGCTCTGTGACAATTAACACACATATAAATTACGTTTCATAAAATATATAATTGTAAAACAGGATAAATGAAAACATTAATTGAAGAGGGAGGCTTAACTTGCATTATTATGTTAATATAATAACATATTCTTAGAAAAAATACAATGCACGTAAATCAGTAGATCTAATATATCATTCGAACGGATACATTACTAATTGTGGTCATCAGCAGTGCTTCTTCAAGTTGAAACAAGATACATGTTAACATAAGCAGCCATTGTTTACATTTGTTTCACGCCAGTTCTCTTTGGATTAACACGCGTATTTGGCATAGCCGATGAGACGACGAAGTGAGCTGATCTCCCGGTAGAAGTATTCCCGCCCAGCGATCAACAGACTCGCCTTGTCCGGCAGCACAGCGGGGTACGTCCACCGACTGGTGGCCCGGTCGATGGCTCATCGGTTACGTAGGACGGAGACGACGCCGCAGAACCCTGAGTTGATGAGACAGTCGATGCGGTCTCGGAACATCACCTCGTGCAGGTCCACGCAGCTGATGGCGGTCTGTTGGTACAGCGACACCATCTTCCCCATCAGACACTTTTTGGTAGACGTGAGCCAGGTTCGACCCTGGAACATACATGGAGATGAGTTCATATTTCGGTTCCGGTTCAACAAGCGTACGTAGCAACAGCAGCTGTAAATCATTATCCAATACTAACAACCCAAAGCTCGTTAACTAATACTTCAACTCACAACGTAAATTAAACAAGATAGTGTCTATAACATTTGAAATATAAAACTTCTACCCTCTAGAATTGCCAATGTAACTTAAACACTTATTTCAAATTTTACCGCCGTATTTATGGCATAAACAAAGGAAATAAGGACCCCAAGCAACGCTCCACGTACACAACTTAGACATATAAAATTAGTTAGACATAATAACGAATTAATTATACATAGGCATTATAAATTAGTTTGATATAAACATTACATTCATCAAACATCCTGCATTAATTCTTCATTGTACACTAACTTGGCTCTCTCTCATCAAGGCAACTCAAATAAAGCCAGAGTCGTCCTGGGTTTCACTCAATAGCTGCACTCAATAAACCCCATTCTCTCAGCATTGCCTTGACCCCTTGCACACCATAATGTATAAAACAAAATTAGGTACGTTATGGCAACCAGTAAAATAAACCTAGATCAAAAAGCGAAACAGAATTTCAGTGGATAACCACTGATGATGAAATGTGAAATATTGTACCAGAAGTTGTCAATTAGTAACTGAATGAGGAGATCTGATCAACGAGGAATCGAGAGGATCCTGCGATCAGAACCATTTTAAGGTATGTTAAGATAAAGTATGATGCGTGATAGCCGATCAACCAATATCAAAGCATTAATATATCTGGCTCACTGTCTTGTCCAGAACATATTCCATTTGGTGTTCCACAGGGTTCTGTCATTGGCCCTGTTTTGTTTAGCATATACACTACATCCCTTAATCAGTCATAACAAATCATAATATAAATCACCACGTGTATGCTGACGACACACAGGTGTAGATATCAATATCACCAAATGATGCGCATACATCTCGATCAACTTTAAATGACTGTCTCACCGACATCTTGCTGTGGATGGAAGCAAGTAAATTGATACTAAATCCAGATAAAACTGATCTAATTGTCATTGGCACAAAACAAAAACGAAACACGTTTGTTAACTACTTTCATGTTAAATTGCTTGGTAATGATACATCACCATCAAATACCGTTCGTAATATGAGTGTTGTCTTTGATTTCAGCTTTCACCAGAACATTTATCAAGTCTCATTTTTGCCATATGCGTTACTTCCGTCGAATTCAGCATATTTTGTTGTTATGAACTGCTAAAACAATATCAGTAGCTCTAATTAGCAGGCGCCTTGACTATTGCAACTCACTCATAAACACTATTGCTAAAAAAAGGCTTAGATAAACTCCAACGTGTACATAATTGTTTAGCACGTTGGAGTTTGGCTAAGTCCTTCTTGGCAATAGTGATTAGGAGTGAGTTGCAGTAGTCAAGGCGACTACTAATTAGAGTTATTGATATTGTGTACATAATTGTTTAGAACGTGTGGTGCTAAAATCACCTCGTTTCTCACCACCACTGCCCCTATTTAAACATTTACACTAGCTTCCAATTGCATATCGAATACAATTCCACTTAGCCACTATCATATATCGTGTCTTTTCCACGCAACACACATCCTATTTGTTCAGTCTCCTTCGTTTTTCCGATATCCCCGGGAATCTCAAACCATCTGTTTCACAACAACTTTTTGTTCCGAAAACCAAACTTAACATTGATAAACGCGCTTTTTCTGTAGCTGCACCCAAAATCTGGAATCAACTCCCTGCGTCTCTTAGCTCAGTTTTTCTGGGGATTTAGGCGCTATATAAGTTTATTATTATTATTATTAACGATTCTATTACTAGAATTAAAAGTGTATCTATGCTTGGTTTGAATCGCAGTTTGATGATGTGAATTATTATAAAATGGTTACTTGCTATGTCTCTCATCATCTCAAGTCAACATAGTTCGTGCAATGAGACTGGTCAGCGTTTATATTTCTTTCATTTGCAACAATAAAAATGTTTCTTCTAGAGCACCGATGTCTTCGGCAGTTTTATATGTCCGTTCTCAGGTTCATTATTTCGATCGTCTACTTATACAGAAATCATTAAACATGTCGTACAATCAGAATGTTATGACATTAGTTTACTAGTTATGCCATTGTTATAGAAAGCGTTACGTCAGAACGTTTTACTGTTTCCAGTTCATCGGACGCCGAACAGGGAAAGTATAAAATAGGAACACTAGTGTAGCTTGCATTGCCCAATAATTCATATATATTTCGACTAACCGTTTGTTAACGTTTTTAATAGAGCCTAAGTGTTTTTGTTCTATAGAAATATACAGACCGACGTAATTCACGGCCGAATGTGGTGGGTCGCTGTAACTTCTAAAATATAAGTCCACAAAGTGAATGGAGTGCGTGCGTGCGTGTGTGTGTGCGTGCGCGTGTGTGTAAAAATTAAAATGCCACACCGGGCAAAAGCGTGTGTCTGCATGCGTGCGCGCGCGCGCGTGTGTGTGCGTGTGTGCGTGTGTGCGCGTGTGTGTAAAATTTAAATGCGACACCGGGCAAAAGCCCCAAAAATACCTTATTACCCACAAGTTGGGGCCGGGTCACAATAAGTCATCCGCCGGGATCGTCCATTTACTATAGCGGGATATAAATATGTCGATAAATACGATCGTATTAATGCAGTTGCACGTTATGAAACTCAATTCCTTTTTTAAAACAAATTTCGGTGAGTGTAATTATCAATTTTTTGAGAAAATCCCTAACGACTTTTCCAGAATATAACTTTGGTATTTCAATATTTTCTGCAAAATGGCGTAAGGCTGAGTAGATACGGTGTTCAAGTGTGCGTAATCGCATTCCAATAATGTCGGCAAAGCGTCACAACACGCATATGCAACAAATGTATAGTTGTAAAGCACACGACCTGGCCATGAAATGCTGAATGTCCCAGGCAAGACGATGTAGCCGTAACGTGTATACGTTTGGATTGTGAAGTATTTGTACTAAGTTAAAAATGTGATACCTGCGTAGCTTTAATAGTTTCTTTGTGCGGTAGCCATGGCCACTAAGTAAGCGTATGTCAATGTTCACTTTATGTCAATAAATGTACGACTGTCTTAAAATATGTTGGCAGTAGGCCTTGGTTTAAATTTATACTAGTTTTAGCATAGTTTCATAATGTTTCTGATTGTATATTTTGCGTGTGCATGATGGGCGGCAGGGGAGACAAGCGTGTATGTATGTTGACGCCACAACGCCAAGAATTCCTCGTACATTTTAAATGCAACTTGGTAATAAACAGTCTGAACTGAACTGAACATTATCGAATATGGATTTGTTTACATAGTTAATACGCCCTTAGGCCTACGTATTCATAGTATGCATAGATACATTATACACCCTTTGCTTGGAAGCGTTGCGATATTATGTAAGACACGATCGCAACACTACCTAGAAGGGAGGGAGAGAGAGAGAGAGAGAGACAGACAGACAGACAGACAGACAGACAGACAGACAGAGAGAGAGAGAGAAAGAGAGATAGAGAGAGAGGGGGGAAGTGAGGGAGACAGAGAGTGATAGAGAGAGAGGGAGAGAGAGATATAGAGAGAGAGGCAGGGAGGGAGAGAGAGAGATATTGATAGAGAGAGAGGGGGGAGAGCGAAAGAGAGAGAGAGAGAGTGCGAGCGCGCGCAAGAGCCATATACAGATACAGATACAGAAACAGAAACAAAGAGACGGAGAGTCAGAGATGCAGAGAGACATAATCATTTCAATTGTTTGCATTATGTACGAGTTGCATTCTGTGTTTGGCGCTACACTGAAGAATAAAAGCGAACGATTTTAAGCTTGCTTAGTCAAATGAAGCCGGCGTTTGCTAAACAATAATAACCCATAACAGTGTCTTGGTATATGAGATAGTGCCAACAGCTGCATAACAGTCATGCTTTATGCAGGCTGGGGGAGGCACTTTGCGTTTCTGAGACCACCCAACACCCAACCCCTTCTGATGCTTAAGTAGGGATTACTTTAAAAAATAAAATAAAAATGGGCGGGTCCAGAGAGGGTAGCTACAGGGGGACACAAAAACCTCCAATGGCGGCCGAACGAAATAAGGTAGCCGCCGCGCTGCCGTAACTGCAGCTTCTCCGCTATCTCGACTCGACTGAAAAACATAGAACAAACAAAGTTAGAAAGGATAAAACAGAGCTACAAGGATAAGTATCAACAACAAGACAAAGACGTAACGAAAAGCATGAGACAAGATAAAAGAACGTGGGTAGACCATCTGGTCGCAGAAGCAGAGAAAGCAGCCGGGAATGGAAGGATGAAAGTCTATATTACATCACAGAGACACTTAGTAACGCCAAAGAAAAGACAGCGAATGCAGTGAAAGACAAATCTGGAAACCTAATAACTGAAGGACCAGCCAGGCGGGCAAGATGACCCCATGATAGATGTTGAATTAGGTCCGATCATAGATGCAATCAGCACGGACTTTATAACAAGAACAGAGATTAGAGCAGAGCTATGGAAGCTGAAAAATGGGAAAGCCGGAAGCAAAGATGACACTACAGCAAAATTTTTGAAAGCAGACATAACAACAGAGAATTGGCTTCTAAGCTTATTCCAATTTGGGAACAAGAAAAACTACAACAGACGTGGAAATATGGACTGATTGTTAAAATACCAAATAAAGGTAACCTTACAGCGTGTAGAAATTTGAGAAGAATTAGTTTAACATCTATCGCCAGTAAAATGTTCGGAAGAGTGATAATAGTCAAACTAAGAGATGGATGTTGACAACAAGTTGAGAGATGAACAAGCAGGCTTCATAACAGGGCGAAGGACAGTTGAGCAGATATTCATCTTTCGAACCATAATAGAACAGGTAGTGGAATGGCAAACAACGCTATAAAAATTATGTAACTTTCGTAAACTTCGAAAAGGCATTTGACTCCGTGCACAAAGAGAGCTTTTGGGAAATCATGGCAAGCTACGGAATCCCACACAAGATAACCAGAATGGTCCATATTTTGTACCAGGTCAGTGAATGTGCAGTGTTAGATGAAGGTGAACAATCTGAGTGGTTCAAGGTAAAAAATTCAGTTAAACAAGGAGACGTAATGTCCGGATTTATTTTCTTGATGGTAGTCAACTGGATAATAAGGAAACAACTGAAGAAAGCAACACAGGCATCAGATGGAGATTCATGTCAACACGTGAGGACTTGGACATCGCAGATGACACTGCGCTTATGTCATCAAGTTACACATACATCCAAGCAAAGGCAGCAAAGATGAATGCATTTGCATTAAAAACCGGCCTAAAATCAATTTAAAAAAATGAAGTACTGAGAATAAGCAGCAAATGCAACGACAGAATAAAGATTGATGACCAACAACTGAATGAAGTAGGGAAGTATACATACCTGAGCGCAAACGTCAGCAAGTAAGGAGGAGGGAGTGATTGCATCAACAGAATGCGAAACACAAGGACATCATTCATGAAATTCAAGCAGATATGGAGCTGAAAAGTATTCCCATTAAGAACTAAACTCAGATTATACAATACTCTATAGACAAAGCAGTGTTAATGTATGGATGTGAACCATGGAAAGTAAACAAAAGCGACAACAACAAAACTTGAAATTGTTCAAAGCACAGGTATCAGAACAGAATTTGACAAATTAGATGACAAATAGTAAATTTGAACAAAGACATTGAGAATATAACAGCAGAAGAGAAGATGAGCACATAAGTACAGAGAAGAAGGTGGAATTGGATCGGGCACATGCTGAGAAAGAAGGACTACAACTACTGCCTGACGGCACTGACTTGGACGCCGGAAAGAACAAGAAAGGTTGGTCGGCCAAAAATAAAATGGAAAATCACAGTGGAAAAAAGAACGAAACCAACTTGATGCAAAGCAAGACACGTAGCCGTTGACAGGGCGAGATGGGAAGTCGCACAACAGTCTTATGGGCCACAAGGCCCGAAGAGAAAAGGATGAAGCTGTAGCGGTAAACTAATGGTCCCCGTCGCCGAAAAGCTGCCACTAAAAATAAATTAGCGTTTGCAACATTGTTTCGCAGTGTTTGTTGTTAGATTTGGCTAAAGTTTTGTAAACCGTGCAATTTGAAACGTAAAACGAATCTTTCGCAAATTTGTGCCAATTCTTCAAATGAATTAACAGTATCTCACTCAGTATAGCGCTCAAATGCTGAAATTGGATTGCGTTTCTTCTAAAAAAACGACGAACTTTGACAACGAAATCGAACGATTGATATGTCACGTGAGCTTTAATTTGTTTGTCCGAGAAGGCGTTGGTCGTTGTTGTTCAGCAAAGGTTCATAACATAGCCTATTCTATTTATCTTAGTTATGAAATACGCCTAAACAATGTGGTTTGATAACATTAGAGTCCAGGATATTGAGAGGAGATCAGATAGAAGTGTTTAAAATATTGAATGGTTATGAAAATATTGATAGAAATAGTTTTTTTTTATCTCTGTTAAGAAAGATAGAAGGACCACAGGACGTGAAGTTACATTAGTAAAGGAGCAGTGTAGATTATATATACGAAAGTTCAAATTTTCACAAAGGACTGAAAATGAACGGAACATATTATCTGCTGATTGTGTGGGTGATAGTAGCGTGAATATGTTTAAAAATAAAATCAACACATACCTCAGAAGGGCGGGATACACATAGATAAAAGGGTTGGACTCTCGATAAGCCATAAGGCTTCCTTGTCCACCTGCCATCTAGAGTTTGTTCTCTTGGTGGCAATATTGTAAAATCTTGTTAAATCGTACTAAATCTATGTCTATGAGCACCGAATACCGAGTACACGCACGCACTCACTCATGCACACACGCACGCACTCACATACGCATGCTTCTTATTTCAACCGACATAAAACAAATTGCTATAAATCTTATATTGGCAGCTAATCGAACTAACACAGTTTCCTTTCTAATTATTACAAGTAACGTTTGCCCAGAAGATTTCCTTCACCCCATATAACGCTACATCACGGTGACTTGGGAAATCAGCCCCCCTAGAGTGACGTAGCTTACGGATAACCTAATTAATACTGATAATATTCGAGTAGCACCATCATTTCCATCATAAATCCGTCATATCATATAGTAATATTTATAATAATGTAGTTTTTTTTATACAAACAATGAATAGTTCACATTTCACAGGAATTCCATTAAATATAAAAGTAAGGCCTTATATATCAGATGCAATCAATCCACTACGCGAATGATGCTGTCTGTAGATGTAAAGTATCCTGTTCTTAAATGGATCCAATCTAATTAAACTCCTTTCGCGCAAGTAAAATTGCCACTTTTTGTACTAAATATCACTTGACCATATCGTAATGTCATCAACATTAGTTCGTAATAACACAAGTCAGGGTTACATTGACAAACGATAAAATATCGACCAACAAAGGCATAAATAATGATCCGTCACCACACGCACATCAAAGGAAACGAAGACAGTTTTTGTGTGTAGAAGTTCTGCTGTTTCGCACACTCAACTTTATTAACATTTTTACTAGTTCTTAATATGCACTATACACATCTTTATATTATAGAGTCTAAATAGGCACCCGAAGTGGTGTAAGTCGATATGTCCATGTACACGATGTGTGTGCTTTGAACATATAATGCATTTAACCTTGTCGTATAAGTGTAACCTTAATACTTGGCCTATCATGTTCGTGGCTAATTTACTCGGTTCTCGACGACTCATAATGGTCACTGCTGCCAACGTGAAAGCTGACCCGACAATGTTTTTACTCATGCACATGTGTACTGAAAAACAAGCCTCGAGACTGAGTGAATTAAATATATAACTATTCATGTCGTGGTAAATATATATGATATACTAAATATAGCACGTTGACATCAGCATAGCCGGAAACGATGCAAGTGTAAATGATCACACAACACTGCGCCGATCTTTGGAAATAATGTCACAGGTTAACGCGACCCGGGGACTGTGTCACTAATAAAGTAAGCTCATGAAACACTACCAATGAGGACACTATCAATTAGGACACTATTTCCGTGACATACCGGCGGAAGGGTCACGGTGGCGCCTTCTGGTGTTGACATGTTTCAGTAAGCACAATCACTATCAAGGAGGGAGAGGAATTGGTTTTAAAGAGCAAAATCGGGCTGATGAGTTGAATAAGAGTGTGAGTGGGACTGTCCCTGGTCTGTCCCTTCATATGAGACACTCATCCCAAGGTATGTCCCTTCATATGAGACAATCATTTCAAGGTCTGTCCCTTCATATGAAACACTCATCCAAAGATCTGTCCCTTCATATGAGACAGTCATTTCAAGTTCTGTCCTTTCATATGAGACAACAAGGTTTGTCCTTTCATATGCGATAATAATCTCAAGGTATGTCCCTTCATATGAGACAATAATCACAAGCTCTGTCCCTTCATATGAGACAATCATTTCAAGGTCTGTCCCCCTACATGAGACAATCATCTGAAAACTGTGGTCGTGTTTGTTTAGCATGAAGTTCGCTGAATCAGGTATACGTCGTTCCTCTTGCGATCTTCGTCGAAGAAACCAAGCCTTTCAGACGATGTTTAAAGCGCAATTATAGGGACTTGTGTTTAGCTACATATAATTCTTAAACATCTGTGTTTAACATTTGATTGTTGAATATTCAGTGTAAACATTTTATGCGCGCAACATTTACATTGCATTTTCCTATAATAAATCGCAATATACCGAGAAGCAAACGATCAACATCATTGCAGCAGTGTTGTGAATAATTTGTTAAAGGTACTATGTAAATGTATGTTCCTCGAGCATTTAGTTGTATATTGTTAGTAATTCTACAATTCATTTATGTTGATGGTATTATGCAGCGAAATTGCGTTTCAAGTTTCTGTGACATATTTTTGCAATTTTGTTTGTCCGCAAAAAGTCTGTAGGCGTTTTGATTACGCCTTGCATAGGCAGGGATGCAAGTTATAAATGCGAAATAACACAATCTCAAACCATGTAATTTTCTCGAACATAGTATCACAATTAGTATTTACAACAACTATCACGCCTCTGTTGACAAACAATTATTATATCATTATAAACGATTATTATATCAGAAGTTGTGCTGATTTCAAAAGGCAAGCCCTGACGTTTACCCCTTCGTCGCGTCTTCCCGGAAATAGCATAGTTAATCAAACTAACCACAGTGTATAAAGTATATCGGATTTTATTTAAATCGACAATTCATTGTATTTAAAATGCTAATAAGTGAGGAAGTTACACACTCGTTTTATTAATTACAATTAATTAATATATTATTATATTTACTATAACAACAAATGTGCCTTTATCGCACATCGGCGTGGACTGTGGCAAGAAGATGCATGAGTGACAGACATAAAATAGTTTCGTCTGACAGTCACCGTGCGACTTACTACAACATGCAAATTGATTATTACTGAGAATTTAACATGTTTACCACATGATCAAGTAACGGAACATCGCTTTATATAAACGTGCACACACATCTTATATTATTTTCTTTGGCTCGCGAATAACGCCTGACGACAATGTTTATTTCTTAGAGCCAGCAAATGTACACACAAGAAACAACACACACTGTTCTAGTCTGATATCACATATCCAGTCGCATTTACAAACAACGTACAATATATATATAATGGAAATTAGTGTGCAAATGTTCACGGTGTTTCTTGTACAAACTATTAATGTCCATATATTGTCAAATAACAGTGCATTATATTTATAAAAGGAAACCGCACACTCACGACGTAATGTGATACGGTTCATCAAATAAGCCTACTCGTAACATTTGATGTTCGTGTCTAGATCCGTGCCAGGGTGTGTCCGCTTTGTCATTTGTATTTTAATACGATGTCACATTACAGTATCCTTACAACCATTGGCTGAATAGCGAACATTTGTACTTATTTGAGACGAAGACAGTGTTTCCTTGATATTTTAATATTTTAATATAAACGGCAACTACGTATTTGCACTCGGTAGAGAACTCGACACAAATGTCGACCCAACTATTGCTTTGCCATTCGCCACAAATTTAGGACACATTGTTTCTTCAAAATAATAAAAGTATCTATCCTTTATTGAGACATAATATTATACACATAAGATATGCGGCTTTATATCAACCCACACCCATTTAAGTAAGTTTACACAGGATTTCAACATGTTTTGGTCAAATGTGTAATATTGTCATTTAAAGAGAGTACTGTCAAATATAAATGGTCCGATTGTCATTCGCCACGGCATAGGAATAATGCTACATGTCAATTCCGTACAAGTGCGAGGTACTATATTTCACAGATCCTAGCCACGCCCACTTTACAGATGATTCGCCTACTTGAGCACGTGTGCATTGGCATCGCTAACGCGAAACACTATTGGTGGGAACAAAACGCTCGTGTGTAGTTCGAAATGCAGGTGCGCGTGCTTGTCCACAGTGCATCCAACGAACTGCGGCGGACTAGTCTCACATGCCGAGGAAACATGCAAGGTGCCACCATTTTGGGGCCCTTGGTGTACGCGTTCATCTTTCTGAGCTTCCTTGTTTCCTCTGAAGCACGGCCTACTGTCAGGTTCCATCCTGGTTCCGAATATATCTACAAATATGAGGGATTCACACACATCAAAGACGTCGCTCAGATTAAAGTATCAGCGCAGGTGGGTTTGTTTTGAAACATCGCACGATTAATCCTTGTTGATTCCATTATACACCATAATATGTTAATTTGCAAACGTGGGTCTCGTCACAAAAAAACAGACTGAAGTACTTTGATGGCTCGGCTAGGGAATTTATTGCCATTACTCCATGCATCGTTTGCGGTAAAAATTCGAGACAACTCTTTTGCGGTCCAACGCAACACGATCACGTGACAAGACCATCGCATCGCCATTTTAGTCGAAACAGATGAGTGAGTTCTTTGCAACCCACCTTCTCCTCTCCTCCACGCCATCAGTATCGGCGTCCCAGCTGTGCGTGGAGATATATATTATCTTCCGAGGCATTGCTATATATACATATCACATTACATGTTATATTATACTGTTATTAATTAGTTAATAATCATGTAACTATGTCCAGTTGAGTACAATTTCCTCCACTCAAAGAGAAGAACTTTCACTCCAAGATCCTGAGCTCCCGGGGCCCCACTCACGGGAAATCGAACTTAATTCAGGGCCTATAACTTCCGGGACCCCACTCAAATAAAAAAATGTGCACGGAAATACGACGAAAAATTGAGTGAAATTTATACAAGACATTTGGATAACATGTCCTGACTTTTCACAGATCGTCATTGTTCCTATGCGGCAAGACAATCAGTTGCAGAGATGTCATCTGAAGGTGACAACGTACCGTGTCGTTGTCATTCAGCAAGGAACGGGTAGGTCATGCTCGCAATGTTTTTATGTAACATTTGTTCAAATTATAATATATGTATCGATTTAATATGTTTGGTGTTGGACTGAAATAGTGGCGATACATGTGAATGTTCGCGATTCAAACTTGACACATTACATTTTAGATAAATCTCGCAACCAGATTCTTTTAAAACAGCACTGCACTAATAATTTGTCATGCATAATAGAACATGCCTGCAAGCGCCCCGATGTTGAAACGCATCCCTATCCTCGCTCGGTTAGATTATAAAGATGCGTTCTATGGTGCTCGCGTCGTTTCTCTTCGCAGTAAAAATCGTTTTATAATTCCGCACAATATAGTTCCACTGGTTACAGTATGCTAATGTATATTGTCAGAGAATATGATGCATGTCTGCACAAACTGGATATATTGATGTTGTGTAGCGTAACGAGAAATTATTGACAGGCGAAGTTGCCAGCATATGTTGACACATAAACCTAACAATATATTGCATGTCTGATTTTTAATTTGCAGAATATGAACCAGACACGCCAGAAATTAACTTGACGAAAAGGTACGTAATTTATGACGAAAAGTATAAAATAAATGATTAGGTTACACGAGCTCATTTAGTTTAATGTTTGTATAGTGCTAGCAGTGTTAAAGAGGGGTGCTGTGCCGTAGTATGTAGCACAACGTAAAGACGTACGGACTCATTTAGTTTAATGTTTGTATAGTGCTAGCAGTGTTAAAGAGGGGTGCTGTGCCGTAGTATGTAGCACAACGTAAAAACTTACGGACTCATTTAGTTTAATGTTTGTATAGTGCTAGCAGTGTTAAAGAGGGGTGCTGTGCCGTAATATGTAGCACAACGTAAAAACTTACGAGCTCATTTAGTTTAATGTTTTTATAGTACTAGCAGTGTTAAAGATGGGTGCTGTGCCGTAGTAAGTAGCACAACGTAAATACTTACGGACTCATTTAGTTTAATGTTTGTACAGTGCTAGCAGTGTTAAAGAGGGGTGCTGTGCCGTAGTATGTAGCACAACATAAAGACTTACGAGCTCATTTAGTTTAATGTTTGTATAGTACTAGCAGTGTTAAAGAGGGGAGCTGTGCCGTAGTATGTAGCACAACGTAAAGACTTACGGACTCATTTAGTTTAATGTTTGTATAGTGCTAGCAGTGTTAAAGAGGGGTGCTGTGCCGTAATATGTAGCACAACGTAAAGACTTACGAGCTCATTTAGTTTAATGTTTTTATAGTACTAGCAGTGTTAAAGATGGGTGCTGTGCCGTAGTATGTAGCACAACGTAAAGACTTATGAGCTCATTTAGTTTAATGTTTGTATAGTACTAGCAGTATTAAAGAGGGGAGCTGTGCCGTAGTATGTAGCACAACGTAAAGACTTACGGACTCATTTAGTTTAATGTTTGTATAGTGCTAGCCGTGTTAAAGAGGGGAGCTGTGCCGTAGAATGTAGCACAACGTAAAGACGTACGAGCTCATTTAGTTTAATGTTTGTATAGTACTAGCAGTGTTAAAGAGGGGAGCTGTGCCGTAGTATGTAGCACAACGTAAAGACTTACGGACTCATTTAGTTTAATGTTTGTATAGTGCTAGCAGTGTTAAAGAGGGGTGCTGTGCCGTAGTATGTAGCACAACATAAAGACTTACGAACTCATTTAGTTTAATGTTTGTATAGTACTAGCAGTGTTAAAGAGGGGTGCTGTGCCGTAGTATGTAGCACAACGTAAAGACTTACGCACGATTGCCAGTGCGCGGAAAACATACGCGACAAGTTCTCTCTGGCAGGTGTGCACGTTTGCACTCAACTAACACACTTACATAAACACAAAACACAAATGCGTGCGCACACACACGCATCATCATGCACTAATGCCCTCACTTATACGCACACACGCACACACACATATATACACGTACTCACGTAAACACATACACGTTCGAGGGTATATTTGGCGGAGATAGATCGTAGAAATTGGTGGTGCAGAAAAGTTGATAAACAAGTGGAATTACTGATTGATAAGTATTATTCTTGCCTTAATATCATTCATAAAGTTGCAATAAACATATATTGAGTAGCAGTTGTGCTTAAAGTTAGTTAGTTAAAGTATTTTAGAACATCTTAGTATAGTGAGTGATAATAGGGTAACTCACTTAGGCTTAGCCTTCGATAAGTTGTAAACAAGATTTAACAAACCTGATTATGTGGTAGAATATATAGGAGATAAAGAAACAACCATCAAACTACTTACATAAGATAATATCTGTGTAAGCCAGTACTTGCTAGATATTTTGATTAGGTAGCATTGTTGTTAAAATTAAGCAAGGGCGATAGTCGGGCGGCGTAACCTAAATAAATAAAGTAGCCTAACGTAACGTAATTGATTGTATTAAAATTAGGTCACTACCGGTAATGTTAGCGTTCGTGTCAGGATAAATAGTCGGCTGTGTAATTGAAATTTGTAACTTAAAGTGTGCTGTAGTACACAGGAAACAGTCTTTATAAAGACTAAGTTAGTTAAGTTATTAAATAAATTCTAATCGGGATATGGCGCCTTGCAAGCGGCAAGTCAAGGCAAAGCGACACATGGTGTGCGATCACTGCCACAGCTGGATAGATTTTGCATTGTCCGGCTGTGGGAAGTCATGGGCAGAAACCATGGAGGAAGGATTCACCTTTCAGTGCATTGGGTGTTGGAAGGTGGAGTGTCTGCAGAAGGAGATAGTTAGGTTGACAGATATTGTGAAGGGAATGGAGATGGGAATTAGCAAGGAGGCAGGTCGAATGGAGAGAGACGACAGGGAGAGAGGTGAGAATACTGCAAGGCTGAAGGAGAATAGCAGTGGCAAGAAAACTGAGGAAAGGAGATTGAGAGGAGGGAAAGTGATTGGAGGGAAAGAAATTGGAAAATCGACAACAGAAAACGTGACAAGCGTGAAGGTGACAGCGAAGAAAGTGACCGAAGAGAAGAAGGGAGGGAAGATGGGACGGGAGAGGAGAGAGGAAAAGGAGACGGGACGAAAGAAGAAGGGACGAAAGGAAGTGAGAGCAAATGTGATAGAAGAGAAGTCAATAAAAGGGACGCTGACAGGAGGAAAGGTGACAAGAGAAAAAGCGACAGGAAAGAATGGATCGGAAGAGAATGTGACATGAGAGAAGACGCCAGGGGGGAAAGACAACAACCAGACAGATGCAAACCGAAGAAGGATCTATTATAAGGCAGTGATTGAGGGGGCAATGAGGAAAGAGAGGGTGTTTATGGGCGACTCCATTATGAGAAAGACGGACAAGACACTGAGCGAGGGGAAGGACGTCGTTGTTTATTTACCGGGGGCTAGGATTGAACATGTAACTGACAGGGTAGAGAAGGTATTGGGACATGGCAAGGGGGGGTCTATACTGGTACATGTAGGACCAAATAACGCAGACCGGGAGGGGACAACTGCGATAGTACAGAAGTATAGACAGTTAGTGAGGAAGCTAAAGAAGACGAGAGTTGAACAGGTTATTCTGTCAGGAATTTTGCCAGTAATGGGAGGAAGGGGGGCAACGTATAGAAACTGCAAGAGGATGGCGATCAACGTACTAGTTGAGCAGATGTGTGAAGAAGAGGGGGTGGGATTCCCAGATTTATGGGGATACTTTGTTGGGAGGGAAGATATGTACATGAGAGATGGCCTTCATCTTACTGGAAAGGGGGCAGCAGTTTTCTCAGAGAACCTGCTGCGATCTGCTGACAGTGGGACAGGTTGCATCTATTTAAACTAGATTCGCAAGGGGGACTCACAGAAAAACCTGAAAATGGAGGCATAGATAAAGACAGCACAAATGATTCAACAAATATCAGTCTGGAAAACTCTTCTGAAGCTGGATATAAATGTGTTTGTTTAAATGCAAGGAGTATAGTAAACAAAAGAAATGAACTAAACATTATGGTAGAAGATATTGACCCTCATATAATAGGTATAACCGAATCCTGGACCACCACCGATATATCAGATGCTGAATTGGGACTGACAGAATTTGTATTGTTTAGAAAAGATAGAATAGGAAGAAAGGGAGGTGGAGTTATTTTATATATTAAAGAATCTATTCAGGCTTATGAAATTAAATTAGAAAGAGAAGCAGATTGCGAAGAAGCTGTTTGGTGTAACATAGTTACAGGAAACTCAACGTTAACAGTTGGGTTAGTTTATCGAAGTCCAAACATAAACATAGAAGAGAATGACAAAACACAAAACGCTATAAGGGAAGTAAGCAAACGGGACTGTATTATTATGGGGGATTTTAACCACGGGCATATACAATGGAAATCTTTACAGAGTATGGGGAGTGTGGACCACAAGTTTTTAGTTTTAGTTCAAGATACATTCCTTTCTCAACATGTGCTAGAACCAACCAGGGGTGAGAATGTGTTAGATATAGTTTTATCCTCACAGAATGAATTAGTTGACAATGTCAAGATATGTGAGCCACTGGGGGGTAGCGATCACAACCAAATACACTTTACCATCAAAGTAAAATCAGAAAGGAATAGTAAAAAGCAGTATAGGAGAAATTTCCACAAAGGAAGGTATAAGGACATGAGGAAATATTTAGCAAAGATAGACTCGAATAACACACTGAAAAATAAGACGGCAACAGAATGCTGGAATATATTAAAGAGTGAAATTAAGTGCACAGTCGATACATTTTTACCCTTCAAAAAACAAGGAAAACGGTCCAAAAAGAAACACTTATTGAAAGAAGCCATTAGAAAAATTAAGTATAAACAAAAGATGTGGAAGTCATATGGATGTACTGGAAATGATGAAGACTACAAAAGTTATAAAGAAGCACTTAACCAAGCTACAGCTGAAATTAGAAATTCAAAGAGAAGCTATGAACAACAATTAGCTAGTAATATAAAACATGACAGCAAGAGTTTTTATGCATATGTTCGAAGCAAACAGAAAGTTCAAGATAAGGTCGGTCCTCTAGAAGATAGTGCTGGAAATATAATATCAGAGGGATTCTTAATGGCAGAAGACCTGAATGAGTACTTTAGTTCAGTGTTTACCAGGGAAGATATTAGTTCACTGCCAGTACCAGAGGCTAAGTTCAAGGGGGCAGATTCAGACTATTTAGGACAATTAATTGTAACCCCGGAAATGGTAGCTAAGAAAATAAGGGCTATGAAGGATAATAAATCACCTGGAGTGGATGGTATTCCACCCAAACTACTATTGGAAATTGTAGAACAAATTAGCATACCGCTTGCAACAGTTTTCAACTTGTCATTAGAAGAGGGAGTGGTTCCTTTAGAATGGAAAGAAGCAAACATTATACCGTTATTCAAAAAAGGTTCGAGAAACAAGTCAGAGAACTATAGACCAGTGAGTTTAACATCAGTGATTTGTAAATTATTAGAAAGACTAATTAAAGATCACATGGTGGATTTTCTTGTTAAACAAAACTTGATAAACCCATCTCAACATGGTTTTTTTAAAGCGAGGTCATGCTTAACAAATATGTTATGTTTTTTGGAAGACATCACTAAGTGGGTAGATGAGGGATCACCAGTAGATATCGTCTACTTAGATTTTCAAAAAGCTTTCGACAAAGTACCACATCAAAGATTACTGCTTAAACTAAAGGCCCATGGCATAGGAAATGGTATAATAAACTGGATAGAACAATGGCTGATTGACAGAAGACAACGTGTAGTAGTTGATGGGGTGGCTTCAAACTGGAAATCGGTGTTGAGTAGGGTACCACAGGGATTAGTATTAGGACCTATATTATTCTTAATATATATCATCGATTTGGATGATGAAATAACAAGCAAGGTGTTGAAATTTGCGGATGATACAAAAGTGTTTAGAAGGATTAAAAGTGATGGAGATAGACAGCATTTACAAGATGATCTTGACAGGTTGATCAAATGGTCTGAAAAGTGGCAAATGCTGTTCAATTTTGGGAAATGTAAATGCCTCCACACAGGACATAGGAACGAAGAGTTAGAATATACAATGGGGGGTACTGTACTAAGTACTACTGAAAAAGAAAAGGACTTAGGTTTAACCATTAGTGCTGATATGAAGGTTTCAGAGCGGTGCGGAATTGCAGCTTCAAAGGGAAATCAAATCCTTGGATTAATTAGGCGAAACATAACGTATAAGGAAAAATAGCTAATAATACCGCTGTACAAAACAATAGTTAGGCCTCATTTAGAATATTGTATTCAAACGTGGAGGCCGTATCGCAGGAAGGACATAGATATGCTAGAAAGAGTGCAGAGGAGAGCAACTAAAATGATACCAAAACTGAGGGATCTTATTTACGAAATACGTCTAAAAAATGCGGTTTAACAACACTAGAGACCAGGAGGTTGAGAGGAGATCAGATAGAAGTGTTTAAAATATTGAAGGGTTATGAAAATATTGCTAGAAATATGTTTTTCTCAGTTAAGAAAGGTAGAAGGACTAGAGGGCATGGACTTACATTAGCAAAGGAGCAGTGTAGATTAGATATAAGAAAGTTCTCATTCTCACAAAGGACTGTAAATGAATGGAACAGATTATCTGCTGATTGTGTGGGTGCTAGTAGCGTGAATATGTTTAAAAATAAATTCGACACATACCTCAGACGGGCTGGATACACATAGATAAAAGGGTCGGACTCTCGATAAGCCAAAAGGCTTCCTTGTCCACCTGCCACCTAGAGTTAATTCTCTGGGTGGCAATCTTGTTAAATACACACATACACACACAAGCATACATACACACATACATACAAACATGCATGCATGCACGCTCTCTCTCTCTCTCTCCCCTCTCTCTCTCTCTATCTCTATCTCTCTATCTCTCTCTCTCTCAGATACACACGCACACACTCACACACACACACACACACACACACACACACACACACACACACACACACCAAAACTCAAGACCGCCACTCATTTGGCTTGTTTCTACAGCATGTCATTCGACATGTCTGGGGACGGAGAAGTCCAACGCGTGTATTACCCGACGGACGAAGATCCCGTCGCTTTGTCCATCAAGAAAATCTTTCTCGGTACGCTGTCTTCGAAACTCGTCGTGACTGAGTCCCTGAGGGCCGCCAAATCACACTGGGCGTACCGCGTGAACGAGACAGGACATGAAGGTTGGTGTTCACTTGGTTGTGTAATTTGATATATTATAAGAACTACCCAACTGCCCATTGTCCGGATGGCGCTACACACACCCATCCACACGCAGAAGATGGTTTTCCGATGTATTCCTACCTGAATGCTAACAAACATGTCGTAAATATAAACGATGGCTGGCAAGAAAATCGCCACAGCGACGTGTGCCACACGAAATGATGATAGTAAACAGTTTGTTTTATCTAGGCAACATTCATATCGCGATAAACGAAAGAAAGTTACGTGTACTCGTTGATGTCTCCACACTAATGACTTTGTGATGTAAAATTATATGGCAAAACACTATTCATCCACATACATCTGTACACGGCCAGATTGCTTTTATTATAGGAATCCATTCAGCCGAATACGAAGCTAGATGTTTGGACGACGAGATCAAATTTACGAAGACAAGACATACAAAGGCTTTAGAAAACGCAGACCAGCACCAAATTAAGGTACACAAAACTGAACGTGTCTATAAGTCGTGTGAATTTTCATAGCCAGAGTAATCGTGTTGATGTAGTTAGTAAGGTTATCACAATATGTAGTCTGGTTGTTAGATTATTCTAATGATCATTTGGAATTACAGATTGTGCACCTAAACACTACAACGGGGATACCGCATCAAATCGTTGTGGAAGAATCATTCCATTCACCAAGCGAAATAGCGCCAAGGTAGCGTTGCCTGAATAACATTCTCTTACATATGTTTTCATTCGACATGACAAATGTATTGAGCCCGTTGAAGTGAGAACGCTACGATCTCGCAATATTCCCGAGCCTTTGCCCTTGTGAAAACATAACTACAACATTTAAATTCATGATTAAACGGACATATCTAAGCATACTGTTTTGTGATATGTTATTTATAAACAATACACCTTGTATGTATGTACTAAATTCGATATGCCGTGAAAACAGTGAAATGTTATTGTCAATAACATAATTAGCCGCTTAGTATTTCAAATATATCGGCAAGGTCTGCTTATCCAACTGCATCAACAATGCGTTGTTTAAAAACAATCAGCTACTTAGCGGAATCAGCTCTTGCCCGAACAGTTTTTGCTGGGTGTTTTATGTGTTTAATGCACACTTATCGTTGTAGGTACCGAACGATTGTTCCGGAAGTTCAGGAGGCAATGGAAAAGGGAAATTCACAACTAGGTAGGCAATCCCGCCTTCTTGAAATGTTTAGTCATATGTCAATATAATCAATTGACAGAACACGTGCGATCTTATCTGCGTTAGTGTATCCATGTTGTGTGTGCGTGCGTGTGTTTGTGTGTGTGCATGCGTGCGCGCGCGTACGCATGTATAAATTGGTGTTCGTGCGCACCGGTGTGTGCGTTCGTTGATGTTAATAGCAAACGGAAATATTTGCGCCACTTTCAGACCTTCCTAAAATGGGCGGCACATCAACGGGTGTGTTGACATTTGTCACCACTGAACAGACGCCGCATGACCAGTTGGAAGATGCGGATGATGGTACTGACATCGGGATTAGAAGCAGCAGTTTGACAGTAGAGCCGGTTGGTTTATTGCGCCTTACTACATTTGCAATGTAATTACAAAACATTAGTTAACAACAAAATATTTATTGAATTATCGATAAACATTGGGTAGTGATTGATGTAAAAACTATTTAGTTGTGACATAGATCGATGCCTTCGTGCGACAGTTGGTGTTTAACCGTGACATTAACAAGATGCTGTTTGTAACAAGAAACTGAATAATTATTGTAGATACCGCCTTGGCCATTGAAATTGGTCGACATTGAAGAGGATTTTAAAGGAAATTTGAGTTGCATAGTAAAAGCAAGAGCAGGAGGTAAGTTTTCTTCATTGCTTGATGAATTTAATTCTACTTCGGAGTCAGACAATCGCAATACCACCTGGGATTTAGACGTCATGTAATGTTTTGTCAATGAAAATGTGATCACGAAATTCCATCTCAAACATTATTAGATCTCGATAAAGTGTACCCATTTTGGCGGTCTTGATACTAACAAAACATATGTGTAGTATTTTATATGATAATTGTTGTACGACATAAACGACCCTAATGTGTCTTTTGAAGATATAACTTAATTATAATGCCGCATGACTGTATTCAAGTAAAGATGTCATTTGTAGATGTTCACACTGGCCTGCCCTGCTTCCGAAAACTTGTTATGATGATGAAGCGCCTGAATCACCAGGATATTGACACTTTGACGAAAGACAACCTTCACGAGTCGCAACCTGACGTCGCCCGCCAAACCATAGTCGACATCCTGGGCACTGTTCACACGTACGATTGTTACACCGTCATGATACAACGCGTCTTTCTTGTCGAACACCCGGAGCCCGAGTTACTGATGAGAGCGCTTTTTCAGTTCGTCGACCTATCATCTCCCACCCCTGATGTACGGAACAGTTACTATTTACAACTTACTGGCAATATTATTAATACTATTATACAAAAGTTGAGGTAAATTACTAAAATGATTGTTGGCAAACACGCGTTTTTCGCACTGGCATGAATGTTAATTATCTGGAATAATTGACAATATGTTTATATCATTATCAGAATCACAGTTCGTGCAATTTTGCCCTACAGATCGTGTTTTCAACTTTGGAAGATGCTGCGTTTCACCACCCATACAGTTTTATAGGTACTTTTCTTATCTCTATCTTAACAGTCATGTTTATGTAATAATTCTATATCGTTGCGCCTACTGGCATATTATGATAACATGCAGTAACTTGTTAAAAAGCGCAACGTGGGACACATGGAGAGTTACGTGTAGGCTGCGACATATGGTGCATTTAGTTTTGACCATCGAACTGATAAAATATATGTGTTACGACAATCATGGTTTCATCATAGAGCACGTTCTTTGTTTACAAAACGCTTGTCTTTTTATAGTTCTTCATCAATTTGGATATTTAATCAAACATTTACATGTACTTGCATTGCGCTTACTTGATATTTCACAGAAAATGTATTGCAACTTTATATTATTAAATGTGAACAAACAGACGAAGAAGCAACTCAACAATTGACCGACCGAGCGACACTGGTGCTGGCATCTGTCGCCAAACGAGTGAAGCAATCCCATCCGGACTGGGCGAACAGTGTCGTCAAACGAATTGAGGATCGACTCGGTGTCCACGGTCTGTACTGCTCGAAACATGAATTTGAGCATTTAGACTATATTATTTGCATTTCTGACACCATGCAGCGACATCATTTCATCATAGTAAAACGCACATTAAATAGCCAACCCTTCATCTAGTATATGGTTTGGTGTATACTTGCAACAAAAAGAATATTATAACATTATTTCACACAATATTTTACGATTACTATAATTTTTTCGAACTAAAATATTAGCCTACCGTTTTACATTTTCAAAGGTACAAGTACAATAATCAATATTACATCCATACCACACATATTCATGCAATAGTGTTGTTACTATAACATATATTGTTTCGTTTTCCAGACCCATTCCGAACCCGTAACTCGCGCTCGTTGATGACCGAGAAAGAGCTACACGACCATCTGAACCAGAAGACCTTGCATATCCACGCACTCGGCAATGCTGTCAGTGACTCATCTCTGGGACACCTCATGTCCTACGTCAACGACTCGGAGGCACACATTACCCTGCGGTCTAGTGCAGTCGATGCTCTCGCCAAGTATCAGCACAAATACGTAGGTTTTACATCATAGTAGAGGTGTTTTACAAATGCATAGGTATTACAACGAGGGGCCGAATAATATTTAAAAACAATTGGAGTATATAAAGCTGGAGATAAAAAATGTAACAATTCCTGACATCGCAGGATAGGTGTTCGAGGATTTTCTCTATTGGCGGATAATGTTTGTAAAATCAAGTTGTGACGGTCATACCATCAGGAAACATACTCCACGACGTAATGATGTAGTCTGTAACGCTAATAGGGTTGTGCCCTACAATGCAATATTATGTAATAATGATAACAATAATGATCCAGTTTGTAACGCTAATAGGGCTGTGCCCTACAATGCAATATAATGTAATAATGATAACAATAATGATGCAGTTTGTAAAGCTAATAGGGCTGTGTCCTACAATGCAATATTATGTAATAATGATAACAATAATGATACAGTTTGTAACGCTAATAGGGCTGTGCCCTACAATGCAATATTATGTAATAATGATAACAATAATTATGCAGTATGTAACGCTAACAGGGATGTGCCCTACAATGCAATATAATGTAATAATGATAACAATAATGATGCAGTTTGTAACACTAATAGGGTTGTGCCCTACAATGCAATATAATTAATAATGATAACAATAACGATGCAGTTTGTAATCCTAATAGGGTTGTGCCCTACAGTGCAATATAATGTAATAATAATAACAATAATGATGCAGTTTGTAACCCTAATAGGGTTGTGCCCTACAATGCAACATTGTGTAATAATGATAACAATAATGATGCAGTTTGTAACGCAAATAGGGCTGTGCCCTACAATGCAATATTATGTAATAATGATAACAATAATAATTACTATAATAATATCACCTGCTCTTTTACTGTGTTATACCATACAAGTGGTGGTTTTAAAATGTTATAAATACGTATAAAGCAGCAATAATTTTGTAACCTTTGGAAGTGAGTACATCTATCAGCTGTTCACGTGTCTTAGGTTTGTGTCCGTTTTATATGTCATCAGATCGCCGACGTGCTGCTGTCCGTGGCGTTGACGGACCAGGAGGAGAATGTCCGTCTGGCGGCGGTCAACGGCTACAAGCGACATTCGTTCGGCGGCGACATCCGCACTTTACTTGACCCCGTTTACGCCAGGTCAGTAACATCCGCACTTTACTCGACCCCATCTACGCCAGGTCAGTAACATCCACACTTTGCTCGATCCAGTCTACGCCAGGTCACTAACATCAACACTTTACTCGACTCAGTGTACGTCAGGTCAGTAACATCCACACTTTACTCGATCCCGTCTACGCCAAGTCAGTAACACCCACATTTTATTCGATCCTGTCTACGCCAGGTCAGTAACATCCGCACTTTACTCGATCCCGTCCACGCTAGGTCAGTAACATCCGCACTTTACTCTATCCCGTCTACGCCAGGTCAGTAACATCCGCACTTTACTGGACCCCCGTCTACGACAGGTCAGTAACATCCACACGTTACTCGATCCCGTCTACGCCAGGTCAGTAACATCCGCACTTTACTCGACCCCGTCTACGCCAGGTCAGTAACATACACACTTTGCTCGATCCAGTCTACGTCAGGTCACTGATATCGACACTTTACTCGACCCAGTGTACGCCAGGTCAGTTACATCCACACTTTACTCGATCCCGTCTACGCCAGATCAGTAACATTCACACTTTACTCGATCCCGTCTACGCCAGGTCAGTAATATTGACTTTAAAGCGCGCAACATTTTGTTAGTAAAACACAGGCAAATCAAAACAAAAGTATATCAAACAAGTTGCTGGTAATGCTATCAGACCTTTACTTAGAGCGAACTAGTTGTGCTTGATTTTAAATAACGGCTTAACTCAATTAAATGAGAAAGCGACATCAATCGCTAACGGCACCTCGAACAATCTCCACAATACCCATCCTTGACACCGACAATAATATACAGAGCTACTCCACCCTTATTCCGCAGTCCTGTCCAAAAGCAGCTGAGGCTCCCGTTGAAATCTAATGGATGTTTGTGAGAACTTCATCACTATACATCAAGACAAATGATAAGAAATAAACCATTGGTGTTGATAAGGTAAGCTTATCTACGCTGAATCATGTGTGTGGCTAAGCCTACAGACAGCTACGTTACCTGTGTTTTATTTAAAGTAAAGGTAATTTCTTATATAGCTCAGTATCCAGTCCTCAGGACTGCTCAAAGCGCCTTATACTTTACTCCTTGGCAGACCGGTTTAACCGAACATTATCTATACTTCTCTGGGAAGCAATTTAGGAAAGGTTAAACCTTATACATGAAAACTGTCTAACGTTAGGTACAATGTATTCATATAAAACGTATTCGTGAAACTGTTAGACCCACGAACTGCTTTACAGAGATAATTGTTTGAATTACGTGAATCACGTGATCTTCACTACTATTACACACGGTACTCTATGTATTTACATTTGAACTCAGATCCCACAACGTGACCCGAGAAGAACACACCCGCATGAAGAGAAGTCTAGCCACGTCTCTATCCAGAATTTGGACAGGGTTTACCTTCCGCCTGGAGACTCCGTCGATCCACTGGGTTAAGCACGTTGGAGGAAGTAAACTAGGCGCCTCCATGGGTGTGATCGTCAAGAACCTGCTAGAAATCCAAATCAGTAAGTCTGAAGTTGTCCGTGATGAAATAGCGTAATGACCACTGCCATGAAGTGTGGTGACAGATTGGTATATATGCGTGAAAAACATGCGTACCTACATTGGAGGGACTAAATAAATGTGATAAATTGTTGCTCTACAACTTGTCGATCAAGTTATATACAAACATTGTCAAGTGTTGTTATACAATATTAAAATGGTATTCATTTTGAAAGTGTTTATTGAATTTACCAATAACATAACATCATCGAATGTAGTTTATAGACCATCTTCATCGGCAATTAATAATACTCTACCTGCATTTTTCCAGGGCCATTGCAAGGACATTTGAATGTCGATATTCTGGATTCGGCCTTCGCAACTGCACATGTTGGTATCATAGGATATGACTTCGACTTTTTCCGAGCCGAACTATGCGTGAAGGGAGGTATTGACTACGGGCTGAACATCCTCAAGGTGGGTCGTATTACTGCCTTTATGCAAAAGTCATATACTTTTTCTTCCAAGTACTTGGGTCGTATTACTGCCTTTATGCAAAAGTCGTATACCGTTTTTCTTCCAAGTACTTTGGTAAATCTAAACATCTTCTTCAATTAACACTTACCAAATTTGTAGAAAGAAATTACACCTTAGCATAACATTTAAAAACGTTAATTAGTTATCACTGTTTGATGTAACATGCAACGTTCACAACTAACTTATTGTTCCTTGTATTGACTGAACACCTTTATGTATCTATGTAGGAATACAACTATGAAGACGTCCAGAGGTTCGCCGATCTATACAATAACGTTGTCGAACGAGTGATCAAAACCATAAAACAGTCAGCGAATGAATTCAGGGATCTCGTAACTACTTACAAACACATGGATTTCGGCCACATCATCGGTAATTTAACCGGATCCGTGAAGCAACTTCCTCGCAAAGTGTTCCACCTGCGCCGCCTAGGTAGACGGCTGTACAGAGCACAGGGGAAGTTCGACAAACTACCGCCAGTCGTCGCGCAAATGTCTGTTTTTGTTACCGAAGTCACGACTCTCTTCAATGATATTAAGACAGACGTAATGAACTTGTACATGGTAAGTGTTTTGTAACGTTATCTTACATTGCGTGGACTTGAACATGGTAAGTGTTTTATAATGTTATCTTACATTGCGTGGACTTGTACATGGTAAGTGTTTTATAATGTTATTTTATATTACGTGTACTTGTACATGGTAAGTGTTTTGTAACGTCATCTTACATTGCGTGGACTTGTACATGGTAAGTGTTTTGTAACGTCATCTTACATTGCGTGGACTTGTACATGGTAAGTGTTTTGTAATGTTATCTCTTACATTACGTGTACTTGTATATGGTAAGTGTTTTGTAATGTTATCTTACATTACGTGTACTTGTACATGGTAAGTGTTTTGTAATGTTATCTTACATTACGTGGACTTGTACATGGTAAGTGTTTTGTAATGTTATGTTACATTACGTGTACTTGTACATGGTAAGTGTTTTGTAACATTATCTTACACTGCGTGTACTTGTACATGGTAAGTGTTTTTGTAACGTTATCTTGCATTGCGTGTACTTGTACATTGTAAGTGTTTTGTAATGTTATCTTACATTACGTGGACTTGCCTCAAATGGCTTATCTCAAAATATTCACAACTTATCATTGACGGTTGGTATCGTATTAGAAAAATATTCAAATGCTATGTCTAAAATTAATGGGAAAATTATATTAATTGCGACGTTGATATGACATTGTTTTGTATGAGGAATGTACATGCATCAATAAATGCGCACCTTGAAATACACTCGTTAAGCTCATTAGCAGATAACGTCAACATTACTCATTACACTATTTAATGTCTACCCTGCCTACACGCTTTTCGATTGTCAACCGTGAATGTTTATGTCGTACATATATACATAATACACCGACGTACGCACGCGCACACGTACACACGTTTGAAAACGTACGCAAACACACATACTCGCTCTCGGACACACATATACACACACACTTACACATACACTTGCGCGGTCGCACACACACACATACACGCACACACACA
Source organism: Paraescarpia echinospica (assembly GCA_020002185.1). Taxonomy (NCBI): domain Eukaryota; kingdom Metazoa; phylum Annelida; class Polychaeta; order Sabellida; family Siboglinidae; genus Paraescarpia; species Paraescarpia echinospica. The sequence continues at coordinate 71,352,528 of CM034537.1, read as the reverse complement.
CACACACGCACACGCACACGCACACGCACACACAAACACACACACAAACACAAACACACACACACACACAAACATTCACAATTCCAAACATCAGCCAAAAGTTTTCGTTGTACTTTGTGCAGACTGTTGCTGATACCGTTACTACCGTCATTCCGTGGGCTTGGCAGGAAATCAGAGTGTCATTCGCAGGAATTGTTAAAGCAATGAAGAATGTAATAAAAAATCCAGTCTCGACTCTTCAAGAAATTGGTGGTGCTGTCGTTAGGTAAACTTATACCATGATATGATACTGTAATACTGACCTGATGTTATAAAATTCAAGTACGTGTTAATAATTTGTATATGGTAAGTTGTAAGGTCGTGAAGTGTTTTTGAAATTGTATTAATTAGTGAGACCAAAACATATCTGAAGCATATACATTGTGTTTATGCTTTTGCCCTTATACTGTGTAATGTCCAGCTATTTTCTGGTTGAATATATATATCGGTTGAATTACATGCAACTTTTGTATAAGAGTGATTGGCCTTTATTGAGTGTTTTTAATATGGACACTCCGGTTTGGTTGCATCACAAACAAACATGTTAGTGGCATCATGTTATTCCCTGTTAACACTTTGGTTTACTTTTGGTGTTACTTTATTTTCCTTTTATCTTTACGAAACATAAGAATTGTAATCGATATTATATAGAAAACAGCACTGCAATACTTGTTGGTTTGTGCTGTATGCGTACACGTTTACTTTACACTGTGATAACGGAATCGCAGTAGTTATTATACTGATATAGATTTACAATTCCATATGCAAATTACACGCCTTTAATACATTATTTAATTTCCACAGGATTTCTACAGCCGTCATTTATCTAGTTGATTCAAAGAACAAAATCGAGGATGCGAACATTTTTGCTAAAGGTAAGTATTTACTTAGATAGGATACGTAAAAACGGATACGTGAAAACAGACAACACATATTGGGTTGTTTTCTCCAGAATCCAAACTGCTGTCATGACAGATGTGTATCGATGTTGTCATTTATCGTGATGAGTTCCAACTTGCAAACCTCCTGTGGGATGGATATCAAGAATATCGCTTAGTATTTCTATTAGTACTGCAGTTTTTTTGCAGAGAGAAATCGAAACTAAGAAGTATGGAAAAGGGCCACATATTGGTCTTTCAAAGTGTAGGTAAAAAATAGGTGTAATCAATGTCGCTTACTGGGGTGGGGTAATGTCAGGAAAATAGTTTCTGGCTCTCAATCGAGATATTGTGGATTCAAATCCTTTGACAGTCTACTCGAACATTTGACCAGTTGAGATGGTGTTAGAGTGAATGAATATGTCGGCCAGGTATTAATGCGTAAAGCACTTTGAGCAATCTCATTGACAGGATTCTGCGTAGTATAAGAATTTACCTTTACATAAATATACTTTTAATTAGTTTGTGCGGCGTTTCTTCAGAGAACAGACCGTACTGGTTCAACATAAAGAAGGAAGTGAGAAACATACTGAGTCGTGTGACAAACATAACGGAATCATTCAAGGAGACCGTGACAGAACTCAAGGCCACGCCATCAGACGACGATATTGCTAAACGATTCACGGGTATTGATCTCGTAAGTTAAATGTATTAAAGCTATTAAACTTAGAAGTGGCGCATGTGTAAATGAGTTATATTTAATGGTATTTATCAGGTACCTTCAATCAATTTACTCTCGAAAGCACAACGGTTTCACTGCTACCGGTGTGTCGTTATCGTAAGCACAGTCATTTGACTGGTAGTGAGGAGAGGCTGAACCAAAGTTAAAGGCGGACTGGTGTGGCAACGACATTAACGTATGGGAAGAGCTGAGAGCCGAAGTTTGAAAAAATGTTGTAGCGACGTACATAATACGTCAATTGCATCTACCCGTGGCACTCGCCAAAAATCACCTTGTAGCTATAAGAAAACTTAAGTTTCCACCCCTGAGGCTCGCCAAAAACACACTCAGGCTCCGATTTATTGAGGGGATAATGCTCCTTTGTTCCCACTCCCTGTTCCCGCGCCTACGTAAACGCGTCACTTTTGTTACTTTGGAACTGACAAGACTAGAATCTACCCATATAACGTGGAATAACACATGCCCTTACCGACAGTCGACGATGGAGAGACGAGCGCTGGAGGACATAGAGCAGCTTCTCCAGGAGGAACTGACCGGACCCCTCGACAGTCTCAAACAGCTGCTGGAGCCGTTCAAAGTAGACCTCAACGTCTTCACCCAGTCTATCAAGAACGTCAAAGAAGCCTGGCGCACATTGACTAACGGGTGCGTATCTGAACATTGTAATGAACTGTTGTTTTCCACATTTGGTTATCACAACCATTTACTCGAATTAAACACCTGTCAGTAATACATTGATTTGTTACGACGATTCACTTACAATAGCGTCGATATATCATGCTTGCTTCCAGCTACAACGCCATTTATTTAACTTCTGCGGTTTGAAACTTTCCATAATTTTGGCAACAACGCATATTGAAATGTTTATTGGGCCCGTTGACTACTATGATATCATCTTCGTTCGGTCGTTAAATAGCCACTTGTATGCAATATAACACTGTAATAGAACAGCATTTTGGTTAGTGGAATATTTTAGCCAATGACAGTCAACCAGTTTGCTACATGTATCAGCAATCGATTCCATGATAACACAATTGCAAAGAATCCTTGTATATACCACTGTCGGTTCATGGAACGTGGTTCTACTTAAATTGTTGCAATAAAACATTTATCTAAATGATACGCGATGTGACTTCCACGCAGCTATCAGACGGCCCGAACCTTGGTGGAGGAGATCTTCGGGCCGAAGATGCACGAGTCCTTCCCCCGAAAACTGCTCGAGTCGCCCATCTGCGGGAACGGCTTCTGGGAAACCAATGGCAACCGTCGTTACAAACGCTCAGGCATAATGCTCCGAGTGGAAGCTGGAGAGGATGTAAGCTTTCGATGACAATAGGTTATGTGCCATTTATGACAGTACATTATGCGTTGTTGAACATCACCATTGATGATATAAGGCGGACAAGCGTAATGATAGCGGGTGATGTTAGTACCAATATTTTAAGGTACCCCCTCTAAAATATGAGGATGATCTGTCTGATTGAGAAAATGGCCATGTTTGATCAACTTGTCGATTCTAACCCCCATGTTCATACCCCTTGAAACTGCGGCCCCCTGAAAAAGGCATTTTCGCCTAGAAAATGAACTTATCATAGTGAGAATAAGCCATAAAATAATAGGATAAAACCAATTTGATGACTTGTTTTATTCAAGAGACATGTATTTATACACAGTAAACAATGTGTAGACACAATAGTGATAGATTACTGCCACAATTTATGTTAATAATGTTCATACTGACAGTCACTAATGACACAAGGCCATGACGTTGGTTGCTGTAAGTGCCGTTATTGGCAGATAATTATATCCGTAGACTGGCAAATGTCATCCAGGGTGACCTCTGCTTTGGAAATTATGTTGTTCAAGTACAGTTTCACATTCACCACATAACTGTTGACAGGGAGTTTCCCGTCGTCCTTCATGAGGCGGTACAGGTAACTTGTTTTGGTAGGGAATGTGATCTGTCACGACCATAGCGAACCTCCAGGTAGAGACGTTCTACTTTGGTTCTCTCGTCTATGACTGTGACTGCAATATACTCAATAACTGCATCAGACGGTGTGAATTGGCCTCCCTTAGTCTTCAGTGCATTTATATGTTTGCTTCTACTCCTGTCAACTGCTAGATTAGCAATATCTTCGTCATGCAGGCCTTGTTTCTTCGGGTATTTCTAGCATGATTTTTGGTATATTGCTTTCTTTTCTTATAAAAGACCCTGTTGTTATCGGTCAATTGGTGCCTTTTCTAGCTTCTGTGTGTCCATGTGGGAAACTGAACGCTTTCAATTCATCTTAGTTCGCAAAGCTAAATACGTCCACCTTTTGCTTTTTGATGCCACCAGCCACTTTGGTGAGAACCGTCTTCAGGAGCTATATCATTAGGGTTGAAAAGAGGCGGCAACCTTGGCTGTGGTACCACATATGTGTTGCATCCAGCACCGGATTCAGCTGCAGCGATGCTGGGATGGTCTGGGTGTAAGTTGTGTCACCAATATGGTCAGAGACAGGTAGGGTTCAATCAGATGTAGCACAATAAGAGCCCCTGCACAGTACATGACGTTCAAGAACTCCACGTCCAAGAAACATCTGACGATGCAGATTTACTGATTCGCAACATGCTCGTACTTCTGAATGAAGGATGCCACACCATCCCCACGGTAGAGGTTAATTGCTCCGCTCAGCATCAAGCGATTTTTCTGCTCATCTTTGAGACTAACTTATTTGGTTGGTATACAGTCAAGGACTTGCTCATTGACGCTTGTTGCCGTTGTTCTTGCACTGATCAGAAAGTCTGTGTATACCGTGTCTCTACATAGCATGTTCTCAATTTTAGCCCACCGCTTGGTGACAACTGTGTTAAACATCAATATTGGGTGTACATTGCACAGCAGATGATCAGTGACGTGCTCCGAGTCTAGACTTTTGGCTACAATCTCATCGACATTGAAATTGTAAGCTGTCTGATATGTTATGGCAAAGTAAGTTTTCTCAAAGAGAGATTTGACTTCAACATCACTTGTTGCCTCAAGGGTTTCGAAGACTGCCACCTTAAGAGCAGCTACGTTGTTTCTGGACTCTGAAGCTATGTTCATGAATGGCGTATACTTATTACTTGGGTATTTTCCTTTCACAGTTATGTCTTGAACAGAAAACGACCCAGCACCTTGCTTCTTGGACCGATCGTCTGAATAAGTCACCACAACCTGTTCAACAGACTCAGAGTTCATATCTCGTAGACAATATCGTTTAATGCCACTGTTTCTGGGCTCTTGCCAGGGTCATGGCAAAAAATATTTAACATATGTTCTTCCCTTTTGTTGAAAGCTTCCACGCTCTCGAGGAAACTGTTAATTTGTCTCCTTTTGTGAGTCTGGATCAAGTATAGCGTCAAGTTGTGTTTCTTAATATGACTATTGTGGATGGTGTATATTTAGTAAAATAGCCAGTGCTCCTCATTCAGTTCCGCTACCAACTTCGCTGCTGCATCGCTTGAGCGCTGGGCTTGGCCAGGCCGCTTTGGTCACCGCAGTTATAACATGTTCTGTATGATATATTCGCCAGTTGAAAGCATCCCAAAAGAAAACTCGGCCTTCTCTGTGTAATATGTAGCACCAAAAGTTTATTTGAACTGTGATCCTGCGCATTATGTGTCAGCAGTCACGGCTACTCAGCCTGCACTGATATGATTCATCCTTATGCCATACATTTTATGACCAGTGTTCATCTCTAGCGTCTTATAGTCCACTGATAACCTCTGCAAGATAAATGATATGCTACACTTATAATACCCTACATTTCTTATGAAGTAGATCATTATGTTTTTATTCGTAGATTGATGTAAAACGCCTGCAAAAGACAGCATTTCTCATATCGAACAACAATAGCACAAATGTGCAACCATTTTCGACCACATTTTAATGGTCACGACTTTCAGAGGGTATGTACAGGGGGGGTTGGCATCAGTCAGCTGATCAACTTTTTGCAGTTTTGAACTCAGGTATAGAATTTTCATACATTTAGGCGGCACACCATTAAAAACTATACATTTGCAAAATAAAACCACCCATAATAATGACAAATAACGACATCTTAACTGAGATGTAAGTAATTTCGTAGGGAATAGTTGGTTTATTAGGAAAATGTGATATCACTTTTGATATTGTTTTCTAAATAACTAACATTTTCGCACATTGCAGTACATATATGTCAGAACCACATTATATTGAGGTAAATTGCTGCTATATCATAGTTATTTTAAGTTAATATAAAAAGTAACACAGGATATACTGATTAGTATATATATATATATATATATCCTATAATATCATCATTTCCAAAATTAAACATCATCTCAGAACGTCGCTGTCCGATGTCAGCCGAAATAACTTTCATCTGGTATCAGCCCCACAGGCGAAAGTAAACATTGATACGATGCTATCAATATATTAACAGTATCGGTCCGATACATACCATATTGATGTCCGACGCCAGGCGAAACTGCCGCTTAATCCCTCTCTACCAAACGTAAGTAATTCCGCCTGCTATCGGGCATCGACATTCTGAGATGATGCCAAGAATTAATTTCCTCATTCTTTAAAACCCTTTATTGGACGTGGTTGCCCTGAGGCAACGTACCAGTTTTAAACTTTTTGCTTGGTCTATTGCCATTTTTGAAAAACAATATAATCAATGCAAAATCAGTACTGCCATCTCAAGTTAATGTATATTAATATTTATTTAATATATTTTTTCTGTATATGGTCTGTTGGATACAACATCATAACATAGGTGGTGAAGATTTTTTTTATTTGAAAAAATTGAAATAATTCATCCAATAAAGGGCTAATTAGGGTAATGTTTTACTACTAGAACACGCGTGTTGATGGTATGCTGCCCACCACAGTAATGAACCCACTTTAATGAACCCGAAATTGTGTTTGAACATTCACACTCTAAACAGGCTATATTTGCCAAATTGAGATCCATTTCGGCGAGTTCGCGTGGTTCTCACTTTCATGTTGACGCTTTCAGCGAATGTATTATTTTCCGACAAACAATTACCACCCTGGCTGATGCCGGATATAGAACCGATAGCATCGCCTTAAATATGGTTATATGTTATAATGGGGTTAATGTTTCTGTCCCGAAATGTAGATTGTCGCCCCTTACGGAGGAGAACTGAAGAAGACGGGAGACCAACAAGTCACCATCAATATTGACGAGATGAAGGATATGATTGTGATAATAGACAACATCGACCTAAACATCGCGGCGAAGCCACGGGTAAGTTGGGTTGTTCTGCAGTTTTACATACTATCACATCAACGTTTCTCCAAATGCCTGTCATTTTTAATGGAAGTAACGGTTATATTTCGTTATTTTAAATTAGTTGAGATAAACAGACACAGCGGCAGACGGTAGGTCATCTCAGAGCATCTTGCATTGCTTGTTGCACCACGACCGGTTACGTAACTAGTATATGTGCACGTAGGTATAGTCAAGCAGCAAGCATTGGTGTGGGATTCTACGGTCCAAGGTGAATAGTAGTTCATTGTAGGATGCGTGGAAATGAATTAGTTAGTTAGTTAGTGTGGGGTCAAAGAATGCAATAGAAGACTTGGAGTTCACAGTTGTATTAAACGAAAGTTGTGCTGCTATGACATGTTTTATTCGGTAATAATTATACGCCTGGTGTCATATCACTCTGTAGAGTGGCCTATCAAACGGATTGCTTCCAGGTGCGTTAGTTTTAATAACATGCAAGGTTTCGTTGCATAACCATAGTTGAGCATAGTTAATGTTTTGTAAATACAATTAGAAAACAAATATACCAAACTCTTTTTTATCAGAGCGGTATCTATTTTTTGGCAACGGTTTTATTAAGAATGGTGATCTATCTTGTATTCTATCTATGGTGGTGATATTCGGCAAAATTACAACGTATGCACAGTATTCTTCTTTACTGCGTTTAGTGAGAAAAGGTGTCCTCCACTACCGCTCCGGTTTATACCAATTATCCTATTGACACCAATGTTATCTTGCATGTTGTCCCTCCCCGCATATCTAGCTTCATGCAGACTTCCCATCTTCATTATGGTCTGCAACGCTTTCTGCGGTCTCGTGTCTTCTCCCATTCTGCTCTCTTGGGACGGTTGTAGAGTCCCAACATACGTTAAACATTATGTAGCGAAGGGCAGTTGGGTAGTCACTACGTATCGTATGAAAAATAAATTGCTACACTAGATCCACCTAGCATTTGGTGTAAGCGCAAATGTTGACACAAACAGCAATTTTGAATCGCAAATCCCACGCCACATATTCCTTGGAAGGTTATACCAATACAATAACGTTTTTTTGAAATTTGAAAAAAATATGACACCATCCATTTGATAGACTACCCGCATCAACTTGTATTCTTACAATACAATTAGTCCTTACAACTGCACGCAGGTGTCACCGGGAGACGTCTTAGGACAGGGAGTCGAACCGAATTGGTGTCGCGAGCCTCACATCTTCGTCGCTATGGTGAAGACGAGCAGCGACACGTCCATCGACCCAACAGGGTTCCTCCGCAAGAGGAGCATGCCGCCGCCTCGCTGGGTGCAGGAGTGTGATCATTACGTCCTCAGATGGCTGGTGGGTGGTGTCAGTCACAGATATGTCGTCGTTTAAAAGCGACATGTCTTTTAAAAAGTATTTTTTTAGCTATAATTGGTGTCTAAATAAATATTATACTGTCATACAACGACCGATTATTATGCATTGATACGGTAGATGCACGGAGCGTGGGTGTTGTTTGATGTTATCTCTTTGTTATCGCTGTATAACACAGTAACGTTTTCATATGATATGTATTTTAGCTTAGTTTTCAGCTTTATATTGTATACAAGCATTTATGCCATATCGTAAGAAGGACATATATAAGTTAGAAAGAGTGCAACGAAGAGTAACGAAGCTGATTCTTGAACTGAAGGATCTTGGTTATGAAAGACGCCTAATAGAATGTGGGTTGAAAGCACTAGAGACAAGGAGACTAAGAGGAGACCAAACAAAATTTTTTGAGATATTGAATGGTTATGAGGATACTGATAGAAATATTGTCTTCAAACTGAAAGAAGGCAGTATAACCAGAGGCCACAACGCAGCATTAGTCAAGGAACAGTGTACTTTGGATATGAGAAAGGACTCATTCTCTCAGAGGACAATAAATGACTACAGCAAATTATCTCATGATTGTGTTAATGCTAGCAGTGTGAATATGTTCAAAAATAAAATTAACAGCTATCTGGCATGCGGCCTTGCGGCCTTGTCCGCATGCCATCTGGAGCTTACAGCTGTGGACGGTAATCTTGTTAAATCTTAGCAAATCTTGGTATATAATTTAGTAAATATCGACCGATTATTACGCTTTGATACAGTAGTTGTCGTGAACATGTCAGGTAAAAGGAGGCGAGGACGACCTTGGGAGGACGGGAGGATTGTGTAAAGAGAGAGCTGGAGTGGTTGGGAGGGAGTGGAAAATGAGAGTGAAAAATAGATGAGAGTGGAGATGACTGGTGCAACAGGGTAACGAGGGGTAGAACTATAAAATAGAAATCGCGAACTTATTTCACGGCCAGTCTGACTCCAGACATTCCGCGACAAGGGGAGGAGAACAAAGGACGGCAGAAACTCCTTAACCCGAACCACAATATGACGATACGGCGGCAGATTTCGAATTATGAAATTGTTCTTCAAATTTAACAACGGTTCCTATTTAATGGTGAATTGTCCTTATGTGCTCATTAACTTAGTGCACTGGGGCACTAGCAACTCGTTCCCTACCTCCAGCAGTCATTTATAAGAATGTAGGTTGTTCTTAATTTAAGTTGTTACATTTATAAATTAGTAACCTGCATATGAGATTTTCCCACAGTAACATAAAACCATGATTGCATCACTCAGTGATGACATCAGTCACATGCATAGTGATAATTGCGTGTCTACGTCATTGTAGGGTGACGACATTAGTCAAGGTTCCATACTGGGAGTGGCCATGCAATCTAACACGACCCCAGATATACTTGGCAATGCTGCAGATTTAGACATTGATCTCATTAACAAAGGCGACAAGAAGAAACGTAGCATCGGTGACTTGATCGACATTGTTAACGGTAAGCGATTCTGCATCACTGGTTTGCAGCCCTGTAGCGTGATTACTTATGGGGTGCCTTTTTGACATTCGGCTGCTGACTCTAAAAAAGCCAACTGTACCTGCGTCTCCTAAAACACCCAACTGCACCCCTTTAAATTCACCCTACCTCCCCGTATAGCATTCTCAAGGGGATCTTCTTTCTATCAAGCGGACCTCTTTCATTTCACCGGAGGGGGTTTCGTTTGAACCTGTCGCAACCCAGCCACGGGCCTGTGCGTGTGTGTTTGTGTGCGTGCGTGTATGTGTGCATGCATGCGCAGTTGCGGGTGTCTCCGTGCGCATGCGTGTGTGTCCGTGTGTGCGTGTGTGCGTGTTTGTAACATAAATCATATAACGCCTACATTTTCAGGAACGGGATGCGGGGTTCGTACACAAGCCCTATAAGCACGCAAGCGTGCAGATATATCAATATTCATCTTAACAATATCTAGGACTGCAAAGTTATCACATTGGACGATGTTATCTTGCAGACTTCGGCATGGACTTAGGGCTACCTGATTTGACGAAACTAAAGGAGATGTTTAGTTTCAACATGAACAGCGTCATGCTGGGCAACATGATGACCTACCTCGATATGAACGGACACTCTCAACTCACAGGTGCCATCATGAAAACAATGCGTGAAGTCGAGGTACGACAATAAATATATCCAGTGATTTACCGTGTTAGATGTTAGTAAGAAAACTAATATGATTATATAATTTATTAATAACGACAAAGTTAGCGGTATGCTAGCAGATATTGCGAAATGTAATCATATTAAATATTTGTTTACGGCTATAGATATTCCAGCCATGACGTTGCAAACCAACTAATTGCAGTCCACAAATTCATCCATATACTGCTCTAGACCCCTGCATTGATAGTTAGCGACTATATTGTTGTGGTACAAATTGCCGGATCGGCGCCTGTCTGTGAACTTTCTCTGGTCGCAAATGTACACAACAAATGTGCCATATATGAATGTACAACGACACATTATATGTTTCAGTCTGTGACAATTCTGCAACAGGATTGTATCAGTCCCCACACGATGGACGACGCCCAACTGAAACAAGCTCTCTTCATGAGAGGCAAATCCGTCAGAGGCTCGAGAAAAACCCTCGTTCATCGCTATGTGAAATCCGATCCAAGTAAGTAATATGGTATCTACACAGTATAAGCAGCTTGCACTTTCAAGAAGACTAGTTTTGTTTGACTTCTTTTGTTTGTTTGACATACCATCATATTGTAACATACACTTTGATGATTTTGATTCGTATGTATGGAAAGAAGTAGAAACATGGCTTGTTCTAAGTGGATCAAGTTATGTTCTTTCGTATGTGAAAGCGTGGTGTTCGCAGAACAGTTTTCCCATCCACACACATGTCAAGACACGTGGGATAGCCAGTTCACAACGCGATAAATATCACATAAATACTCGTACCAGATCGGAAACAGAAATGAAACATGCGCATCTGGTGTGAAATGTTTTCCTCGTTGCGCACAACGGATACAGAATAATGCATTCGCAATAATGTGTTTATGCAATTGCCTGTACAACTGAACATCACTCTGCTTCACGCCGACAGAATGTTTCGACATCGCGAGCAGAGTTGGCAATGACGTCTACTGTCGTTTCGACGAGTCATGTAGCAGCTTCAGTTGTTGCGTCGACGTCAACCTGTTCGTCTACCGTTACGCTCTGACCGTGTTCGCCCTCTACGACCCGTGCAACCTGGAGTTGACGCTCGGCCTCAACCGGTGGACGGCCAGCTACAAAGTGTTTGATGATGACTATGGTAAGTTCACACGCACGCAAGCATGCACACACACGCTCGCACGCTAGCAGGTATTCTAGCACCACGGAAGCATGTAAGAATGGAAGAGCCCGCGCTCATACGCACGCACGCACGCACACACGCACATACGCTCGCCCGCTAGCAAGTATTCTAGCACCATCCACGTACTTTGGTACGCACACATACACACGCACGCACGCATACACACACGTACGCACGCTCGAACGCACGCACGCACACACACACACACATTGACTAAGTCATTAACAAAATAACTAATTAACTGAACTCTGCTTCTCAAAAATGTCATTTTAAATTGATAATATTACCTACGGGCAGACGTAAGTTTTAGTACAATAACAATTAAATCAGCAAATTTCTTAATTCACAAATATATAAATTCGACTCACTTCGACGTTTCGACCGCCTTCGGCGGCCTTTTTCAGGAACTGATCTATCTCTACTCGCCAGATGGCGTGGCGAGCAGGCTGTACCACACGTGACTCAATCGGTAGCCCCCCTCATCTCTATTCACTGTAGGTCTAGTCTTTCTGATCCAGATGGCCTCCTTGATCCATCGCGCCCATCTGTCTGTCTCTCTATCAACTACTCTTGCACCTTCCCAGTCTATGACACAGTTATGTCTGTACGTATGGTCAGTTATAGCCGACTTGTGTTCAATGTTTGTGGAGTCTTTCCCTTTTCCTCGAGTGAAACGTCTGGTTGTCACGGTTTCGACTTCTTTTATATGTTCTTCTAGTCTCGTGCCAAGTGTTCTTCCCGTTTCCTCAATGTAAGTCTTGTTGCAGGTCTTACACGGGATTTGGTATACACAGTCGGTCTTCTTTCTGTCTTCCACTTTGTTTTTTGGGTGTACTAATATTTTTCTGAGATTTTGGTGTGGTCTGACAGTGGACTCTATATCATGATGATTTAGTATGCGTTGTACCGGTTCTGTCACTCCTTGGACATATGGTAACGTAACCATGCCTATGGACTTGTCTGACAGTGGACGCTATATCATGATGTTTTAATATGCTTTGTACCGGTTCTGTCACTCCTTGGACATATGGTAACGTAAACAAGCCTATGGACTTGTCTGTGTTATTCTTGTCCTTGATCTTTCTTCTCTGGTTTTGTTGTTGTTCCTTCATTTTCCTTATGATCCAACTTGGGTACCTACACTGATGTAGCGCCTTCATGATGTGCTCCTCCTCCTTCTGTCAGTCCTCTGGCTCCGTTACGACAGCCTGTTCGCCAGTCCTGAAGAAGGCCGCCGAATGCGGTCGAAACGTTAAAATGAGTCAAATTTATATAGTTGTGAATTAAGAAATTTGCTTATTTAATTATTCTTACAACTTGATGAACATTTTCACGAATATTATACGAGAGTATGGACAGAACACAATCCGGAGAATACGTGAACTTGAGTCGTATGAAAAGAAGATCGCGCGACAAAGAAATCACTTGTGTTTTCATTGCGCTGCCGCGATGAGAGCGTAACACCTCCCAGTCTAAGGCTCAGTTGTTGCATCAAGACACAGAGTGCGAGAGCCATTGTCAAGAGAGCAGAAAAAGACCTGATAAGAGAACGAATTCGCCTAATAAATAGCAAACTAGGTGTTTTAAAAAATCAGAAAGGAGCGCTAACGCGCGAAATCGACGAACAGATGCTTAGCAACGTGTGTAAACATGTGTTCTCGCACTTAACGCAAGTTAGTGAGAGAGAGAGTTCGAAAGTTCAAAATGGCGACAAACTGAAAAAACTAACAGCGAAGACGGCGCCGTGCGGCGATAACAACATTTATCTGACGGGCACGCAATTCATGAAATGGGTGGTGAACATCAAAGTACAAACTAAATAACGAACAAACGAGAGTGCTCGGTAACGGACTAAACTATGCATTATCACCAGATAAACTTCCAGTGGAAGAATTTGTCGTAGCCACTGAACAGGCATGTCGTTCGCTGCCCATAAACAAAGTAGAGCAGATAAGAGCGCAGGTGGCTGGCATTCTGAAGTCGCCAAAATTACCGAAGCCGAACATCACCAAGAAAGAAAGGCAAGCACTAGCACAACTGAGGAAAGAAAAGAGCATAATTTTTCTGCCAGCAGACAATGAGAAAGCCACAGTAGTAATGGACACTGACGAATGTGAATAGAAAGTCACAACCATGTTATCAGATGACAAGACATATGAGAAACTGAAGAAAGACCCTACTCCCAAATACAAGAGAAAGTTGGTATCCATCATAAAGAAGCTGAAATAGGAGGATAAGATCACAGATGAACAGTACAAGTACCCGTACCCTCAGCAGAGAATGAAACAAGTATGTACTGTACTCCTAAATCCACAGGCCAGACAACCCACTTAGACCTACTGTGGACTACACAGGGTATATAAGGTACAATGTATCAAGTTCCCTGGTGGATCTTCTAGGACCCATCGTAGGGAAGACCACACACAACATTAAGAACTCCAAGCACTTAGCTAATGAAATGGCATGTGTGATAATTGAACAAGATGAAATGTTCTTGCACATGATGTAGTGTCTTTGTTTACGAACACCCCAGTTGATGAGAGATTGCACATCAACAGAAAACGACCAGAGGAAGACTCAACACTGAAACAAAGGACAAATCTATACATAGATGACATTATGGAGCTGTTGAAGTTTGTTGTAACAACAACATACTTCAGCTTCAGGGGCACAGTATCTACCAACAGAAGTTCGGCACAGCGATCGGAAGCCCGGTGTCACCGGTAATAGCCAATCTATTCATGGAATGGCTGGAACAATATGCCATCGCGACAGATGACGTAATGGAAATTGTGAGGAAGGGGTGTCAACAACAATGGACAGATCACCTCAACACCATTGATGCAACAGGCAGCATCAAGTTCACGTTTGAAGAAGAGATTGAGGGGTCACTGCCGTTCCTAGACACACTGCTGGTACGGAATGAGGATGGAACGGTCAAACTCCTAGTGTATCGGAAAAAGACCCACACCGACCAGTATCTTAACTTTAGTTCACACCATCCGCTACATCAGAAACTGGGTGTCATCAAAACATTGCTAGACAGATGCAGTAACATCGTAACGGAGCCACAGGACAGACAGAAAGAGGAGGAGCACATTAGGAAGGCACTACATCAGTTGGACCATATGGAAAATGAAGGAACAACAACAAAACCAGAGGAGAAAGATCAAGGACAAGAATAACACAGACAAGTCCATAGGCATGGTTACATTACCATATGTCCAAGGAGTGACAGAACCGGTACAAAGCATATTAAAACATCATGATATAGCGTCCACTGTCAGACCACACCAAAATCTCAGAAAAATATTAATACACCCAAAAGACAAAGTGGAAGACAGAAAGAAGACCGACTGTGTATACCAAACCCCGTGTAAGACCTGCAACAAGACTTACATTGGGGAAAAGGAAGAACACTTGGCCCGAGAATAGAAGAACATTTGAAAGAAACAGTGACAACCACACGTTTCACTCGAAGAAAAAAGAAAGACTCGACAAACATTGAACAAAAGTCGGCTATAACTGACCATGTGGACAGACAAAACTGTGAAGGTGCAAGAGTAGTTGATAGAGAGACCGACAGGGGTGCGCGATGGATCAAGGAGGCCATCTGGATCAGAAAGACTACACCTACAATGAATAGAGATGAGGGGGGGCTCCCGATTGAGTGACGTGGGGGCAGCCTGCTCGCTACGCCATCTGGCGAATAGAGGAAGATCAGTTCCCGAAGAAGGCCGGTCAAAACGTCGAAGTGAGTTGAATTTATATAGTTGAAATTTCCTTATTTAATTATTCTTCCATCTTAATGAACCTTTTCACTAATACAATGATAATTGTCTATCTGTGCAGTATCGCTATGTTCAGCGTGAGAACGTGTTCTTGTTGCATGCGAGTGCGTATGCTTGCGTGCGTGCGTGCGTGCTTGAATGGATAGAATTAATTAATTAATAGTCGTTGCATTTGCTTCAGCATTGGAAGAGAGTGTTGAAATCCTGGACGACATAGATGTTCTGGACGTTGTAAGATTGCTTCTTCATATCAAGATTAAGACGACCAACAATGTTCTAAAGGTAATCCCAATGTAAACTAAAAATTGTATTATTCTAGCGCATTTTGACAACTATTAACTGGTTACTAAATTTATATTTTTTAAAGATGCGCGCACAATACTCGGCGCACATGACAGAAGACGCTTATAACATCAAATAAATGTCCATTCTTAATTGTAAACCATTCGACAAATGATACCTGCTCGATGGCAATGAGGCATTGCCAACATAATCATGATAATGTGCTTATGTTTGCTAGGTCTCTCTGGGTGTGTCTTGGTGCTCTAGACTGTCGGGCGAGTGTATGGGTCGTGTCGCCATTCTGAGGGAGGCTGAGATCGAGGTGAGAGCGTGCATCAGCAACAAGACTCTGCCCGTGATGACCCGACCCGCCGACTCCCCAGGTGTGCATCGAATAACTCATCTAATCGATTGTACATAATCAAGATTTAACAAGATTTAATAAGATTGGCATCCGGAGAATTAACTCTAGGTGGCAGGTGGACAAAGAAACCCTTTGGCTTATCGAGAGTCCAACCCTTTTATTTATGTGTATCCCGCCCTTCCAAGGTATGTGTCGATTTTATTTTTAAACATATTTACGCTACTAGCACCCACACGATCAGCAGATAAACTGTTCCATTCATTTAGAGTCCTTTGTAAAAATGAGAACTTTCTTATATCTAAACTACACTGCTCCTTTCCTAATGTAACTTCATGTCTCCTAGTCCTTCTATCCTTCTTAACTGAGAAAACATATTTCTATCAATATTTTCATAACCATTTATTATTGTAAACACTTCTATCAGATTTCCTCTCAATCTCCTGGTCGCTAGTGTTGTTAAACCACATTCTTTTAGGCGAATTTCATAACTAAGATCCCTCAGTTTTGATATCATTTTAGTCGCTTTCCTCTGTACTCTTTCTAGTATATCTATATCCTTCTTGCGATATGGCCTCCACGCTTGTATACAATATTCTAAATGCTGCCTCACTATTGTTTTGTACAGCGGAATTATTAGCTCTTTTTCCTTATACGTTATATTTCGCCTAACTAATCCAAGGATTTGATTTCCCTTTAAAGGTGCAATTCCGCACTGCTCTGAAACCTTCATATCAGCACTAATGGTTATTTTCTTTTACAGTAGTACTTAGTACATTATCCCCCATTGTATATTCTACCTCTTCGTTCCCATATCCTGTTTGGAAGCATTTACATTTCCCAAAATTGAACAGCATTTGCCACTTTTCAGACCATTTGATCAACCTGTCCAGATCATCTTGTAAATGCTGTCTATCTCCATCACTTTTAAACCTTCTAAACACTTTTGTATCATCCGCAAATTTTACACAACTTGCTTGTTATTCCCTCATCCAAATCGTTGATATATATTAAGAATAATATAGGTCCTAGTACTGATTCCTGTAGTACACCACTCAAACCCGATTTCCAGTTTGAAGCCTCCCCATCAACTACTACACGTTGTCTTCTGTCAATCAGCCATTTTTCTATCCAGTTTATTATACCATTTCCTCAATGGGCCTTTAGTTTAAGCAGTAATCTTTGATGTGGTACTTTGTCGAAAGCTTTTTGTAAATTTAAGTAGACGATATCTACTGGTGATCCCTCATCTACCCACTTAGTGATGTCTTCCAAAATATGTAACATATTTGTTAAGCATGACCTCGCTTTTAAAAACCCATGTTGAGATGGGTTTATGAAGTTATGTTTAACAAGAAAATCCACCATGTGATCTTTAATTAGTCTTTATAATAATTTGCAAATCTCTGATATTAAACATCTATATGACTTCCACATCATTTGTTTATACTTAATTTTTGTAATGCCTTCTTTCGATAAGTGTTTCTTTTTGGACCGTTTCCTTTGTTTTTTTGTAAGGTAAAAATGTATAGACTATGCACTTAATTTCAGCATTCTGTTGCTGTCTTATTTTTAGTGTGTCATTCCAGTTTATCTTTGCTAAATATTTCCTCATGTCCTTATACTTTCCTTTGTGGACATTTCTCCTATACTGCATTTTACTGTTCCTTTCTGATTTTACATTGATTATGAAAAAATGTATCTGGTTGTGATCACTACTCCCCATTGGCTCACAAGTCTTGACATTGTCAACTAATTCATTCTGTGAGGACAAAAGTATGTCTAACACATTCTCACCCTTGGTTGGTTCTAGCACATGTTGAGAAAGGAAAATATATAAAACTAAAAACTTGTGGTCCTCACTACCCATACTCCGTAGAGATTTCCATTGTATATGCCCGTGGTTAAAATCCCCCATAATAATACAGTCCCGTTTGCTTACTTCCCTTATAGCGTTTTTTTTTTCATTCTCTTCTGTGCTTACGTTTGGACTTCGCTAAACTAACCCAACTGTTAACGGTAAGTTTCCTGTAACTACGTTACACCAAACAGCTACTTCGCCGTCTGCTTCTCATTCTAATTTTATTTCATAAGCCTGGATCGATTCTTTAATATATAAAATAACTCCACCTCTCTTTCATCCTATTCTGTCTTTTCTAAACATTACATATCCTGTCAGTCCCAATTCGGCATCTGATATTCGGTTATACCTATTATGTGAGGGTCAATATATTCTACCATAATGTTTAGTTCATTTCATTTTTTTACTATACTCCTTGCAATTAAACAAACACATTTATATCCAGCTTCAGAAGAGTTTTCCAGACTGTTCTTTGCTGATTTATATATGCCTCCAATTTCAGGGTTTCTCTTTGAGTCCCCTCTGCGAATCTAGTTTAAATAGATGCAACCTGTCCCACTGTCAACAGATCGCAGCAGGTTCTCTGAGAAAACTGCTGCCCCCTTTCCACTAAGATGGAGGCCATCTCTCATGTACATATCTTCCCTCCCAACAAAGTATCCCCATAAATATGTGAATCCCACCCCCTCTTCTTCACACATCTGCTCAACTAGTGTGTTGATCGCCATCCTCTTGCAGTTTCTATACGTTGCCCCCCTTCCTCCCATTACTGGCAAAATACCTGATAGAATAATCTGTTCAACTCTTGTCTTCGTTATCTTCCTCACTAACTGTCTATACTTCTGTACTATCCCAGTTGTTCCTTCCTTGTCTGCATTATTTGTTCCTTCAACACATATCTAATCAGTATATTAAAGTCGCGTCGTAATATAAGTATAATTAGTAGACGGTGTTTGTTTTCATATAATAATTTCAACATACGCACGTACACGCACGAACGGATAGTACACACACAAATGACACGACTCACCCGCTTACGTATTATAAGTCATGTACATTTATGTCGTACCTATCCAAAACGTACACTCATACATGCTTACAAGCACACACTCACACGCACACGCCCGCACACACGCACGCACACACGCACGCACGCACACACACACACACACACACATACACATACACACATGTTGAGTGATGTTGTATATTCCCGTTTCAGCCATTGGTAGAATGCTAAACATGAGCATTGGTGACGTCATTAAAGTTATTGACGCAAGCACGACTTCCGAAGATGTGCTGATTGATTTGGTCGATGGATTGCGCGAGGCATTCCAAACATGGGTATGATTCTTTATAAGTTCGCATTTCTTAGTTTTGAAATAACAGTGCTTAAATGTTAGTTGGGATAATATAAATGGCACAATAATGTATAATGGTAGATAAGATCACTCTGCATTTCAAGTGAAAGTACTATAGCATCACCAATGCTTAACAGCAAAGAATATTTGTTTTGTTTTGTAGTTAATGGAAACTTTTGAGTGAAAGTAATAAGTAACATACTGCGAGTACATGTAGAATGGCACACATAAATAATTCCTATTATGATAAAATAAAATGTCGTCTTACGACATATCAGTGATGGGCGGTTGTATCGTGCCGTTTTTATTGTGGTTGAACAATAACTTACAAGGTATTTTGTATTTTTGTAGCTAAAACACCGGATAGATCGTATCACGGTGAACATATTCGGAGACGAGTTTGACCGGTTTGAGGTGTGCACCACTGCGCCACGGAAGGAGTTTGGTCCGTATTACGCCGAGATATACCAGTTGAATCCACCAGTACTTGTTCCTGTCGGACCAGTCATGCTAACCTTCAGTGAGTACATTAGCGGTAGATCATAGATACTAGACGGTACACGTCACAAGAGAAAGAAACAGAGAGAAACATACATACAGACAGGCAAACAGGCAGACAGGCAGACAGGCAGACAGGCAGACAGACAGACAGACAGACAGACAGACAGACAGACAGACAGACAGACAGACAGATAGTCAAACGGCGGACGGACAGACAGATACGTAGATAGAACAATGTGTGGAGAGAGAGGGAGAGTGATTAGAAGCGGAGCTGGAGTGGGGAGAGGAGAAGAGAAGAGGAAAGAAAGATAGAAAATGAAAGTAGAGAGGGGGAGAGACGAGGAGAGAGCGACAGAAGGAGAGACACAAGTGACGTAGGGAGGTAGTGAGAAAAGAGGGGTAGGGATAAAACCACATTTATGATTCATCCGCCATTACCGAAAAAGTTCCCTTGAAAACTTTACCGTTTTGGTGTGATGTGTGAATTTGTTCAAGCACTTTGACGTGGGACATGTTGGCCCCGTGAATACTAAATCTACCACTGCAATAGATCTTTCATGTGGCTGCAATAAATATACATTACTCACTCGCGCATTCGCACAGTGGCTATTTGCAGAACGCACCAATATTTAAAAATCTGTCACCTGATTGGGGAGAAATTGAGGGGTACAAGGTTTGGGTGGATTTTTCTGAAAAGTGAGGTATGCGAATTTCGCAAATTTTGAACAGCACCTGTGTCAATGGAGGTTAAATATGCAGTGACATTTTAAAGAAACTTTTATGAAAAATTTTGCAGGAAATGAAGGAAACATTATAATGTCCGCCTATGTAAAATGTAAATGTGGTTTTACCCCGGTATTGAGGGAGGACGACAGGGAGCGTGGAAGGACGGAGGGGTGGAGGGAAGAAGGGGAGGAGGGAGAAAGGGGAGGGAGGGAAGTGTGGAAGGGCGTGAACGAGGGAGTGAGGGAGGGAAGGGGATAGATGTTTCTTTAATTGCTGTATGTATCTGATGTTGCAGTATTCGGCATCGACGGACATTACGGGGCGGTGTTTAATTGTAAACTCTGTTTGATGTCAATGAAAGCTACGGTAAGTAACGTTAACAACGTTATCCACCACATATCGAGTACAAGAAGTGATTTATGAACCTATTCATTGCAATTTATTATTTGTCATAATATGATAACAGTTTTCAATCCAGTATACTTCTTCCAATGTATAAATAATATACATTTAAAGAAAAGAAAAAGTCGTGAGTGGGGTATTAGAGTGTTTGGTGTCGAGGAATCCAAAGGTGAGGATGTCAAGAAAACCTTAGCCAAGGATGTACTCCTCAAACACAACCTTGGTGGCATCGTCACACTTGAACAAGTTATGGAGAGTGTTGAACACTGCCACAGACTCGGCCCTATCTCCAACAACAGTTCTACAAGCAGACCCATCATCGCGTCAATTGTTACGAGGCCACTTAGAAACGCAATCCTATTGTCCGCCAAGACCCACTTAAACAGAACGACCGCGTGTGCTGGAGTGTACATACTAAAAGATATCACGAAGGCGGACTACGAAACAAAGAAACGTGCACGTGCGCAGATGCAACGAGCCTTCGCGGAGGGGAAGCTTGCGGGTGTTCCGCAGAGGCAAGCTGATAATAGACGGCGTCCTTGTGCCTGAGGACTAGTCACATATAGGTGACAGACACCTGTGCCGGCGCACTACATTATAACAATCAATTTACTCTTGGGCACCTCGACTGCCGACATGCCCTGACTGTGGTGGTCATCTGACCTTTTTGTTTGTGTATTTGTTACTCTAACTATTGAGACATTGTTTTCGATGAAAGGTTACATGATTGTACTACCTGTGTTGCATTCAGGGTTACTAGTATGTATTCTAGCAAAGCTGAGAGAATGTATTTTAACTGATATGACAAAAACAACAGTGATGGGTGAAAATAAGGAAATAGCGAATTTGTTACCATTTTGCAAGTTGACCAATCTCCAATTAACTACGGAATAACAACTCCCAAGAACCATATTTTCTGAACTCTTAAAAACACATAAATTGCAGCCTTGCCTTGATAAAGGATTATCTGAAGAAGTGACAAAATCACTAAACTGCAAATATTATGATTTGACCGAATTAAACGAGTCAGTACACATAACTGATGGACTGATAACTATTATCCATATCAACTTACAAAGCTCTTTCAAAAACTACAATCTACTTAAAGCACATATTGACTCTATAAATATAAAATGTGACGTAATTGCGATCACTGAGGCAGGGATGAATAACCAAGATAGATGTGCGAATGTATTCAAAGAATATAATTTCTACTATCATGGACCACTAGATAACAATAAAGGCGGAGTTGCTGTTTATATTAAAAAAAACGTGTACGTCCACGAACGATTTGACTTAACGCTATGTCATAATCCTAGGTTGGACAATTTGTGGCTTGAAATAATTAAAGATTGCGTCAGTTTTGTGATTGGCAATATGTATAGACATCCAAACTATAACACACACGTTTTTCTGATCTTATTGGATCAAATTTGTTTATTATCAAGCAGGAAGGTAACATTTGTATTATATGTGGTGATGTTAATATTGATCTTTTACAACAGGACTCGTGTCAAACTAAGATATACTTGGACACGTTAATGAGGGAAAATCTGTTACCATGTATCACACTGCCAACAAGAACAACAAATCAATCTGCAACTCTCATTGATTATATGAATATATATCGACCTTTAAAGTTCATGAAAAGTGATATAATTTCAGGAAACCTGTTTGTAGATATATCAGACCATTTACCCAACGTCATCATTATAAAAGGTGTATCCAAAACTCATGACACCAATGACAGACCTAAACTGAGAATATAGAATGAAAATAATATATCAAATTTCACTCGGGAACTGGAGAATATAAACTGGGACAATATTATGACATGTAAGGACACGGATGAATGTTATGATATGTTTGTAACCAAATACGACACAATTTTCCAAAAATGTTTCCCACTTACCAGAATGTCAATTAAACGCTTCAACGACAAAAAGTGGATGACTAAAGGCATTAGAAATAGTATTTTAACAAAGACTAGGTTGTATAAGAAATATATCAATAGACCAAATGAATACAATAAAACAGAATATCGACAGTATAAGAATAAACTTACAGGTATCATACGGCAGGCGGAGAAATCATATTACATTATTCCCACAAGCAAAACAATCAACCAAGGAATTATGGAAGATATATGCGGATCTTGTGAATAACGACGAAAGGAACATGCACAACATTAAAAAGCTGGTCATCAATCATATAGAATTTAACGAAAACGAAAGTATTGCTAATGCAATGAACCAATATTTCGCTACTGTAGGTAAAGAATTGTCAAAGACATATACTCAGGGAAGCGAATATAGACAATTTATATCTGACTCGATACACAATACTATGTTCCTGTCACCAGTTTGTCAACAAGAAGTGATCAATGAAATTAACAAGCTAGCTAATTCTAATGTATCAGGTACTAATAATTTTCCATCAAAAATTTTCAAATTGTCATGCAATTTCATTTGTAAACCTCTGACTTACATCTGTAATTTGTCGTTCTCCGAAGCCACGGTACCACGAGCATTAAAGGTGTCAAAAGTAATACCTATATTTAAGAAAGGATCAAGGTGTGAACCATCCAACTATCAACCAATCAGTCTGATGAGTGTATTCAATAAAATCCTAGAAAAGTTAATGTTAAAGAGGTTATTAGACTTTATGGATAAAAATGACGTTTTGTCCAAATATCAATTTGGATTTCATAAAGATCACTCGACTACGTTAGCGATTATTGAAATTATAGAAAATATTAGAAATTCTCTTGAAAATGGCGAATTAGTTGTTAGGGCATACCTTGACCTAAGTAAGGCGTTTGACACCGTTAATCACGATATATTGTTGTATAAGCGGGATCATTATGGAATAAGAGGTCGTGTATGTAAATGGTTTAGACATTATTTAAGAGATAGACATCAATGTGTTAGCATTAATGGCACAGTTTCAGAATATGCTCATGTTCAAACTGGCGTCCCGCAGGGCTGCATCTTAGGGCCAGTGTTATTTCTATTATATGTTAATGATATATCGAGTGCTGTGGATCACATATCTCTGCGATTGTTTGCTGACGATACTAACTTGTTCATTAGTGGAATGGGTGCCAATGATACTGTGTATACGGCTATGGAGAAGTTAGAATCGCTTAGTCTGGTTCCGATACAATCAACTAACTCTGAACTTGAGTAAGACATGTTATACAGTCTTCAGTAGACATATGGAACGTGAAGTCGCGCCATTGTTGTTGCAGGGCCAACGCATTGAACGGGTTAACTCTGCCAAATATCTGGGTATATATCTTGACTGTAAGCTGTCATGGTCGGAACATATTAAGGATCTTTATTCAAAGGTGTCTAAGTTATCAGGTTTATTTTATCACATGGCCTCGTTCATAAATGCTGATATGGTCAGGCAATTGTATTATGCCTATGTATTTCCCCATATTAATTATGGGATTGAATTATATGGATCGGCTTGTAAAACTAACTTAACTAAAATACAAGTTTTAAAACATTTATTACTTAAAACATTAGCAAAACGTCACCGCCGTGATAGTATCACAACATTGCACAGGGAACTTAATATACTTAAAGTTCAGGGATTATTTAAACTAAATGTTGTAATATTAGTGTATAAACAGCGTACGAATCACTTCCTAGTCTATTCCACCAGTTTTATCAATGTAATAGTGACTTCATGACCAGAAGTTCCAGACAGGAGAACAATTTATATATACCTAGATGGAATTATAGAACTGGAGAGAACTCCTTGAAAGTAATAGGGGCTCGACTTTGGAATAAACTACCTGTAGACATTAAACATTCGAAAACGCTAAATATTTTTAAGCACAAAGCCAGGAGCTTTATAATTGGCTTTAACTAAAGTTTAAATCTAATTATACATATTGTAAGAAATTCGCTTGTGAATTCTCTTATATTGGTACAACATCTCTAGCTTTAATTTACGGAAGTCGTTAACCTGAAGCTATTGCAATGAATGCACTGTATAACCTCTATATACGTAATGTTATGTATGTGGGAGTAACCTATATGAGTTTGATTTAATTGGCTACCAGCCATAAGTTATACTTCTCTGGTAGCCACCTCATCTGTGTTACATTGCTTTTGAATTATGTGTATTATCTGGATGAGGAAATAAATTTACTTACTTACTTACTTATACTTATATATTTGTATATAGTAAGGGTGGCTTGACCTAAGTATATATTAGTTATGTATGGGAAGAAGTGTACTGGATTGAAAGCTGTTATATTATGACAACTAATCAATTACTTCTTACCAATACCTGAGTTGTTTTTAATATCATTTTAGCAACTGCTAATACACATGATTGATACTGGAAGAATAAGTATATGTATTAGTTTGACAATGTTAGATGATAAATTGTGATAGCAATGGCGGGCAACACAAGAAATTATACAAATTCATCACCAGCTTTAAAATAGTGTAATTCAATCAGGATATGCAGTTAACATAACAATTAAACATACCATTTACATATTTTACGTATGATAAATAGCAATAGCATAACGCAGACATGTGATTCACTAGGGCAACATAGTGCCGCGCATTGGCAGCTCTGTGTGGGGTTCTGTCGGCGTGAGTGTCGTTCTCCTGAGAGCCGAGCTGCGACTGACGGGCTACCTCCTCACCTCGTCCTTCCCCACCCTACTCGCCGTCGACTACAAGAAGTTCCCTTTGAGAGTCAGGTAAATATGACATAGTGTAACCTCGCTTTACGGTCACCTCCACAATACAGCCACATCACCCTAGAACAGTCCGATATTATTTCCACATACAGTAAAGTATAGGATTTGAGTCGTGTTAATTCAGGCCTCTCGCTATTCAGGTCACATTTGTCCATTCCCCAAAATTACCTTAATAGTGAGGTTCCACAGTACCTTTAATTTAGTTTGTTAATTGATTTCAGGTGTTTCTTCTGGTGACATCTATGATTAGTTGTCACCAACGATTCCTACTGTCTCGTATTCCTTCTCTGACAGCATTCGTTGTCAGCTTTATTGTAATCCCTACCGTGTTTATCCATCTCACTCATCTAACATTGTATACGTATCATCGTGGTTGTTTATTTGATACACCATTGCACTTAGACAATATAGTGTAGAAACATAGCGTTTATAAACCAGTATCTCATAATAAGTTGGAACACAACCCACGGCCCAGTAACGTGGAGAATTACCAACAGCATTCCCGGTTACCTTTACAGTTTTACCTATCGATGTGTCTTATATTAATACTCACGGCATTTATTATTTATTGCAGGGCTCGCATGGATCTGAAGCTAATTCCTCTCCGCATCGAACTGCGGGCTCTGCTTGTCTTCAAGTTCTGCGTCTACGTCCCGTCGAAAGGGAAGCAATGCTGGACGAAAACGCTCATCGACCAACTGATGTGGAAGTATCAGACACAGCCGGTCAACAAGAACATGTTGAACTACTACGTGGACGAGCCCGACTCGACACCCCCTGACTTCGGCTGGTACAAGCAAGGGGTAACTATCTGACGAACAATGTAGTCTCTATCCCAGTGTTGCCATTTTCAATTCAGTATAGCAAAACATCCAATATTGCTAACATACACACACTTGGGGAATACGATTTGTGTAACATTACTGGTATTGTTGCAATGTTTGCGTGTCCATTAATTCGAATAAATGTGACAATGA
This sequence comes from Paraescarpia echinospica, assembly GCA_020002185.1. Taxonomy (NCBI): domain Eukaryota; kingdom Metazoa; phylum Annelida; class Polychaeta; order Sabellida; family Siboglinidae; genus Paraescarpia; species Paraescarpia echinospica. Next base: position 71,325,862 of record CM034537.1, on the reverse strand, counting down.
CATCAACACCGTGGACACTGTGGAAACCATTCTGTTGTTTAGAGATAGTTTTGCTCATGTTAATATGATACAGATTCAGAATAAATTTCAATGCCACATTTAAAGCAAAATATTATGCTACCTTTGTCAAAGTGTTGACATTAGTGTTATGCTTCATAAGTTTAATTGTAAATATACAAAGTGTTATCGTAAAAAAATACATATTTCGTTCCACGTCACTACCATATACAGTTATTGCGATATTCCAGACGTGTGTCAATTGCATAAGCAGTACGACTGACAACAACAATAACGAATCCGGGCGTAAACGCCGATCCATCGATATATCCAGCGCTCCCTGTAGGGTGGTCCAGATCGAGGGGCGGGACTACACGGAGCCCGCCTTCAACATCGAGTTCGGTGTCGCTGATGACCGCAGCGAGGTGGAGCTCTCCTACTGCGTCGGCACATTCTGTGGGGGGTGTGACGTCATCAACCATGAACCATTGGGCGGCGGGTCGACCATTGTAGCAAGGGTAGGTGGACACAAAAACATTTTAATTGTAACTTGCGAAAAGTTTGTTAGAAACTATTTATATGAAGTGTGTACGAGAACCATATCTAATGACATACATTATGTAAGATGAGTGGATTCAGCCACTATTATTAAGGCATTTCCGTCATTCATACAGGAAACTCTGGACATATCGATTACCATAATATATAATAACATAATAATACTAATAAAATAACTTCTATTGCACCTTAATCCTTGGAAACCAAGCTCAGAGGCGCATCAAAACAAAAGGACTGGTCAATCTCAAAATCCATAAGTAGTATTCCATGCTTAACCATATTTGCTTTTTTTAAATCAACATGTTTTCTATTAATTCAAGTATACAACCTTAGCATGTGTATGGGTGATACACTATTAATATACGTTTTGTTTTGTTTTTGCTGACATCCCTATGAAATACAATAATCAGCACTTAAGTAATGTTCATGTGAAAGCTTGGTGTGCATATTTCTATTTGCGAGGTTATGTGCCACTAATTGAGTGCATATTATGTTTTATATGTCTGCATGATTACGATATATGTCACCAAAAGCGAATACAACATAACTTACGTGTTTCTTAATTCACGGTGTATTTGTTCTTCAGAAAATGATCCACAGCAGGCCACTTTATTTCCTTGTGATGGCGACGAATTCAATGGGTCTGACGTCAACTGCGTCGTGTGAACTGCCGACCTATGACATGACCCTGCCGACAGGTCGTATCACCACCCACTTCACCAGTACGAGTCACCCCAGCCTGCTGCAAGGCTCAGTCCTTATGCTCGATGATTCCCGTGTCGTCAAGGAGATGGTAGGAACATACTCGTTTTAAAAGGAGGCTATTACTTTATAACTGTAATGATACCGCTTAAAACCCATTTTATATTACTTATCTATCTGTCTATCTATCTATCTATCTACCCATCTATCTACCCATCTATCTACCTATCTCTCTATCTACATAACGTAACAAAACAAACAAGTATTAAGTTTATTATTCTGTAGTTTGTTTAATATTTAACAAGATTTAACAAGATTGCCATCCAGAAAATTACTCTGGATGGCAGGTGGACAAGGAAGCCTTTTGGCTTATCGAGAGTCCAATACTTTTTATCTACATGTATCCCGCCTTTTTAAGGTGTGTGTCGATTTTATTTTTAAACATATTCACGCTACTAGCACCAACACAATCAGGAGATAATCTGTTCCATTCATTTACAGTCCTTTGTGAGAATGAGAACTTTCTTATATCTAATCTACACTGCTCCTTTACTAATGTAGCTTCATGTCCTCTGGTCCTTCTATTTTTCTTAACTGAGAAAAAAAAAATTCTATCAATATTTTCATAACCATTCAATATTTTAAACACTTCTATGTGATCTCCTCTCAATCTCCTGGTCTCTAATGTTGTTAAACCACATTCTTTTAGGCGTGTTTCGTAACTAAGATCCCTCAGATTTTGTATCATTTTAGTCGCTCTCCTCTGTACTCTTTCTAGCATATCTATGTCCTTCTTGCGATATGGCCTCCATGCTTGTATACAATATTCTAAATGAGGCCTCACTATTGTTTTGTACAGCGGTACTATTAATTCTTTTTTCTTATACGCTATATTTCGCCTAATTAATCCAAGGATTTGATTTCCCTTTGACGCTGGGATTATTCATATTGATCCAGGTGAGCGTTGGCTATGGCAAGGAAACACACGGCACTCAGGTACTGGACTGGCAGAACATGTCCAGCATTAGGGCGGTCAATGACGTGGACACAGGCTACGACCCTCTAGGACTGCGGTCTCTTGAACACTTCACAGGTAAATACCATGGTTATGTTTCCCTTTGAAGTATCTGCCTAACGGTCCATCTTCACTCTATGTTGCGGCTGATGCTGCCTGACCCGTTCCATAGTGAATCGACCCTCTTCTCTACATTGCTGTATATAATTATATATGCTTCACAACAGGTATTTCCCAGGTAAACTGGTCTTCGAAAGCTGCCTGTATCGGATATTGATTGTGTTCCCGTGTACCATCTTAAATGAGATGGGTGGATACGACGTTGGTGACTCTCAACGAATGGTTTCTCATAATAACACCACTTATGTTACGTTGTCTTCTCCGTGGGAGTGATAATGTTCTGCATACTCCAAAATTGATCTGAAAACAACATGGGCAAACGTTCTTATATATGGCTGCACCAAGATTCTAGAATAAACTCCCAGTGGTTTTAGCAAAGTATAGAAAACCATATAATAATATTTTTTGTATATATCTACAAACGTATTTGTTTTAACAATAATTTGTGTTCTATATATTTGTGGTCCGTGCTCTATTAACGACTTCAACTATTCCGTTTCACGACTTACTCTCTAAAATAATTGTTTATTACGTCACTGAGCAAAGATTTTTAGGATATTGGCGCTACAAAGGTACACTACTTTTGTTATTATTGCTAATATTATTATTATGTAATTATAATTATTATTATCATCATCATCATCGTTATCATCGTCATCATCACTGCTAGAGCCGAGACATGGTCGACTGGTGGCGAGGCCGCTGAAGACGAAGCGGTACGAGAAGGCGGAGGCATGTGCGAGGGACTGCCTCGACTACCCCGTCACCGTCTGTGTCAGCTTCAACTACGACTACAGCAAGCACGGCTCGTGCGAACTGATGGGGTACATTGAGGGAAAGACGGCCAAACTGAGGAGGGTAAGTTGTATGATATAGTGTTATCCGAGGACTAACCTAGAATCGTAATTTATTATGTTGACGTTTAAAATATATGTAATAAAGTGTGTATTTGTGTATAGTGTTTACTATAGTTTAATATATGGAGTAATATAGGATCACATGTTTTTCCAGTCAAGATGTATGTAGCAAAGTATATATGTTACATAATGTGTATATGTACGAACTATTACGAAGTCATTGCTAATGTGGGTGGTGCAGCACACCCTGTCCTTGCATTGACGGCTCCGCTAAGGTTGGATCTACCGCGTAGAAACGCTGCAGTGAGTGGACTGAACCTGTTTTTTTAAGATGGTGTAGGCTGTCCAGACACACTAGGGTCAGTCACAATACAGCAGAACCACGCATTACAACCACGTCAATAAAACATCCAATTAAGCTTACCCTTCAATCAATATTAAGTTTATTATTGCCCGTCCTCGATGGATTCAGCCCGTCCATCTGACGGCGTGAAGAGTCTAAATTAACAGTCCATCGTTTATAAGCTGTTAAACATGTCAATGGATGCTGGTAATTGATGTGTGAAGTCAGTATGTGGTAAAAACAGAACACAAGTGCTTTGGCAATATGTATAAAATGAGCATGATCTGGATATTATAGATACATGTTCACATGTATTTCTCACACGACTCTACGCCTAACGTGTAGCTGGCAATATATAGTACACCTCGCTAAAGCAACTGTTATATTGAACGTACGTACGTAGTCACAAGTGATGCTACATATATTTGTTTATGTTCCTCAGACTGGTGACTTCCATCATTTCGAGAGGCGGGGTATCGGCTCTGTGACCACGTTCACATTCAACAATCTCGAGTTGGTTCATAACACGTCTGTGTACTTCAACTATTACCTGCGTAATGTGCTCGGTAAGTCTGGTATTCATAATGCCAACAGACACACACTATTTAAAAGGAAGAACCTGCCAGCACACTTAATTGTAATACGTGCGTGCGTGTGCGTGTGTATTTGTGACCGCGTGCGTGCATGCGAACTTGCGCGGTTGCGTACGTGCGGTGTTTGTTATGACACATTTAATATATTCTTTGTCTATTATTTAGATTTCTATATTGCATGTTAGTAATGGTTTCATGCGAAAGGATATGTAATATCGCATTGTTAGGATGGAACGTATATACGTAATCTATCTCGATATCGACCAGTTTCAATAAACCAGAAATACTTTCTACCGTGATTTTCGAATCCTTATTTTCTCACAGGCTACACAAACATCATATCGTCGAGGGGTGTGATGGTCGACGTAACTCCCCCTTACCCAGGATTCATTGCGAATAGAACTCGCGATGTCCTCACGCAAGATAAGTGTCGGAACTACGTACCAAAACTCTGGCAGCACAGGTGTGCTGCAAACACAACTGGGCCAACTCGCAGGTGAGCTAACCCTAGTAAGCATGACTAATTATACGTTTGTAGTATTTTTTATTTTTATTTTGGTTAAATATAATGACGTTGCTGTTGTTAGTACATAAACGGAAATGTGTATTTACGCAGTGGCGTGTTGTTTAAAATTTGGAATCCTCTTGCTGGAATCTCATGCATTTGGCAAGTTGATTCGCTCTACATTGCTCTAGTTCACTCAACTAATTGCACTGGTACCTGACAATAGACAATGGTGGATATGTATGTAGGGATAACATGTGTGCAGTAATGGCAGCGAGGTTGACTACTTATCAGATAATGGTGGGATGGGTTAAATGTCGATGTCGCCCACATGGTGTTCGATAGAAAAGGTCTGCGAGGGAGTGAATTTAATTTTAAATTCCTCTGACCAATCCTTAAGACTGGACTTCAGGCTGCATGAGAATGTGCCTTTACTTTTTTCGACGTGTCTATTCTCGGCAGGATCATTGTTGACGGCGAGGGGTCTCTCACCGTCTTCAACGGTCACGAACCTATCGTAGACCAAAAGTTCACACGAACCACTCGCGTGATGACAGGTGAGTCGTGCTTAGTTGGTCTTCCGACTTGTTTAAACCTATGTTATACGAACATACTATTCACCATCTGCCGCGCAATACAGCCGTGTTACGTTAAACTCGTAAAGCAAACCACGATCTGGTTGACCTGATAGGTTGTTTCATATTGCTTTAATGTTTTTTTCTCCATTGATACACAAATCGTATAATTAAGTCCGAGGGAACGATGCGGATATTAATATGTTACAGGCCAAGCTTAACGATAACGAATACAATTAAGAATAGTACAAGTGCATTTAATTTTTCTTTCATGCTTATTTACATTACAACTATGTTCAGTTGCAGATAATAATTATAATAAAATAAAAAGGAAATGTTACTTTACAACTATATGCTGTTTTTAAGTAACGTAACTTTATAAAAATTATGGTTTAGCCACATGTCCAAACGTCAAAATAAATGATATAGTTTGTGAAGAACACTCCTGTTGCATCAGTCTTGGAATAACTTGCAGCGAATTGGGATGGAATCGACGACTACGAGTCGGGTATATTGATGTACACGTGGGCCATCGGAACAACTGTCTGCGGAGACGACATCTTGCCACACACCGACCCACACACACACCTCGCCTCGAAGACAGAGTGGACCAATACTGGTATCGCATTCCCGCTCAACCTCACCGGTTAGTTTCATTTAAATCATATTCTTTGGAAGTACACAGTATAGTATGGCCTGACTGAAAATTTTGTTGAAATGTATTTGGTGCCCCGTTCGTATCCTGTGCTGACGTTTCTAACCTTGGGCAAGAGCATCCACTCCACGTTGCTCTAGTTCACTCAGCTGTATAAACGGGTACCCTGCTATAGACAATGGTGGATATTTGTGTACGAATAATATCCACGCAGTAATTGCATTGTGGCTGAATGCTTCCCAGAGACGTCGAGATGATGTTCGAGTGAACATGTCTGTCAGGGAGTAAAGTGTAATGCAAAGCAATTAGAGCACTCGTAGGAACTGGATACCGCGCTATAAACAAACTTACCTTTAGTTTCTTTACTTTTATTTGCTTTATCTGTGAATCCTGTGACACAGTATATTGTGCGTTGCATTTCTAAGTGTTACGGGTAGCTATTTTCCATTTTGATTTTAAATAGCATAGCATGATATTATCAACATTATAACATTTTCAACGGCAGGACAGTAGTCATTATATTCTTACACAGTCGAATTGATTTGTTGTCGTTCATTGCAAATAGCATGCAATTGTGAGAACGTCTTTAATTAGTTATTGAAAGTATTACGTTAGGTTAACAATGCTTATTTGTTGATGTGTGTATTTCAGATGGCAAGTATTACGTGACGGTCCGTGCCATCAACGACGTAGAGTACGGTCCCCTGGCATTAGACGTGTGTCACGCCCAGCCCTACACTGTCGACACGTCCCCGCCCGTCATCTATGCCATCACTGACGTTTCGTATGACGAGGACACCTTCTTGCTCTCCTTCCGCGTCAACGCAACGTACGTATGAAAGTATCTCTTTCTCTGCCTGTGTGTCTGTCTGTCTATCTGTCTGTAAGTATTTCTCTCTCGCTCGCTCTGGCTCTCTGACTCTCTCTTTCTCACCCTCCGTCTCTCTCCCTTTCAACGCAACGTTTAAAAGTACCTTAGATATGTGTTCCTTACTGAGTATAGCTAGTATGTAGTATTTGTGCTTGTCATACATGCACAATACATAAACGTTAGTTAGATATACGTTTGATGGTCACCCAAGTACATGAAATTAAGAAAACAATAATATATTCATATAGTGAACAAACTTGTAGTTCAAAATTCAGACAATCGTTTTTATTGTTCTAATCTTGGAAATGTTTAATAATAATAACAACAACGTAGAACACTTTTACGATACGTCTACATAATCGTTCAACATGTATTTTTTTACATAGTTTGTCCAATGTTGAAATGTACATAATATAAATATTCCAGTTGGTGTGGTGACGTTATCAATATAGACATCAGTCATAGCGACACACTCACGTCTTCCTTTGCGCAAGTCTAACTGTAACAAAGTTTGCTGCAGTGATCCAGTGTCTGGCATCAGAAGTGGTGAAATCGGACTGGGCCGAACGAAACGGGACACGTACATTCTCAGATGGACGCAAGTAGAGGACATCTCATTTGTGAAATACACATTTCGTCTACCCGATGGCGTGCCTGTATGGGTGAAAGTGAAAGTCACAAATCATGGTATGTTTATGTTTTGTATCTGCATGTTGCGTGTTAGCATATCAATACATGTTAAAGCGGAATGTTGCCAACTCGAGCATGATTGTCTTCATAATATCGGTAATGTGCACTACTTTGTATACATTGTTGAAAGCGTATACATGTTTACGATGCATACGCTGTCTAATATAGTGTATTGCACACCATTATGATAAATACATGTATGTATATACCAATGAATGTTGATTATACTAAATCGTACTGATTTGATGCACACGTCACAGTAGCAGGCGAACGTTTCCAATCTTAAGGAAAAAAAGCACATACCCACGTACGAACTCTCTCATTCTGTCGCATGAACACACACACGCAAGCACACACACGCACACGCACATGCACACACACACACACACACGCACACACACACACACGCACACACGCGCAAGCACAGACATGCAAGCACACACGCAAGCACACGCGCCCACGCGCGCGCGCACGCACGCACGCACACACGCACACACACACGCACTCACACACACACACACGCACACACACGCAAGCACAGACACGCAAGCACACACGCACACACACCCACACACACGCGCACACGCGCGTACGCACACACGCACACACGCACACACGCACACACGCACGCACATACGCACACACGCACACACGCACACACGCACACACGCACACACGCACGCACGCACGCACACACGCGCACACGCACACACGCATACGCGCACACGCGCACACACTCACACGCGCGCACACGCACACGCGCACACACGCACACACGCGCACACGCGCACACGCACACATGCATGCTCGCGCCAACACACTCATACACACGCACACACCCACACACGAATACCGTAATACGTATGTGCAACTTTCTATAACTACAGTATGCATAAAACATAATATTATTGCGTACGTGATGCTATTGAAACATAAGAAACGTAGTTTATATTTCAACAAACACGTCGATTGTGTTGTAGTTGGCTTGAGTGACATCGGTCACTCTCACAGACCGCTGAGTGTCGACCTGTCTCCGCCCACGACTGGCTTCGTCTACGACGGCTCCAGCGAGACAGAGGATCTGGTGTATCAGTCGTCATCCAACAAGTATTGCGTCAACTGGGACGGATTCAAAGATCCCAAAAGTGGAATATGTAAGACTTGATGTTGCCCTGATATTGTCGATCTTTTGCAAAACAAGTTTCCCCCTATTACGATATACCTATGCCGGAATACTGCTTTATTCTAGACATTGCTTAGTTTACGTTGAACATATTGTATGATAATCATGCTGATGTAACATAATCACCATGTTTTAGAGAACTACCCAATGATGACTACTAAACATTGTTCTAGCAGTTTGCCGTTGTGTCGTCTTTAATAAACATGCAAAATAAATGCATATTAAAAATGAAATGTGTTAGTGTTTTACACTGTACCCTTAACTAATGCACCGGTGCTTTGGCAGCAAACTACTACCTTTCATTGGGAACCGCTGCTGGATCCGACAACGTCGTCACGAGGACGAGATTGGACTTTGATAAGTCGAGCCACTGTTTCGAGGGACTGACTTTGACTGACAAACAGACTTATTACGGCAGCGTGACTGCCGTCAACGGTGGTCTGGTCGCGAGGAGCGTCATGGTGTCCACGGACGGAGGTAGGAGAGCTAAGCTAATATCCCATATGTACGGAAATGTGTACGGATGCGGCAAGCAGAATGGGGAATACCACTGAAGGACGTCACGTTTGGGAATTTCCTATCCGATTCCTGTGCGAATACGTTTCGAATTGCTGCATGGAGTGATACTTACGGAACTACTTCTAATAATTTACACTGGACACTATATTAATAATGTTGCCCCGTCCGCACGCCGTTTCCGTACATATGGAGTCCTAGCTTTAGGCTTAGTATGCAGGGGCTGAATATATACACTACGTAGGGCCCGAATATGGTATGGAATTTTTCTTAGAGGTATCTAAAATTGCAACAATTAATCCGTTTTCATACACGCCCGCAGGCACACACGCATGCCCGCGCTTACACACGCTCGCATATCCGAATACAGACTCATACGCCGAAACGCACGCGCACACACATACAGACCCACCAGCGCGACCACGCACGCACGCAGTCACGCTTGTATGCACGCACATATGCATGCGTAATTACATACATGCACACATTCACGCATACACGCGCATACGCGCACGCGCGCACACGCACACACGCACACACGCACACACGCACACACGCACACACGCACACACGCACACACGCACACACGCACACACGCACACACGCACACACGCACACACACACGCGCACACACACGCACGCACACACACGCACACACACACACAACACTAATGCTATATATGTGTATTGCCAGGTATACATTTACATACATACACACACCACGCTAATGCTACATTTGTTTATAGTCAGGTATGATCCAGCAGATATTCCCTTATACGAGGGAAGTAATCAGTCGACAACTCATAAAGCTTTGCTGTGCTTTCGATAACCTAATATCGTTCACTGACACCCATATTCCAGTTTACATTGATATGACTCCACCCGTGCGAGGTGTAGTGAGGGACGGTATCGACCCAGCTAGTGACATCACGTACACGTCCGAGACTGCGACTGTGGCGAGTACATGGAGCGCGTTTTCAGACCCTGACTCTGGCATTGGGCGATATCATGTTGATATACTCAGAAAGCCGAAAGGTAAGTCTACGTCACATTAAGACATTCGTGATTGATAGTACTCTTTGCAATTCTTCAAAACTTTTGCGAATGTAATCATGACTTTTTGAGAAGTCATATATTTTGTTGCCCGAGATTATACACCTTGTGCATAGTCCCAGTCAATGCCATGTTGCCCGAGATTATACACGTTGTACATAGTCCCAGTCAATGCCATGTTGCCCGAGATTATACACCTTGTGCATAGTCCCAGTCAATGCCATGTTGCCTGAGATTATACACCTTGTGCATAGTCCCAGTCAATGCCATGTTGCCTGAGATGATACACCTTGTGCATAGTCCCAGTCAATGCCATGTTGCCTGAGATGATACACCTTGTACATAGTCCCAGTCAATGCCATGTTGCCTGAGATTATACACCTTGTGCATAGTCCCAGTCAATGCCATGTTGCCTGAGATTATACACCTTGTGCATAGTCCCAGTCAATGCCATGTTGCCTGAGATTATACACCTTGTGCATAGTCCCAGTCAATGCCATGTTGCCTGAGATGATACACCTTGTGCATAGTCCCAGTCAATGCCATGTTGCCTGAGATGATACACCTTGTGCATAGTCCCAGTCAATGCCATGTTGCCCGAGATTATACACCTTGTGCATAGTCCCAGTCAATGCCATGTTGCCTGAGATTATACACCTTGTGCATAGTCCCAGTCAATGCCATGTTGCCTGAGATTATACGCATCTTCTGCGTAGTCACAGTCAATTCCAATAGTGATGAAAAACTATATAAATCGATGTTTATAGTATATAGGTGGGGAGACAATTCAGGATAATAACCATACAACGATCTGATGGTACGACTGACAGTGATGACTGTATGCTATATAGCTGGCTCGTGGAAATATATTTGGTTAGTACTTCTTGCGGAAACAGTAATATGTCATATGTTCATAACAATAATATTAGTATTGGGCAAAACAAAATATAAAATCAAATAATATATTCACTTCCAGGAGTTGCCGAAAGTATTTTGCGAACTGTGGAGGATATATCACCAACCACGACTACGATGATTCTCCACCACGTCCATCTGCACCACGGCGACGTCGTCCACGTCAAGGTGACGGCGACCAACGGAGCAGGGGCAACGACTTCAGCAACGTCAAACGGGTGCACGGTCGACTTGACGGAACCCAGGATGACGAAACTTGTCGACGGCGTTGACACACTGCGTGACGTGGAGTACACCGTGAGTGAGACAGAGTGGCATACTTGACGTTGAGTCAAAGCAGTATAAATGAATACATAATATAAGCTGGAATGAAAGGAATGATGCATAAAATGGTATCATTCGTTAATAATAATAATAAGTCAATTTGTAGAGCGCCATAAATTTAGACAACATCCATTAAAAGGCTCTAAAATACATTAATACATGAATGTGAAAACTAGCTAGTTAAATAAATGTTAATAACATTTAATAAACAAATATATTGCTAATACCGTGGTGCATATTACATAGGCAAATAAGATTGTGCGATAAGTGGAGATAATATTAATTAAAATGTAACATAATAGGTTCATCATAATACATAAATAACCAAGTTAAATGATAATAATTTATTTAAAAACACTATGTCATGTTCGAGTTCAAAGACTAAATTAAACGTGGAATGCTACACGGAAGAGGTGGGTTTTTAAAAGTTGCTTGCATGTGCCTAGCGCTGTACCTGTATTTAATTCTGACGGAAGAGTGTTCCACATCCGTGGGATCGAAACTGAGAAAGATTGATTGCCGTATCTGCTGATGGATGCCGGCACACGCAGGTCGTTGTTGTTGGCAGAACGTAGCGCACGCGCTGGTCGGTCGGTACCCGTCGAGCAAGTCGGAGATGTACGACGGTGTGAAGCCATGTTGGGCTTGGAACGAAAGCAGCAGTATTTTGTACACGATACGCTATTTCATAGGAAGCCAATGGAGCTTATTTAACACCGGGGTGATGTGCTCTCGCCTGTTGCAGCGGATTACCAATCGAGCGGCTGAGTTCTGCACTCTCTGCAGTTTAGAGATAAGAACGTCTGTGATGCCGAACAGCAGAGCATTCCCGTAGTCGAGTCTCGAAATTACCAGTATCGTGTGGAAGCAATGTTCCGCAGGTGATAGTATGCGGTACGACATACGTGTTGCACTTAACGTACCATCGACTGTTCAACGTCGAACACAACGCCGATGTTGTAAGCACTCGGACTAGGAATGATATCACAGTCGCCGATCTTTAGCATAGTAATGTTGTGTTTATCTGGTTGGAGCGTGAAGTCAAGATGAGCGCGACTGTTGTCCTCGTTGACTTTCAGTAGATTGGTGTTCATCCACGCGCGGACGTCGTTGACGTAGTGTTCGATTATATGCAACGACAACTGTCTGTCGTTTTCATCGGTGATGTCAAATTTGATGTACAGCTGTGTGTCGTCTGCGCACATGTGATAGTTCAAGTTGTGTTCTCTGTTGATATCGCCATTAACTCATGTTTATTTATCTTAACAGTTGGATAAACTGTCAGTATGAATGTGGTCCCCCTGGTCTCAAACTTAGACGGACAACTACTAATTCAGCGAACAACCTGTTAATGATGATATCAGTATCCGTGGTTGATTCCGGATAACGGTACAAACAAGCTCGCTTTAATCTTTACGGTGGTCTTCTATGGCGTGTAGCGTTTACTCAAGTTGTTATTCCTGTTCGATTCTAAGTACTCGACGACCGCGTTGACAGCGTCGTGGTCATTCGTTGACCAAGAGTCCAGTATCGATCACTACAAGGTGTCAGCCTATGAGCTTCACGGAGGATCGTTTACAATGATTTATCCCACTGGGTGAGTACCGTAATCACACCATTGCCACTACCATTACCATCACCGTCATCATTATTACCATCACGTCATCATCACTATCGTCATTCTCAGCACCAGGGATCATGTCCCAGTTAGACTTCCTTTTTCGTTACAAAAAAATGACAGTGTATTTTTCAGAAATTATTATTTTACAAAATTCACATGCTCTGACTTAAGTGCATTTGAGTATGCATAATTCCAGGTGTGATTGTAGAAGCTGTTGAGAGTTAAACGGTGTATTTTTAGCTGATTTTACTAAGCGGAAGGATATTTGGCAGCAACTTGGCTATTTGACCATTTAGCCGGAGTTCTGTCATTTCTTAAATATTGACGAGTGTCATACATACAGACATTTTACGAGAGCTAGAAATATATAATTTTGATTCAACTCGACCAGCATGTCAATGTGATGATGATAACAGCAGGTGAGAAGTTTCAGAATTTGTGTAGGTCATGTTTTCTTATAATCATACAAAACGCTAACATGACAACCGATGGGAAAACTAATTGTAGACTGACCCCGTCAATATCATCAGCTTCATCATCATTTGTCATCAATACACAACGCTGAAGCAGCAAAATAATACGTGTCAAATATAATATTAACTATAATATATAGCACTTTGTAAACTAATATCTATGCCGAAAACATAGATTACACAATGTTGCATAAAATGTGTAATAACTACAACTTCAGACTTTTCATAAAATATCCAGTGAGTATTTAACCATAAATACTAAATGCACAAATTCGCCGAATATAAGATATGTGGTCTGTCTATTTGACGTTGTAGCTTTGACTGGTAGGTGTCAGAAGGGTATATATTGGAAACGGTTTGCAATGCGTGCTTTTGACAACTTTCAACCTGATAACTCTTCGAAAATGTGTTTGCATGTATCGTAAGCGTTTCGCAATTTTTGTCAAATGTATCGCGTGTCTCACTCTTAAGAAAAGTATCGCGATTCATCGATACATCGATGAATTGTTACAAGTCTAGTTATTCGAGGCCGACATCTCTAGCGAGAACGTCAACTGCCTTACAAAATGCTGCAATTGCCAATATTCTGTATTTATTTATGTTGACACTACAACAATTGGCTACCACATTATACCATTTGAACAATACATTTTAAACAGATCCAACAGTGGCAATTATATATTCCATCAATAGAAGGATTAACAAATAGTAACTAATTTTATTCTGTTACTTTCAAGGTCTGATTGGAAAATACTACCCGGTGGCTCCACTACGTGGACAACCGATGAAGCTCTGACACTAAAGATTGGCGCCCTCTACAAGATGAAAGTATCCGCAGTGAACGGGGCTGGACTGACCACCGTCCACTTCACAGACGGCGTGCTAGTTGACCCAACACCGCCATCGGTAGGGTCATTTTACCAAGTTGAACCCTTACCATTATAATCCCATGACTGTAATTTGATCAATAAAAAACATTTCACCCGTAGACTAAGTTGTATGTATCCGAATAATTTACATGTTTGTTTATTTATTAACATTTATCGTTAACTGAAAATAAGCATTATACATAAACAAACTATTTCTACCGATACACAATTTGGTCGTACCTTTCCCGTTATCCACGTCGCGTGTCTAAAGACAGAGTGTACAGTTAAATAGTCCATTGCAAAGCACTGTGCTACTCAGTACAAACATCACCCGCTCATAATATGCTGATATGTTGATCGCCTCGACGTTATACCTTTCAGGCTGTCACACAAGGACACACCTAAGTCCGTGTAATACTGAGTATGTCTCTGTACGATTGGGGTGCAATGGTGCTCTTGTGTGTGTAACCTGCATGCAATGTAACACTTAGTATGTATCTGTACGATTGGGGTGCAATGGTGCCCTTGTGTGTGTAACCTGCATGCAATGTAACACTTAGTATGTCTCTGTACGATTGGGGTGCAATGGTGCCCTTGTGTGTGTAACCTGCATGCAATGTAACATTTAGTATGTCTCTGTACGATTGGGGTGCAATGGTGGCCTTGTGTGTGTAACTTGCACGCAATGACAACATGTTTTAACATTCCAAATGGGCAACTATACATGTATGTACGAATCAGACTCATCACCCTTATTGCAGATGTTGTTTGTACACGCTGGCGTCTTCCTGGGAGAGTCGGAGGAACTAGTCGGTGGATACGTCATCCAACACGACCGCCACGGCATCCACGCCTCCTGGGATGGTATTGACGGCGAGAGTGGCATCGTCAACTACTACGTGGGCGTGGGAACAGCCAGTGGTATGTAGTGATTCTTCGACTACGTACGAATGCCAAGTTGACAAAACACGAAGTAACGCGTTTACGAAACTTCGGAAGAAAAATAAAGCCTTTGAAAATAAATTCACCGTCGTTTAAGGGTTTCTACGTGTTTTTGTGTTAGCACCGGACGTTAGACTGATGTAAAATTCGTTGTTCACAGCGCCATGCGTGTTTTCTGTGGTTGTTCCAAGGTTCGGTGAACAGTGATCAGTTGGATAAGTGACATGCTTTGCGAAAACTGCCCAAATTTACATGATAACACATATCAGTACGAATACGTCGGAAAACCGTCCACTGCCTCTGGGCTTATGTACGCGCATTTGTGCCAGCCGATAAAACAAAGAATTAATGCGAACATACATATTCGTGTATATGATTTCATTACATTTTTTATTAATTATTCCTTTACGTATGTTTCATAGCTGTCGGCCGTAAAATATCAGTCACCCTTTGTGAACAAAAACATGTCGACAGATCTATAGCTACCACACGCACGTGTCTTGTACAGCAACTAGATATGCATAGAAAACATGCGTTGCATTTTACAGGACTGACGAATTTACTAGCCTACCAGAAGATGGGTGTCGAGAGGGCTGGTTACATCAACGTGAACCTGGCACTGTTTTCTCATTTGTACTACGTCACGGTGAAGGCAAAGAATAGAGCAGGGAAAGAAAGTGGCATAATGTCGTCGAGGTAAAGTCTTCATCACCTTTGCGCACGCCGTCTTTGTGTGAACTGTTTCTTCGTTAACTGCATCTCAAGTATGTCAACGCGCAACAATAATAATAGTCATTACAAAATACTTCCACAGTAATAATGTTATTAATACTAGTAATAATATTGCTATGCTTTGGAATATTTTTTTGTGTTTAAATTCAAATAATGCTTAGTGTTCGTGTTTATGAATTAATGTGATATTATATAAATATAAATAATTCAACAACGACGTTTTTTCTACCCGTTACAGCAACTAAAATATACTGCTACTAGTACTTCAGAAAACAAGTTTTATCTGTATAAGTTATTTTAGTATTCGAACAAACATCAAGTTCAATTAATTCAATAAACAGCGGACGATACATATACATCTACTTTACAGTCCCATCAAAGTGCTACCGGGAGACGTGGTTGGCTTTGTCAGTGACGGGCCGGACACTGCAGTGGACATTGACCATTACTGGGACGTGTCCCAAGTCACGGTCACCTTCAGTGGTTTTGAAAGCCCCGTTGACGGAATTGCGCGCTACGAGTGGGCCGTTGGCGCGGCTCCAGGACTCAATGACGTCATGCCGTTCACCTACGTTAACCTCGTGATAGAGGACGGAGTAACGGGTAAGATGATGCCACGAGTGTAATGCGCCCGTGTAACAATACTGTATAATCAGCCTTCTTGCCATAACAAATTAAAATATAGCTACAATCGTGTGCTATTTGTCAAACAGTTATGCATAATGTAAAAGTTTTTTTACAAAATGCTAATCAAACAAACTTCAACAATTCGGATACATAAATTTATATAACAGTTAATGTCAGTTATTACATTCCGAAAGATGCTATATTGCAGTCCAACTATTACCCGTAAGAATGACATTTAATTACAACATATTATAGACTGAATGTGAAAATAACAGTAGATTGTAACTACACCGTCCACACAAATATAATTTCACATTTCAATTTGGATATACAGAAGACCAATTTGACTCACTTTGGGCACGCACGCACACACCCGCACAAGCAAGCGCGCACCCATAGAGGACTACACATAATTATTATTATTATATAACAATATCATAATTTCGGCAGCTATAAAACAAACGTGCAGCCCTTACTTGTCTTTCGTTGTGTCGCTGCCGTCTTCCCCGCGCTTATACGACTCACGTACACGCCGTTGGATACAGCCGCGCTGTGCAGTCCAGCCTCGTTGAAACCCTTCACTTTAGCAAACACATGCAATCCAGACCGCCTATGACGGCTGTCAAATAAACGGAAGTGATGTCCACGAAGGGGCGGAGTTGTGCACCTCCTGGAATAGTGTCTAGAGCAATCTGATACTTGTTCCCAACATTAAGAAGGTATCATTTAACTTGGCACTTATAATAATTATGTGTGTTCAAATGTGTGAAATAATAGGTTTGGTTGAAAACGTTGAAGTGCTAGGCCTTTCTATGACCCAATATGCGTGAATAGGCCTTGTCATTACTATGAAAAATAAGTGTATGTGTAAGGTTATGCATATATGAATTTACAATAATACATGCGTGGTTATTCGTCGACTTAAATCGACTAAAACTAACTAATTGTTTCAATACATACACACAAAGCTGACGTCAGAATGATCATCATTTCGTTTTCTTAATTGTGTGTGTGTGTATGTGTGTATGTGTGTGTGTGTGTGTGTGTGTGTGTGTGTGTGTGTGTGTGTGTGTGTGTGTGTGTGTGTGTGTGTGTGTGTGTGTGTGTGTGTGTGTGTGTGTGTGTGTGTGTGTGTGTGTGTGTGTGTGTGTGTGTGTGTGTGCGTGCGTGTGAATGTATTTGCGTAAGTGCGGGCGTATGTGCTTGACTTTGGGTAAACAACAGTTATTACACATATCCTGTTTTTACAAAAATCGTCTGTGTTTGTACGGACAACAACAAAATCAATATAGATTTGTTTTGCCTAACACCACCTTACGACTTTCGATTCATAATCTTCAAATGGTTGCCAAGCTACCGACACCTGCATCATTGCTCTCTGACAAAAGGCGTCCATTTGGATCAGCATTGCAGCTGAAACCAAAGTTTTCGATGTCTTAATATTGCATGTACGATATACTGTATGTGTGAATACATAAGTTGTTAACCTGAACCAAACATTGATTAACACAACAACACAAATATAATATTAGTATTTCACACCATCAGCTATGAATATCTTGTTATCAAGTATAGAACATGGACTGAAATGTCACACAATTGAACATGTTCTAAGAAATTACGGGTAGACCACTTACTTCTGTTGTGTTCAGTCACTGGACTCGGGGGTTCGTCTAAGCCACTGACCGTCTTGACGTCTGTGGCCGACAGTTCAACGACAACACCACCCTACCATACATCAAATAATATAAATATTTTGACAAATAAAACTGTTATATTTTTTATATTATTATGATAAAATAATCACCACATGCTTCCCATATAAGTCGAGTTAGTATCCATTGAACCGTTTCGTAATACTATTGAGGGTAGAGCGCGCTGAGCAGTTTGAAGGATTAAGTACAACGTAACGACTTATATTTACCTTTGCTTTATTCTACTTCTAAAAACAATATTTCAAGTAGTCTAACATGTTGTATACATATCGGTAAACCACGATTTATTACAATTATACAACACTAACTATTTGTCCCTGGATAACAAGTAACAATTGTTGTAACACAAGCTTAACTTAATGCTAGTTAATATTTTCACAGGTGAACAAGTTAGACAGGTAGTACGATCAATATTGTCTTACAATGGGCGGAGTGCCGTCAACCAAATAAGCCCGAAATCTCAAGCTCAATCGCTCACCCGTCTAACTGACCTAACTAGCAACAGCGGACGCTGGGTTGAAATTTCAGCCCGATGATGATGATGTTGATTCACTCTTCGTGCCTCAGGAATAATCTAGAGACATTTTTAACACACACAGACATCGCTTGTAATTCACGCCATCGCGTCAGGTCATTCGCCAGCGCTCTCGTCGTTTCAATGTTTCCACCGTTCCGCAGTCTGATGACCGTCTCTTTGAGGTCTGACGGCAGCATGCCAAGTAGGTTGGTAATATGCCTACCATAATGTACCATTTATGAATAAAACAATTACCGCCTGTGTTATACCCAGGTCTTGGAGGCAGCGGTAAAGGTCAGTGTCAAGTCGCCTTGTTACCGTTTGTAACGTACTACACCACGGTCCGTGCGATAACGCTAGTCGGCAACGTGCTCGAATCAAGCTCAGACGGGTTTGTAGTCGACACAACTGCGCCGGCCCTCGCCATCACTTCACTGGGGGGAGACCCACTGATCTCATTTGTCGACCTGACGTACTGGCGGGAGGCTGACTACTTCTCAGCTGCCTGGACGACTGAAGACCCGGAGAGCGGCGTAGAAGACGTTTGGTTCCACCTGGGCACATTCCCAGGTAGGGTGGAAACACAACAATTATTTTATAAGTTACCATCTATATTATAATACGCTCACTTGTAGGCATTGTAAAGTACATTTTCACTCAAATACCAATGCCCACTATAATATGTCTATGGTCATTCGTTTCCTTGGACCATTGACCTATGGTCACCCAATTGGCGATGCATATAAACAATTTAGAGTCAGTGGAAAACTATGAGTGTTCAGTCATTTTTCGGGGATAACACTGCAGAGTTACGTTCTAACGGAACATTATTTTCTGCTGCATGTAATGCCGTAATTGGCAGCGGATCGAGTTTTTATAATAACAAACAGCTGCCTATGACAGACATGTTGCTCCATAGGTGAGTGTTAGCTAGATAAGACTTTATTGTTTATTTATATTATCATAAGTTTGTGAGCGGCGTGTCCGTAAATCTTATGGTATGCAGCGATTATATTAATTTGCTTACAACTAAATGAGTTGCACAGCCTGTAACCCTACGCCAATTCAGAACCTTTTCAAGCAGCCACAGGCCCGTGTAACTCAGCACGTGTAGCTCGTATCACGAGCTGTACAACATATCGCAATTCAGGTTACTTGTAGGTTGACAAACAAATAACATCAAACAAAGAAAATTGAAGGTTTTTGTTACAGATGCTGACAATATTCGCAAGTCAACATGGACAACCAATGTGTCGAGTCTAGAGAGTGGCATTGTGGAGTTGAGCGCTACGGGAGTACCTAACATCCTCACGCTAGACGCTACAAATGGGGTCAGTTACTCCATTCTTTTATATCAACTGTTGATAGTAATAACAGGTGTTATTATACTAATGAACCACACGTTTCACTATTACAATTAATTTGTTGCACTGAACAGTATTGCAAATCAATGAGCATTTTGAGAAATGGAAATGTGCCACAAAGAACAAGGTTACACTTGCGAATACATAAATAAATTGACGGCGGGCCACACATAAACGTATCATTGGGGACTGGATAAGTTAACTACTTCCCAACCAATGTGTCCTCGTCATCGTGTTGCGTTGGACTGCTCCACGTTGTACATTGTATATTGATACGGATTTCCCGTTCGAGCCACATTTAAAAAAGAAACATTAACTGAACAAGGTTGTCTGCTAGCATGTGTTTAAATATAAACTATTTTGCAATTTAGTTATTTATTTGCAAGATTTGCACACAAACGCTCGCATGCATGCACAGGCGCGCGCGTGGACACACACACACACTCACACACACACACACACACACACACACACACACACACATACACACACACACACACACATACACACACACACGCACACACACACACACACACACACACACATGTGTATTGTTCATTGTTTCACATTCTAAACAATTACTCATATCACAGGGAAACACTAAGCCTCCATATTTATTACGTCATTGCTTTTGCTCCTCATATCGTACTATGCGTCCTCTCAAACGTACTGACCAATCATACTTGTTAACCAGGTTGGGATGTCGACTACGCGAAAGTCACCAGTTGTGACTGTGGACGACTCTGCACCCGATGAAGGCATTATCTATTGTCCAGCATTTGTGCGCGGTATGTATAATGTAACGAATTGTCGTTGGTCTATTTACAGCAACTGCACCTGGCTTATTACATAACAGCTTCCAACGTATTCTGCAATAACAGGATCGATCATCCGAACTGTGTGTCTACTGCCTCAATAATCTGCAAAACAATGATTCGTAATATATATTTTAACTGTGAATACACACACACACACACGAACGCACACACGCACACACGCACACACGCACACACGCACACACGCACACACGCACACACGCACACACGCACACACGCACACACGCACACACGCACACACACACATACACACACACACACACAAACACACACACACACACACAATCACCCACACACACATACACACCACACACACATACACACACACATACACACACACATACACACACACACATACACACACACAAACACACACACACACACACACACACACACACATACACACACAAACACACACACACACACACAAACACACACACACACACACGCGTGAACTCGCATTAATCAGACATATATGTAGCAATATTGCAATTTTTAACGTATGCTCTGAAATAATATGTTATTCGTTCATTGCTACTGCAACACTATTTCAGATGTGTATGTTTGGATATTATTAAGACATTTGCCACTTCACACGCGTTGTCATGTTGACTGTTAATTTGTTCTGCACTTTCGTAATTGTCTATGGGAATTGGCACTGACTACTGTTAAATAGTTTGAATAAGCCTGCTGATGTCTCTCTAAACATTGTAGCATTGGAAAACCAACTCTGTTTTAATGTGTTGGTTGTCCAGCGCGGAGGGGTACACGTATCATTTGTGAACAGGAAGCTCTATTATAGCATCACGTATAGTGAATATCTTTTGTCGCCGCTCTCTAATCACAGGGGGAGACGTTCTCGAATGTAGCTGGCACGGCTTCGTCGAGCAGCAAAGCCAAGTAGACCACTACATATTTGGAATTGGCAAAATGGAAGGTGACGACAGTGTTTTCGAATTTATTCGTCTCGACGGTGGCATTTCATCATATCGAGCCAAGGGTATGCATATCAAATTATTCACGCTACTATTTATTTGCTACGCCAAATCCAATATTTAATTTAAAAAATACAAAGCCTCGAGTCCGCGGATTAGGATTGATACGAATTGGGAAGAACATACGAGAATCGAATTATTTTTCATTATTCACAGTGTTAATATGTTACACTTTCAAGCGTATTAACATGTCACAATAATATAATATAATATCGTAATATCAATATCAAATATATAATTAATTGTTATTATTCAATTGTCTTTCTCTGAAAACAAATATATACAAATTCTCATGTTTGTTTCCTTTTGAAAGAGTAACAACGATATGTTATTATTATATTTTTTATCTCATGTAAACAGCGAAAATAGTACGAATCTGCTTGCTGAGAGATCGGTTCAAATGCCTATGTTCGTCGTGTTATCTAGGTATGAAGAACGGTGGACTGAAACACAGAGGGATATACTACGTGACAGTGACAGCTGTCAACAAAGTCGGACTGGAGACAACCGGGTATTCAAAGGCAGTAGTGGTTGACGACACTCCGCCCATTGTAAGACAATATTTATCGTACTACCTGTCTAGCTTTTTCACATGTGAAAATATTAGCTATCATTAAGTTAAGCTTGTGTTACAACAATTGTTACTTGTCATCCAGGAACAAATAATTAATGTTGTGTAATTGTAATATAATCGTAGTTTACCGATATGTATACAACATGTTAGACTACTCGAAATATCATGTTTTTAGAAGTAGAATAAAGCAAAGGTAAACATAAGTCGTTACGTTGTACTTAATACTTCGAACTGTTCAGCGCGCTCTAGCCTCCATACTCTTACAAAACTGTTCAATGGACACTAATTCGACTTATATGGGAAGCATGTTGTGATTATTGTATTATTATAATATAAAAATATAACTTTTTTATATTTACAATATTTGATGTACGGTAGGGTGGTGTTGTCGTTGAACTGTCGGCCACAGACGTCACGACGGTCAGTGGATTAGACGAAAGCCCGAGATCAGTGACAGAACACAACAGAAGTAAGTGGTCTACCCGTAATTTCTTAGAACATGTTCAATTGTGTGACATTTCAGTCCATGTTCTATACTTGATAACAAGATATTCATAGCTGATGGTGTGAAATACTAATATTATATTTGTTTTGTTGTGTTAATCAATATTTGGTTCAGGTTAACAACTTATGTATTCACACATACAGTATATCGCACATGCGATATTAAGACATCGAAAACTTTGGTTTCAGCTGCAATGCTGATCCAAATGGACGCCTTTTGTCAGAGAGCAATGACGCAGGTGTCGGTAGCTTGGCAACCATTTGAAGATGATGAATCGGAAATCTTAAGGTGGTGTTAAGCAAAACAAATCTATATTGATTTCGCTGTTATCCGTACAAGCACAGACGATTTTTTTTAAACAAGATATGTGTAGTAAATGTTATTTAACCAAAGTGAAGCATATATGCTAGCACTTACGCACACTTTCATACCCTCGCCCGTTCCACTCATATAAACGCATGCACCTACACACGCTCATAATAATAATAATGACAAACTTCTATAGCGCTTAAATCCCCAGGAATCTGAGCTCAGAATCGCAACATACAAGAATCATTGGGCAAAATCGTTAACAGGGACAAGCAAGAGTCGTCATTAGAGCAAGGGACCGCCGAAGGTTAGGGTGGGAATGCAATTTCAAATAAATAAGTCTTCAGGTTTTTACGAAAGGTATTGATAGTCTGAAATGATTTTAAAGCGATAGGGAGTTGATTCCAAATTTTTGATGCAGCTACAGAAAAAGCACGTTTGCCGATATTAAGCTTGGTTTTCGGAACAAAAACCCGTTGTGAAACAGATGACCTGAGATTCCTAGGGATATCAGGAAAAAACGAAGGTGACTAAACAAATAGGATGGGTGCTGCGTAGAATGGGTACGATATGTGACAGTGGCTAATTTGAAGTGTATTCGATATGTAACTGGAAGCCAATGCAACTGTCTAAGTAGGGGCAGAGATGGTGAGAAACGAGGTGCTTTTAATACTAAACGTGCTAAACAATTCTGTACATGTTGGAGTGTAGCTAAGTCCTCCTTGTTAGCAATATCGTTTAGGAGTGAGTGGCAGTAGTCAAGGCGACTGCTAATTAGAGATACTGACATTGTATTAGCAGTAGATAAAGACAAATGACGCCGAATTCGGCGGAAATCACGTATATGGCAGAAACAGGATTTACATACTTGAGAAATGTTCACCGACAAACACGCACACACACACACACACACACACACACACACACACACACACACACACACACACACACACACACACACACACACACACACACACACACACACACACACAAACACACACACACACACACACACACACACACACACACACACACACACACACACACACACACACACACACACACACACACACACACACACACACGCATGCACACACAATTAAAAACGAAATGATGATCATTCTGACGTCAGCTATATATGTATGTATTGAAACAAATAGTTAGTTTTAGACGATTTAAGTCAACGAATAACCACGCATGCATTATTATCAATTCATATATGCATAACCTTACGCATGCACTTATGTTTTCATAGTAATGACAAGGCCTATTCTCGCATATTGGGTCATAAAAAGGCCTGCCATTTCAATGTTTTCAACCAAACCTATTATTTCACACATTTGAACATACATAATTATTATAAGTGTCAAGTTAAATGATACTTTCATAATGTTGGCAACAGGTATCAGATTGCTCTAGGCACTACCCCAGGAGGCGCACAACTCCGCCCCTTCGTGGACGTCACTTCCGTTTATCTGACAGCCGTCATAGGCGGTCTGGACTTGTCGCAAGAACAGCATGTGTTTGCTACAGTAAAGGGTTTCAACGAGGCTGGACTGCACAGCGCGGCTATATCCAACGGCGTGTATGTGAGTCGTATAAGCGCGGGGAAGACGCCACTAGGACAGTCGCACGTGTTTGACGGCAGCGACACAACGAAAGATAAGTAAGCGCTGCACGTTTGTTTTAAAGCCGCCGAAATTATGATATTGTTATTTAATTGATGTGAAGGCCCCTATGGGTGCGCGCGTGCTTGTGCCGGTGTGTGTATGCGTGCCCAAGGCGAGTCAAACTTGTCTTCTGTATATCCAAACTGAAATATATAATTATGTTTCTGTGGACGGTGTAGTTACAATATACTGCTATTTTCATATAAAATCTAAAATACGTTCTAATTAAATGCCATTTTTACGGGTAATAGTATATATACTTCATACAGTATATTCACTTTACGTTTCTCATTTAGTAAAGACTAGTTGAGTTACACGGCGTTGCCCGGGGGAAAAAGGCAGTCATATGTACCAGACACGCCAAACTCATCCCAAATGTTTCCAACGTACCCGAATTAATAAATGGTAACTGATCACTGGCCTAGTTGTTAGGACAACCTTTTGTTCGAAATCTCAATCTCAATTGCTCACCCGTCTAACTGACTGACGTAACCAGCAACAGCGGATGCTGGATTGAAAGTTCAACCCGATACATGCAAAATTAACGAAGATGGTATTTACACACAAACAGAGAACGAACTGTTTTGTAATATAAAGATGTCGCATTCCTTGTTATCCAATATAACTTTTGTCAGACACTTTGTTATAATACACTAACTGATGGGCGATAATGTCGACGCTAAATGACAAAATGACACATAACTCCATCTGTAGGAAATATACGAAATGCGAAAGAAGGCGCTACTTGTAAGCGAGCGGATGTGGCCAACGACAGGTAGACTGGTGCTTGTTAGGTACTGAAGATTTTCAAACGTCAGTAACTTAAACATTATTCAAAATTTCTTAATACATCCAGCGACATATTTGTAGATGATATCGAAAAATAAAAAATTCCGCGGGTGGAACTCCAAGTACAGCCTTTTGAAATATTAAGTTCTCCACCCCCCGAACGAATTTCGAGAATGTATAAATCTAGTAACCACTTCAATGGACCCGGTAGATCACACGCACAATTTCAGGCCGATACGTGCAAAACTAACGGAGATGTGGGTGCACAAACAAACAGACAACGAACTGTTTTATAATAGACACTTTAACTCCACCTAATCGTAATACGTCAACGTGGTGTCCTTCTAAACTATGCTATATTGTTATGACGTAATGGACCTTTCATAATGCAGATGTATCAATCCATCAATGTAAACCGTTTTAGTGCACACGTTTAATATATATTTCCCTTCCGGTTGTAGAATCTTCCAGTACCAGGCTCACGTGGTGTCAGCCAACTGGGACTTTGGGGGCGACCCCTGCCCCATTGACAAGTACGAGTGGTCTGTTCACAGGTCCGACGGTCCAATACTTCTCCCCATGACAGAGCTACCTAAAGGTCTGTTTCACTTATTTATGACATTTCGCAAAATTCTGAAATTACTTTGTTTATTCATAATTTATTGCTACAGTATTTTCAGTAATATTATAAATAATAAATTATGTTGAAGGTATACTCCCCATCAAAGTATGTATGTAATTAAGAAGCATTGTATGCTAGTTGAATGTTACAACTACGATACGCACATGTCAAGTTGCCTATAACGGATGAAAAATGGTTTCCAGTAAGTTTCTGGAATTGAACATTGATGCTGTTTGGAAAGACAGTAAGTAGGTCGAAATCCAGTTGACTCAGCGAACGTCTGTTCATATTCGTTGTCAGTATTCCAGAGGTAGTCTAATTAATATTACCATATTTGAGACTCGATGGTTGATTCCGTATGAGAACATACAAGGTCGCTTAATAGTAGTGTCATGTTGCTTTTGGTTTGTTCCACATATAGTATATAACAGCATAATGCATTTACATGATTGCCCAATCGCTGACACTTTCGGTGAACACACCGTAGGTATGACGAGAGCAGAAGCTGACGAGCTTCCTGTGAAGGATGGAGATTCGATCTTCGTTGTGGTGCGGGCCACCAACAAGTTGGGATACGTTCAGACTCTCCGCTCTGATGGCATTACCGTCAAGCTGGAGCCGATGATACCGGGCAACGTCCGCGACGGGGACATCCTTGGAGTCGACCTCAACTACCAGCCTTCTGTCTCAAGTCTCTCGGCCAACTGGGATGGATTCGGACCACCGAAAGGGGTCGTTGTCCACGGTACGTGGTATACCTATGTCATTTTTATTAATAAAGAAGACGTGAAACGTGATATACATGTACGGATACTTGTAGATACACAATATAATTGTACACGTACATACACAGAACAAGTACACAAGAACAAAAACAGTAATCACGAATCCATGCATGCATCCCGGCAATTAGTCAGATTCAAGCACCACATACACGTAGGCGCACGCAGGCACGGACGCGCGCTCGCATACGCACTCGAACAAACACTCACACACATAGAACGCACACGAACACACACGAAAACACACGAACGCACTCAAACGAACGAACGACCAAACACAAACGCCCTGCTCCACGTTATATACACACATGTATGCTTCACGCACGCAGGCTGGCTGACCGAAGGCAGGCAGGCAGAGTACACATTCTACATGATGGACCCATATGCTTGCTCAACAGGCATATAAATTCATATATGCATAACCTTACACATACACTTATTTTTGTCATGGTAATAGCAAAGCCTACTCACGCATATATCATGTACAGTAAGGATGCTCTATGATACCGTGTTACAGGAGTACGTGGTCTCGATGCTATCATTGGTGATCACCACATCATCGACCTACTCACGCATATATCATGTATAGTAAGGATGCTCTATGATACCGTGTTACAGGAGTACGTGGTCTCGATGCTACCATTGGTGATCACCACATCATCGACCACTATGAAGTCGCGGTCGGCACCGACAGAAGATATCCCTTCACCAGAACCAACATCCGTCCCTTCACCAATGTCGGCCTCAATGTCACGTGGACATTCTGGCACTTGTATCTGCTTCCACGCGAGGGGGTCTACTACGTGACAGTGCGCGCGTACAGTCTTTCGTCCACCATGGTGGAGGTCACAACAAACGGCATCAAGGTCGGATATGACACCAATGCTACTTCCGTCGGAACACTTGAGCTCGCCAGGTAAGTATTTGTTTCAATGAGCAACTGAATTATGACAGGAGGTTTAATTATGAATGAAATTATGTGATTTTGTCAGGTACGTAAACTTTAGATTGACCTAATTAAATATATAGCAGGTCATGACCTAATTATATATTTAACCCTTTCTTATTCCCTAGCATTGGGAGCAATCATATTCCAATCGTTGCCATCTTTACTCCTCTTGCATGCAATATTCAGTGTGGTATTTTACACAGTATACAGAGCAGTTCTATTTTTTTGGACACAAACGCAGTTCTTGTTTCAGATACATTCCGTCTTCGACAGACTTGTCTTTCTCGTGGAGCGGGTTTGACTTTGTTCTGCCAGTGAAGTACTACAAGTGGGGAATGGGTGCTCTAGGCGACGAGTTGCTTCCACTTGACTGTCGTTCCTTGGTGCGTGTTGACTTTATCTATATTGAATATTTAAACAAATACCTGATGCAACTACATGTAATGAACAAATTATTTGATCATTGCATAATCGATATTTATTACACAAAAAGAACAAATCTAGCAAAGATAATATATCATGGGCATTGCATAATCTTATCGTAATATATGTTTGTAATCTATATTTGATACTATGATATACAGTTATAATTAAGAGGGGGCGCACATCGGACGCTGGTTGTAAGGAAGGGACCAAGGCCATCTCTTCCTCATAGCCCTACATTATACAAACAGTGTCGGCCAGAAGGTGAGTGAAAGTTATCATTGAATATACAACGGTGCCAGATCCATAATATATGTACGTGTTAACGCAGCTTCACAACTCGGTCGGGAACCCATCCATCCGTGACGGCAATTACAGTCGCATCTTCAACCTGCAGCCTCTGACGAGAGTCGGTCTAGACACCTACGTGACGCTACGTGATCTCAACCTGACGCAAGGAGAGTCGTATCGCGTCACTGTGATAGCGGTCGGCGATTCGGGCGGGTGTGAGGAGGCTACAGGTGCATTCACTGTTGACACCACGCTCCCAGAAGATGGTCGTATCGGAGTGGGGCCGGACACCAACTCGGTGAGTTGATATATATATGTTGCAGCTGCTGTTTCTAAAATAACCACACATATTGATGTTCTTGTTATGTTTTCAGGAACTGCTGTGATGCTACTACCAGTCATGCTACAATAATCACGTTACTCATTTCATCTTAATGATATCTTTTTTGAATGAATGAATGAATGAACGTTTATTCAGAACATTGGCAACAATATATATATATATATATATACAAGAAACCAAACAAGTTTAACAATAATACAAGTGAGAATATGCAGTGTTTGAAGGGGGTAAATACGAAGTAATTGACTTTTGTGTAAATATACCCTTGACATATATTTATATATATACATACATATACACACATATATACACACATACACATACATACATACGCACAAGTATATTGAGACATCGATATTATATTAATTGAACTTGCTATTCATCTAACCATCTAGCTACAATAATTGAAAACATGTAATGGAATATGTGCATGTTCAAAATTTTAAGTATGTGATAAGTACACATCTTTACACACATAGTAGTTTCCTCAATGGCATGGTTATATTTGTGTATGATTTTGTTTAGATTTTCACAACCAGATATTTCTTAAATAAAAGGTTCTTGCACTTACGCTGAAATTCAGTCATAGTATTAGTAGTTTTTAAATGATCACATAGATAATTCCATAACTGCACTACCTTTACACAAAGAGACATTGATCGCATGGTAGAACAGACTCTCTGTCGTTCTAAGTCATGATTAGCTCGCATTGAGTATGCTATTTCCCGTCTAGTAAACAAACACTGAATATCTGATGACAAACAGCTGTAGTAAGCTTTGTACATAAATAACAATGTTTTCAGTTCTATGATATCTGGACATTTTAGAACATGTAATTGTTGGAAAAGTGAGTTTGAATGATCCAACCGTCTTTCACCATATATAAGGCGGATTACTCTTTTTTGTAATTAGAAAATACAGTTACTATTTGTTGGGTACGTGTTACCCCATGTATCATGAAACGTGTTACATGAATGGTTACTCTTATGTTTAAACTTAAATTGACTTTGATTTATGTTTATTTAGTCGAATGTCCGTACGTGTGTGTTCCGCCTCTTCTTTTTGTGACAAATCCTTTAATATATAATATATGTATATTTGTATATATGTACAATATATAAATATATAATATAATTATATACATATATATATATATATTATATAAATATATATATATATATATATATATAATATATATATAATATATATATATATATGTATATATATATATAATATATATTATAATGTAATTTTATAATATATTTAAGTTGAATGTTTTATAGATCATTCAAAACTATGCACTTATCTGACCGAGTTGCATGTTTTCTATTGTCAGGTTATGTTGTATTCGTCCAGCAACCATACGGTGGCTGTGTGGTGGACGGGCTTTGGAGACCCAGAGAGCAACATCAATAAGTTCGAAGTCCGACTGCTGGAGGGCACAGGCTCGTGCACTGCCGAGGGTGTTGCCAACATGACAGTTTTTGTAGACTGGACGACGCTCCGTGGAAACTCCACGTCCTACGAGTTTTTGTATCTCACACTTCAGGTATGTGTCCTCCTATGATATATATGGACGCACTCGCGTATCTTTACATACGCTCTTGCGCACGCATGCATACACCCATACGCACGAATAAAAAAGCCACGCACGCACACGCACACGTACACATATTTACGCACTCGCACGATCGCACGGACATAGTATTATGTAGTAATGTTATGTAATGAGCCTCTAAATGGCCACAGCTCCTCTAGTTATGGGACCTATAAATTGATGTTACTTTATTATTATTATTACAACTAGTTGTTGTAAAAAGTAAGTTTTTATACAGCGCATTATCGAGTCTTCAGCCTGTTCCGATTGCTTTACCCTTTAATCCCTGGCAGACCAGTTCAATCGAACACCCTCTCGACTTCTCTGGGAAACAACCAGTCACGCCTATTCGAAGACTATTCGTACACAAATATCCACAACTATTAAACAGCTGAGTGAACTGGGTCAGTGCAGAGTGAACGAATATGCCCAAGGTTCGACACGGCAGCACATGGCTCAAACCCGGGATCTTTTGGTTGAGAGTCGTATGCTCTTATCACTGCGCCACTGCGCTCCACATTGTAATTATCTGTTGTCGTTGGTGGGTAACAATCATTGCATGAAAGACCTGTGTGTTGGAAATACTATATTATGTATACAGGTGTATAATAGTTGCTGATGCTATCACATATCCACTTCAGTACACTATTAAACATGCGTCTGATAACTTTAACTTCGCTGTTCATCGAAGGAAACTGAAGTTTACTACGTCGCCGTGCGTGTGACGAACGGAGCGGGCCGGGTACGGTCTGCTGTCAGTCGGTCCGTAGTCGTCGACGTGTTCGCTCCCACGGCAGGCGTCGTCAAACGCGGCAACAACTACCACAACACCGCCACGTTTCAGAGTTCAACATCCGAAATGACTGGTACGTCGACGTTGCGTGTGTGTTTTTAATTTGTACTATAAATAAATAAATAAGATAATATGAATTAATATAAAATAAGTTTTATTGGAAACTTTAATTCACTTAACGCATTCGATAAAATAATAAATTGAAAAATCATACAATATTAATGCAAGTTCAAATTGTCAAAAACGTATTTTTCGGTTTGGTTTCACATACTTTGGGTAATAACTGTTACACACACTGTAAACGTAAACAACGTCTGTGCTGCGCTGATTGCGTGAATGGCAGAACATGAAGTGGTAACTTCGTGAACTTGTAGTTAGCCCGACGGGAACATGTAATACATTAAATTGAGCATATTTATTAATTTGAATGTTTGTAGACAAAGTTTCTTTTCAATTCTAATCTTCAGAAATTATGTTTGGGGTTGTTGCAGGTGTGTTTTTGTATTTGCCGTCGTCACGCGGTCTGTCGTGTCCACAACGATCCTTTTCGATGTCATGTCGAAGTAAAGAGATGAACCAGCTCGTCCACAAATACCTGCGTCGACTGAACAATAACAAACAAGATGGCATTGTCTTCCAAGACTTCATGGTGAGTAGAGACACTATAATGAGTTGCTAACAATTGTTCGGTTCTGCCCAAAAGCTGAAGAAAAGCGCACTACACACAGTACGCACTGGCGATTGTTTGGTCAATATAACTTATAATATACGCAATCTTGGTGTGCAATTTGATGCCGAGATGAGGATGAAGGCACTCGTGACTGTTGTGTGCAGATCTGCAATTTCCCATCTACGGAAAATCTCCACAATCAGACGGTATCTGACAACGGAAGCGATAGAACAAGTCATACATGCAATTGTCACCAGCAAACTTGACGTAGGCAACGAAGTCGTATTTGGGGGACTTCCGGTGGTGAAATGATTTGAATTTGGTGCAGCAAACTTGCGAAAATATAAGGATATTTGATCAAGATAAGTGATATTATTGAGCGTATAGCATACATAACGTAATTATAGATATATATTAAGCAATATTTTTTTTTAAAGTTAGCTAGAGGGAGTAATCTAGGGTAGATTAAAAGTAGGCGATTTGCGAGCGATAATTGGGGACGTTAATGTAATCGGAACGTTGTTTACAAAGTAGGTCACTGGCGAAGTTAGCGTACCGTGAATGACAATAGAATAGCGTTATTTGAGATAATAGGTGTAGTTAGATGAGTAATTAAAACCTGAAATAACAATCTTTTAAAGTGTATAATAGTACACAGGAAACAGTCTTTGTAAAGACTACCTTGTATCTAAGCCTAACTTGAATACATTGTCATCGACATCGTAACTAGGTAAGGCACGGTGTGTCACTGTGTGTTAACAAATATAACTAACTATAACCAAACAATCTGGTGTCAATTGTACACAGAAAAGTCTTTTCAAAGACAACATAAAAACTACTTTGAACATAAATAAATTCTGATATGGCACCTTGCAAGCGGCAACTCAGGGCAAAACGACACCTAGTTTGCAACGACTGCCAGAGCTGAGTGGATTTTGCGTTGTCTGGCTGTCCAAAATTATGGGCAGAGACCAAAGATGACGGATTCACCTTTCGGTGTATGGGGTGTTTGAGGGTGGAATGTCTGATGAAGGAGGTGTGTAAGTTGACGGATATAGTGAAGGAGATGGAGGCGAGACTCAACATAGAAATAGACGGAGCAGAGAGGGATGGCGCGGAGAGAGTTGAGAATTCTACAACACAGAAGGAGCAGAGTTGTGACACGGAGACTGAAGAAAGAAGACTGAGAGGAAGGAAGGTGACCGGTGTGAAGGAACAAGACATTGAGAAAACAGAGGGACGGAGGAAAAGTGTTCGGCAGAGGAAAAGAAAACGGGCCAGTGTGGATAGATCAGCAGGTAGTCAGACTGTAGAGAACGAGGAGACACACGACAGCGATACAGGTGGTGAAGAGGTAGATACCACAGAGGCAGTTGGTAAGACTGTGAGACAGAAGACTGATGGAAGAAGACAGAGTGTTCAGCAAAAAACAGAAAACATGACGGGCTTGAAGGTGACAGGGGATAAAGTGACCGTAGTGAAGGAGGTAGCCGGGGAAAAGGGACGGGAGAGGAGAGAAGAAAATGTGATGGGAGGAAAGAAGAAGGGACGAAAGGAAGTGCGAGTAAATGGGCTAGAAGAGAAGATGACAGGAGGAAAGGGGACAAGAGACAGGAAAGAAGGGAATGGAAGAGAATGTGACAGGAGAGAAGACGACAAGAGGAAAAGACAACAACCAGACATATGCAAACCGGAGGAGCTACTCCGAGGCAGTGATTGAGGGGGCAAGGAGAAAAGAGAGAGTGTTTATGGGCGATTCAAATCTGAGAAAAACAGACAAGATTATATGCGAGGGGAAGGACGTTGTTGTATGTCTACCGGGGGCTAGGATAGAGCATGTGACCGAAAGGGTAGAGAAGGTATTGGGGCATGGCAAGGGAGGGTCTATACTAGTACACGTTGGGACAAACAATGCAGACAAGGAGGGAACAACTGAGATAGTTCAGAAGTACAGACATCTAGTGAGGAAGCTAAAGAAGACAAGAATGGAACAGGTTATTCTCTCAGGAATTTTGCCAGTAATGGGAGGAAGGGGGGCAAGATACAGAAACTGTAACAGGATGGCGATCAACGCACTAGTTGAGCAGATGTGTGGGGAAGAGGGCGTGGGATTCATAGATTTATGGGGGTACTTTGTTGGGATAGAAGATATGTACATGAGAGATGGCCTCCATCTAAGTGGAAAGGGGGCAGCAGTATTCTCAGAGAATCTGCTGCGATCTGTTGACAGTGGGACAGGTTGCATCTATTTAAACTAAATTCGCAGGATGGACTCGCAGAGAAGCCTGAAACTGGAGGCATAGATAAAGGCAGCAAAAATAATTCAGCAAAGAACAGTCTGGAAAACTGTTCTGAAGCTGGGTATAAATGTGTTTGTTTAAATGCAAGGAGTATAGTAAACAAAAGAAATGAACTAAACATTATGGTAGAAGATATTGACCCTCACATAATAGGTATAACCGAATCATGGGCAACCACCGATATATCAGATGCCGAATTGGGACTG
This sequence comes from Paraescarpia echinospica, assembly GCA_020002185.1. NCBI lineage: Eukaryota > Metazoa > Annelida > Polychaeta > Sabellida > Siboglinidae > Paraescarpia > Paraescarpia echinospica. The sequence continues at coordinate 71,290,876 of CM034537.1, read as the reverse complement.
ACAGGATATGTAATGTTTAGGAAAGATAGAATAGGAAGAAGGGGAGGTGGAGTTATTTTATATATTAAAGAATCTATCCAGGCTTATGAAATAAAATTAGACAGAGAAGCAGATTGCGAAGAAGCTGTTTGGTGTAACATAGTTACAGGAAACTCAACGTTAACGGTTGGATTAGTTTATCGAAGTCCAAACATAAGCATAGAAGAGAATGAAAAAATACAAAACGCTATAAGGGAAGTGAGCAAACGGGACTGTGTTATTATGGGGGATTTTAACCATGGGCATATAAAATGGAAATCTCTACAGAGTATGGGTAGTGAGGACCACAAGTTTTTAGTTTTAGTACAAGATAGTTTCCTTTCTCAACATGTGCTAGAACCAACCAGGGGAGAGAATGTGTTAGACTTAGTTTTGTCCTCACAGAATGAATTAGTTGACAATGTTAAATTATGTGAGCCTCTGGGAAGTAGTGATCACAACCAGATACATTTTACCATTAAAGTAAAATCAGAAAGAAATAATAAAAAGCAGTTGAGGAGAAATTTCCACAAAGGAAGATATAAGGAAATGAGGAAATATTTAGCAAAGATAGACTGGAATAATACACTGAAGAATAAGACAGCAACAGAATGCTGGAATATCTTAAAGAATGAAATAGAGTGCATCGTAGATAAATTTGTTCCCTTCAAAAAACAAGGGAAACGGACCAGAAAGAAATACTTATCGAAAGAAGCCATTAGAAAAATTAAGTATAAACAAATGATGTGGAAGTCATATAGACGTACTGGAAATGACGAAGACTACAACATTTATAAAGAAGCACTAAACCAAGCTACAGCTGAAATTATAAATTCAAAGAGAAGCTATGAACATAAATTAGCTTGTAATATAAAACATGACAGCAAGAGTTTTTATGCGTATGTTCGAAGCAAACAGAAAGTTCAGGATAAGGTCGGTCCTCTAGAAGATAGTGCTGGAAATATAATATCAGAAGGATTCTTAATGGCAGAAGACCTAAATGAGTATTTTAGTTCAGTGTTTACCAGAGAAGACACTAGTTCACTGCCAGTACCAGAGGCTAAGTTCAAGGGGGCAGAATCAGACTATTTAAGACAGTTAATTGTAACCCCAGAAATGGTAGCTAAGAAAATTAGGGCTATGAAGGAAAATAAATCACCTGGAGTGGATGGTATTCCACCCAAACTACTAGTGGAAATTGTAGAACAAATTAGCATACCGCTTGCAACAGTTTTCAACTTGTCATTAGAAGAGGGAGTGGTTCCTTTAGAATGGAAAGAAGCAAACATTATACCGTTATTTAAAAAAGGTTCGAGAAACAAGTCAAATAATTATAGACCAGTTAGTTTAACATCGGTGATTTGTAAATTATTAGAAAGACTAATTAAAGATCACATGGTGGATTTTCTTGTTAAACATAACTTGATAAACCCATCTCAACATGGGTTTCTAAAAGCGAGGTCATGCTTAACAAATATGTTATGTTTTTTGGAAGATATCACTAAGTGGGTAGATGATGGATCACCAGTAGATATCATCTACTTAGATTTTCAAAAAGCTTTCGACAAAGTGCCACATAAGAGATTACTGCTTAAACTAAAAGCCCATGGCATAGGAAATGGTATAATTAACTGGATAGAAAAATGGCTGATTGACAGAAGACAACGGGTAGTTGTTGATGGGGAGGCTTCAAACTGGAAATTAGTTTTGAGTGGGGTTCCACAGGGATCTGTACTGGGACCTATATTATTCTTAATATATATAAACGATTTGGACGATGATATAGCTAGCAAGGTGTTGACATTTGCAGATGATACAAAAGTGTTTAGAAGGATTAAAAGTGATGGGGATACAGCATTTACAAGATGATCTTGACAGGTTGATCAAATGGTCTGAAAAGTGGCAAAAGTTGTTCAATTTTGGGAAATGTAAATGTCTTCACACAGGACATGGGAACGAATATCTAGAATATACAATGGAGGGAACTGTATTAAGTACTACTGTAAAAGAAAAAGACTTAGGGCTGACAATTAGTGCTGACATGAAGGTTTCAGAGCAGTGTGGAATTGCAGCTTCAAAGGGAAATCAAATCCTTGGGTTGATTAGGCGAAATATAGCATATAAAGAAAAAGAACTAATAATACCGCTGTACAAAACAATAGTAAGGCCTCATTTAGAACATTGTATACAAGCGTGGAGGCCATACCGCAAGAAGGACATATATATGCTAGAAAGAGTACAGAGGAGAGCGACTAAAATGATACCAAAACTGAGGGATCTTATTTATGAAAAACGCCTAAAAGAATGTGGTTTAACAACTCTAGAGACCAGGAGATTGAGAGGAGATCAGATAGAAGTGTTTAAAATATTGAATGGTTATAAAAATATTAATAGAAATGTGTTTTTTTTTCAGTTAAGAAAGATAGAAAGACTAGAGGACATGAAGTTACATTAGTAAAGGAGCAGTGTAGATTAGACGTGAGAAAGTTCTCATTTTCACAAAGGACTGTGAATAAATGGAACAGATTATCTGATGATTGTGTGGGTGCTAGTGGTGTGAATATGTTTAAAAATAAAATCGACACATACCTCATATATGTAGATAAAAGGGTTGGACTCTCGATAAGCCAAAGGGCTTCCTTGTCCACCTGCCATCTAGAGTTAATTCTCTGGATGGCAATCTTGTTAAATCAATGCTCCATCGACTGCGTCAGAAAGAAATACAACGACTGCAGAGAGTGCAGAACTGGGTGGCTCGCCTTTTCGATGTCGCCAAGAAATGTTGTCAGATCACACTGGCTGCCGATTGCAGTGCTTTCTACTCATGCATCGAGCACTGACTGGCCGTGCACCACAGTATATCTCACGTTGTGTTGACCGTTGCCAGCCAACTACGTCGCTCCGCTCATTTCGTGTGGCAGCCACAACCCCCCCCCCTCTCTCTCTCTCTCTCTCTCTATCTCTGTTGTATCCTGATCTCATCCATATCGTGTGTGGTCTTCCTCTCTCTGTTGTATCCCTGATCTCATCCATTTCGTGTGTGGTCTTCCTCTCTCTGTTGTATCCCTGATCTCATCCATCTCGTGTTAGGTTTTCCTCTCTTTGTTGTATCCCTGATCTCATCCATCTCACATGTGGTCTTCCTCTCTGTGTTGTATCCCTGCCTGATCTCATCCATCTCGTGTGTCGTCTTCCTCTCTCTTGTATCCCTGATCTCATCCATCTCGTGTGTGGTCTTCCTGTCTCTGTTGTATCCTTGATCTCATCCATCTGGTGTGTGGTCTTCCTCTCTTTGTTGTATATCTGATCTCATCCATCTCGTGTGTGGTCTTCTCTCTCTTGTATCCCTGATCTCATCCATCTCGTGTGTGGTCTTCATATCTATGTTGTATCCCGGATCTCATCCATCTGATGTGTGGTCTTCCTCTCTTTGTGGTATTCCTGATGTCATCCGTCTCATGTGTGGTCTTTCTCTCTCTGTTGTATCCCTGATCTCATCCATCTCATGAGTGGGATTTCTCTCTTTGTTGTATCCGTGATCTCATCCATCTCGTGTGTGGTCTTCCTCTCTCTCTGTTGTATCCCTGATCTCATCCATCTCGTGTGTGGTCTTCCTCCCTTTGTTGTATCCCTGATCTCATCCATTTCGTGCGTGGTCTTCCTCTCTCTGTTGTATCCCTGATCTCATCCATCTCATGTTAGGTCTTCCTCTCTTTGTTGTATCCCTGATCTCATCCATCTCACATGTGGTCTTCCTCGCTCTGTTGTATCCCTGCCTGATCTCATCCATCTCGTGTGTCGTCTTCCTCTCTCTGGTATCCCTGATCTCATCCATCTCGTGTGTGGTCTTCCTGTCTCTGTTGTATCCCTGATCTCATCCATCGTGTTTGGTCTTCCTCTCTTTGTTGTATATCTGATCTCATCCATCTCGTGTGTGGTCTTCCTCTCTCTTGTATCCCTGATCTCATCCATCTCGTGTGTGGTCTTCATCTCTCTGTTGTATCCCGGATCTCATCCATCTCATGTGTGGTCTTCCTCTCTTTGTTGTATTCCTCATGTCATCCGTCTCATGTGTGGTCTTTCTCTCTCTGTTGTATCCCTGATCTCATCCATCTCATGAGTTATCTTTCTCTCTCTGTTGTAACCCTGATCTCATCCATCTCGTGTGTCGTCTTCCTCTCTCTGTTGTATCCCTGATCTCATCCATCTCGTGTGTGGTCTTCCTGTCTCTGTTGTATCCCTGATCTCATCCATCTCGTGTGTGGTCTTCCTCTCTTTGTTGTATCCCTGATCTCATCCATCTCGTGTGTTGTCTTCCTCTCTCTCTTGTATCCCTGATCTCATCCATCTCGTGTGTGGTCTTCATCTCTCTGTTGTATCCCGGATCTCATCCATCTGATGTGTGGTCTTCCTCTCTTTGTTGTATTCCTGATGTCATCCGTCTCATGTGTGGTCTTTCTCTCTCTGTTGTATCCCTGATCTCATCCATCTCATGAATGGTCTTTCTCTCTCTGTTGTATCCCTGATCTCATCCATATCGTGTGTGGTCTTCCTCTCTCTGTTGTATCATAGATAGTGTGCGCTTGTGCAGCTGTTATATCATAGATAGTGTGCGCTTGTGCAGCTGCCACGTGTAACGCTATCGAGGTGTATTGACATTATTGCAAACTATACGGTGTATTGAACATTAATTATACACCTAGTTTGATTGTGAACGTATACGTATGACTGTAACGTCATCAGTTTCAACGCGGATATTTTATCTTTCCGGATTTTAGTGCTTTTATAAGACAGTACTCTGCAGTTGTAGTGCCATCTCCAGCGAACTGTGACGATCACCATGGTGATCGTGTATTCAAGCTATCAGCTGAGACAACTATTGCAACATGCCTCTAAATCTGTCACGCGTGTGACCAAGTCTGTGTTCTGCGACTTAAGACAATTGGGCATCTGCAATGCTAGGCCGACCCACAGGGGGACCAGAGGTGGTCAAAGACAATGGTCGCGGTCAAAGGTAATGCCGCCCACTAGCACGAACAATAATGGCCTAGCGACGGACTGTGGCCAGAGTTGCGCAATACAGATACGGATATCTACTGTGGTCGGTCATCGACCACCACCAACACACCATAACAGTACTGTGAGGACTATTCCTAGAAGTGGAGCAAGTGCATGTCAACATAAACAATTCAGTGCCCATGGTCATGGTCAGATCACTAGTGCATTAAGTGTAAACAAGAACAATTTGGTGAAGATTAAATGTGACTATGTGCATGTACAACCTGCGAAGAAGTATCTTCGGGTATGTTGCCTGAATCCAAGATCCATCAAGATCAAGGCTTTGTCTCTAAGCGACTACATTATTACACAGGACTATGATGTTGTTGCTCTCACAGAGACATGGCTGGGGACTTCCGTAGACAAGAAATGCATTGGTGAATTGGTCCCTTCTGGGTATGCCATGAAACTTGTACCCCGTCCCGGCTGTAGAAATGGAGGTGGTGTGGCATTGCTTTATAAGTCTGCCATATCATTCCGCCTCCAAGGCTCCAGTACCACGGGCGACTACACAAACTTTGAACACATGGATTGTGAACTAGATACGGGTGACACAACTGTGCGTCTGGCCGTGGTGTATCGACCCCACCATCAAAGCATAATGGCCTGACCATTCCCCAATTCTTAGAACAGTGGTCTACATTTCTCGCCAGCTACGCTACCCACGACAAGGAGATTCTGATAGTTGGAGACCTTAACTTTCACGTTGATGTCGAAAGTGATCGTAATGCTCAGCAATTTATGGATACAATCAAAGCGTGTGGCCTACAACATGTACATGAACCGACCCATGTGCTCGGCCATACATTGGACGTCGTGATCAGCAGAGACTCCAGTCACATCGTATCTGACATCACCATCACCGACCCCGGACTTTGTGACCACCTTGGGAAACTTACACGTGACCACTTCGCTGTCGGTTTCACCACGACCCTTACCAAACCTGTTCCCATACAGAAGACTGTTTCCTTTAGGAAGCTACGTGCCATAGACGTGGAAGCTTTTAAGCAGGACATTGTGGCTTCCCCCATGTTACAAACTACGGATGGTGATGTGGATGGTTTGGTGAGTGCTTTTAATGAAGGACTCACATCACTCATTGATAAGCACGCACCACTTCGTATTAAAACAATCACCCAACATCCAGATTGTCCATGGTACACTGATGAATTACATCAGGCTAAACATCTCCGACGGAAGCTGGAACGACGATGGCAGAAGAATCGCCTGACTGTTAACCACCAGATATATAGAGACCAATGTGTTGTGGTGAACAAACTCATAAAACAAACCAGGATAGCATACTATTCGGAAAAGATCACTGCCTGCACCCATGACCAGAAGGGCATCTACAAAGTGGCGAAACACCTGCTTGGTGAAAGGGGGTCTCCATCTCTTCCTCAAACGGCGTCTCCCATTAAACTAACTGAGATGTTTAGCTCTTTCTTTATGGAGAAGATACAAAACATCCGACGTGGCCTCCAGACGGACCAGGTGCATGGTGTTGACCTGGAGGTTGACGCCTCATCTGTAACTACACCACTGGATAGGTTTACTCGCGCATCTGATGGTGAAGTGAAGACCTTCATCCTGAAATCACCTGATAAATCCTGCGACCTCGATCCGGTGCCCACATGGCTTCTAAAGTTGTGTGTAGATGAGCTACTCCCTATTATCACCGCGATTGTCAACGCCTCTATGAATAGTAGCTGTGTGCCTCGTGCATTCAAGTGTGCTCATATACGACCACTACTCAAGAAATCAACACTCGATCCAGACATCCTGAAACACTACAGACCTGTGTCCAACCTTCCTTTCATTGCTAAGGTGTTAGAGAAGGTTGTAGATACACGGATTGAGCGCCACCTGGTGAGCAATGGTCTTCACGAGGAGCTTCAGTCAGCCTACCGTAGATCTCACTCGACCGAGACGGCGCTCCTCAAGGTACAAAGCGATATCCTCGAGTCTCTGGATAATGGTTGTGTCACAGTGTTGGTCATGCTCGATCTGTCGGCTGCGTTCGATACTCTCGATCACGGAATTCTGTTGAATCGTTTTGAGAACTTATTCGGAATCTCCGGAGCTGCTCTCGGCTGGATAGCATCGTATCTCCACGACCGTTACCAGGTAGTGGTCATAGATGGTGAGCACTCCAATCCAGTTCTCCTGGAACATGGTGTACCACAAGGCTCGGTACTCGGCCCAAAGAAATACACCATGTACTCAAAACCACTAGGAGCCATTATCCGTCGGTATGGACTGTGTTATCACTTCTATGCGGATGACACCCAGTTGTACATCTCGTTCAAGCCGAAGGACGGTGCAGCCCAAACAGAATCCCTGGAACTCATTGAGAGGTGCCTCACGGACATTGAAAGATGGATGCACGCAAACATGCTAAAACTGAATAGTGAAAAGACTGAGGTTGTGTTGTTCACATCCAAACATAATGCCAAGCAGATGGAAAACGTTACTGTGCGTGTTGGCGACACTGCCATTACATCAGTGAACAGTGTCGAAAACCTGGGTGTTATCTTCGACTCTGCCATGAACATGGAACAACATTTGAACAGTGTCTGCAGGTCTGGATATTATCACCTCCGCAACATTGGGCACATTAGGCGTTATCTCACATAATAGGTTACGTTTGACCCTCACATAATAGGTATAACCGAATCGTGGGCCACCACTGATATATCAGATGCCGAATTGGGACTAACAGGATATGTAATGTTTAGGAAAGATAGAATAGGAAGAAAGGGAGGTGGAGTTATTTTATATATTAAAGAATCTATCCAGGCTTATGAAATAAAATTAGAAAGAGAAGCAGATTGCGAAGAAGCTGTTTGGTGTAACATAGTTACAGGAAACTCAACTTTAACAGTTGGGTTAGTTTATCGAAGTCCAAACATAAGCATAGAAGAGAATGAAAAAATACAAAACGCTATAAGGGAAGTAAGCAAACGGAACTGTATTATTATGGGGGACTTTAACCATGGGCATATACAATGGAAATCTCTACAGAGTATGGGGAGTGAGGACCACAAGTTTTTAGTTTTAGTACAAGATAGTTTCCTTTCTCAACATGTGCTAGAACCAACCAGGGGAGAGAATGTGTTAGACTTAGTTTTGTCCTCACAGAAAGAATTAGTTGACAATGTCAAGATATGTGAGCCACTGGGGAGTAGTGATCACAACCAGATACATTTTACCATCAAAGTAAAATCAGAAAGGAATAGTAAAAAGCAGTATAGGAGAAATTTCCACAAAGGAAGGTATAAGGACATGAGGAAATATTTAGGAAAGATAGACTGGAATAACACACTGAAGAATAAGACAGCATCCGAATGCTGGAATATCTTAAATAGTGAAATTAAGTGCATAGTCGATAAATTTGTACCTTTCAAAAAACAAGGGAAACGGTCTAAAAAGAAACACTTATCGAAAGAAGCCATTAGAAAAATTAAGTATAAACAAATGATGTGGAAGTCATATAGATGTACTGGAAATGATGAAGACTACAACATTTATAAAGAAGCACTTAATCAAGCTACAGCTGAAATTAGAAATTCAAAGAGAAGCTATGAAAAAAAATTAGCTAGTAATATAAAACATGACAGTAAGAGTTTTTATGCGTATATTCGAAGCAAACAGAAAGTTCAGGATAAGGTCGGTCCTCTAGAAGATAGTGCTGGAAATACAATATCAGAGGGATTCTTAATGGCAGAAGACCTGAATGAGTATTTTAGTTCAGTGTTTACCAGGGAAGATATTAGTTCACTGCCAGTACCAGAGGCTAAGTTCAAGGGGGCAGATTCAGACTATTTAGGACAGTTAGTTGTAACCTCGGAAATGGTAGCTAAGAAAATAAGGGCTATGAAGGATAATAAATCACCTGGAGTGGACGGGATTCCGCCCAAACTACTATTGGAAATTGTAGAACAAATTAGTGTACCGCTTGCAACAGTTTTCAATTTGTCATTAGAAGAGGGAGTGGTTCCTTTAGAATGGAAAGAGGCAAACATTATACCGTTATTTAAAAAAGGTTCGAGAAATAAGTCAGAGAACTATAGACCAGTGAGTTTAACATCAGTGATTTGCAAATTATTAGAAAGACTAATTAAAGATCACATGGTGGATTTTCTTGTTAAACATAACTTGATAAACCCATCTCAACATGGGTTTTTAAAAGCGAGGTCATGCTTAACAAATATGTTATGTTTTTTGGAAGACATCACTAGGTGGGTAGATGAGGGATCACCAGTAGATATCATCTATTTAGATTTTCAAAAAGCTTTCGACAAAGTACCACATCAAAGATTACTCCTTAAGCTAAAGGCCCATGGCATAGGAAATGGTATAATAAACTGGATAGAAAAATGGCTGAATGACAGAAGACAACGTGTAGTAGTTGATGGGGAGGCTTCAAACTGGAAATCGGTATTGAGTGGGGTACCACAGGGATCAGTACTAGGACCTATATTATTCTTAATATATATCAACGATTTGGACGATGATATAACAAGTAAGGTGTTAAAATTTGCGGATGATACAAAAGTGTTTAGAAGGATTAAAAGTGATGGAGACAGACAGCATTTACAAGATGATCTTGATAGGTTGATCAAATGGTCTGAAAAGTGGCAAATGCTGTTCAATTTTGGGAAATGTAAATGCCTCCACACAGGTCATGGGAATGAAGAGGTAAAATATAAAATGGGGGGTACTGTTCTAAGTACTACTGTAAAAGAAAAGGACTTGGGGTTAACCATTAGTGCTGATATGAAGGTTTCAGAGCAGTGCGGAATTGCAGCGTCAAAGGGAAATCAAATCCTTGGATTAATTAGGCGAAATATAGCGTATAAGAAAAAAGAATTAATAGTACCGCTGTACAAAACAATAGTGAGGCCTCATTTAGAATATTGTATACAAGCATGGAGGCCATATCGCAAGAAGGACATAGATATGCTAGAAAGAGTACAGAGGAGAGCGACTAAAATGATACCAAATCTGAGGGATCTTAGTTACGAAATACGCCTAAAAGAATGTGGTTTAACAACATTAGAGACCAGGAGATTGAGAGGAGATCACATAGAAGTGTTTAAAATATTGAATGGTTATGAAAATATTGATAGAAACATTTTTTTCTCAGTTAAGAAAAATAGAAGGACCAGAGGACATGAAGCTACATTAGTAAAGGAGCAGTGTAGATTAGATATAAGAAAGTTCTCATTCTCACAAAGGACTGTAAATGAATGGAACAGATTATCTCCTGATTGTGTTGGTGCTAGTAGCGTGAATATGTTTAAAAATAAAATCGACACACACCTTAAAAAGGCGGGATACATGTAGATAAAAAGTATTGGACTCTCGATAAGCCAAAAGGCTTCCTTGTCCACCTGCCATCCAGAGTAATTTTCTGGATGGCAATCTTGTTAGATCTTGTTAAATCTCACAAATGATGCCACTCAATCACTAGTCAACGGGCTTGTAACATCACGTCTAGACTATTGTAACGCTCTGCTCAGTGGACTGTACCAGACATCAATTAACAAGTTACAACGTGTACAGAACACCGCGGCACGGATTGTCACCAGAACATCACGCTACAGCCACATCACACCAGTGTTGAACAATCTGCACTGGTTACCTGTTAACTATCGTGTGCAATTTAAAATCCTGATGCACACATATAAAGCCCTACATGGACAGGCTCCAGGATATATATCGGACATGCTGAAATTGTACCAACCAAGAAGAATGTTACGATCCATGGATTCAGTGACACTAGAAGTTCCAAGGGCTAGAACAGTTACATACGGCGACAGAAGATTTCAGTGTACAGCAGCCAAGTTGTGGAATGCGCTACCGGTTCACATTCGTGAAGCAAAAACACTGAAAACTTTCAAGAAGCTGCTAAAAACACATTTGTTTCTAGCAGTTTTTGGTGCTTAACTCTTTCTAGTCAGTTTTTCTTACATTTTAAAACAATATATATATATATATTCATTTTATTATACCCAGTCTTCTAAAAAAAAAAAATTATTTTGTTTATCATGCTATCGTTTTATGCTTTGTTTTTACTCTCTATGATTATTCTATTCATTGTGTACAGCGCTTTTGAGCAGGTTTTTATGTATGAAAAGAGCGCTTTATAAGTTCGGTATAATAATAATAAATAATCCCTGATCTCATCCATCTCGTGTGTGGTCTCCCTCTCTCTGTTGTATCCCTGATCTCATCCATCTCGTGTGTGGTCTTCCTCTCTTTGTTGTATATCTGATCTCATCCATCTCACATGTGGTCTTCCTCTCTCTGTTGTATCCCTGCCTGATCTCATCCATCTCGTGTGTCGTCTTCCTCTCTCTTGTATCCCTGATCTCATCCATCTCGTTTGTGGTCTTCCTCTCTCTTTTGTATCCCTGATCTCATCCATCTCGTGTGTCGTCTTCCTCTCTCTTGTATCCCTGATCTCATCCATCTCGTGTATGGTCTTCCTCTCTCTGTTGTATCCCTGATCTCATCCATATCGTGTGTGGTCTTCCCGTCTCTGTTGTATCCCTGCCTGATCTCATCCATCTCGTGTGTCGTCTTCCTCTCTCTGGTATCCCTGATCTCATCCATCTCGTGTGTGGTCTTCCTCTCTTTGTTGTATATCTGATCTCATCCACCTCGTGTGTGGTCTTCCTCTCTCTTGTATCCCTGGTCTCATCCATCTCGTGTATGGTCTTCATCTCTCTGTTGTATCCCGGATCTCATCCATCTCATGTGTGGTCTTCCTCTCTTTGTTGTATTCCTAATGTCGTCCGTCTTATGTGTGGTCTTTCTCTCTCTGTTGTATTCCTGATCTCATCCATCTCATGAGTGATCTTTCTCTCTCAGTTGTAAGCCTAATCTCATCCATCTCGTGTGTCGTCTTCCTCTCCCTGTTGTATCCCTGATCTCATCCATCTCGTGTGTGATCTTCATGTCTCTGTTGTATCCCTGATCTCATCCATCTCGTGTGTGGTCTTCCTCTCTTTGTTGTATCCCTGATCTCATCCATTTCGTGTGTGGTCTTCCTCTCTCTTGTATCCCTGATCTCATCCATCTCGTGTGTGGTCTTCCTCTCTTTGTTGTATTCCTGATGTCATCCGTCTCATGTTTGGTCTTTCTCTCTCTGTTGTATCCCTGATCTCATCCATCTCATCAGTGGTCTTTCTTTCTCTGTTGTATCCCTGATCTCATCCATCTCGTGTGTGGTCTTCCTCTCCCTGTTGTATCCCTGATCTCATCCATCTCGTGTGTGGTCTTCCTCTCTCTGTTGTATCCCTGATCTCATCCATTTCGTGTGTGGTCTTCCTCTCTCTGTTGTATCCCTGATCTCATCTATCTCATGTTAGGTCTTCCTCTCTCTGTTGTATCCCTGCCTTATCTCAACCATCTCGTGTGTCGTCTTCATCTCTCTTGTATCCCTGATCTCATCCTTCTCGTGGGTGGTCTTCATCTCTCAGTTGTATCCCGGATCTCATCCATCTCATGTGTGGTCTTCCTCTCTTTGTTGTATTTCTGATGTCATCCGTCTCATGTGTGGTCTTTCTCTCTCTGTTGTATCCCTGATCTCATCCATCTCGTGTGTGGTCTTCCGCTCTCTGTTGTATCCCTGATCTCATCCATCTCATGTTAGGTCTTCCTCTCTTTGTTGTATCCCTGATCTCATCCATCTCACATGTGGTCTTCCTCTCTCGGTTGTACTCCTGCCTGATCTCATCCATCTCGTGTGTCGTCTTCCTCTCTCTTGTATCCCTGATCTCATCCATCTCGTTTGTGGTCTTCCTCTCTCTTTTGTATCCCTGATCTCATCCATCTCGTGTGTCGTCTTCCTCTCTCTTGTATCCCTGATCTCATCCATCTCGTGTATGGTCTTCCTCTCTCTGTTGTATCCCTGATCTCATCCATATCGTGTGTGGTCTTCCCGTCTCTGTTGTATCCCTGCCTGATCTCATCCATCTCGTGTGTCGTCTTCCTCTCTCTGGTATCCCTGATCTCATCCATCTCGTGTGTGGTCTTCCTCTCTTTGTTGTATATCTGATCTCATCCACCTCGTGTGTGGTCTTCCTCTCTCTTGTATCCCTGGTCTCATCCATCTCGTGTATGGTCTTCATCTCTCTGTTGTATCCCGGATCTCATCCATCTCATGTGTGGTCTTCCTCTCTTTGTTGTATTCCTAATGTCGTCCGTCTTATGTGTGGTCTTTCTCTCTCTGTTGTATTCCTGATCTCATCCATCTCATGAGTGATCTTTCTCTCTCAGTTGTAAGCCTAATCTCATCCATCTCGTGTGTCGTCTTCCTCTCCCTGTTGTATCCCTGATCTCATCCATCTCGTGTGTGATCTTCATGTCTCTGTTGTATCCCTGATCTCATCCATCTCGTGTGTGGTCTTCCTCTCTTTGTTGTATCCCTGATCTCATCCATTTCGTGTGTGGTCTTCCTCTCTCTTGTATCCCTGATCTCATCCATCTCGTGTGTGGTCTTCCTCTCTTTGTTGTATTCCTGATGTCATCCGTCTCATGTTTGGTCTTTCTCTCTCTGTTGTATCCCTGATCTCATCCATCTCATCAGTGGTCTTTCTTTCTCTGTTGTATCCCTGATCTCATCCATCTCGTGTGTGGTCTTCCTCTCCCTGTTGTATCCCTGATCTCATCCATCTCGTGTGTGGTCTTCCTCTCTCTGTTGTATCCCTGATCTCATCCATTTCGTGTGTGGTCTTCCTCTCTCTGTTGTATCCCTGATCTCATCTATCTCATGTTAGGTCTTCCTCTCTCTGTTGTATCCCTGCCTTATCTCAACCATCTCGTGTGTCGTCTTCATCTCTCTTGTATCCCTGATCTCATCCTTCTCGTGGGTGGTCTTCATCTCTCAGTTGTATCCCGGATCTCATCCATCTCATGTGTGGTCTTCCTCTCTTTGTTGTATTTCTGATGTCATCCGTCTCATGTGTGGTCTTTCTCTCTCTGTTGTATCCCTGATCTCATCCATCTCGTGTGTGGTCTTCCGCTCTCTGTTGTATCCCTGATCTCATCCATCTCATGTTAGGTCTTCCTCTCTTTGTTGTATCCCTGATCTCATCCATCTCACATGTGGTCTTCCTCTCTCGGTTGTACTCCTGCCTGATCTCATCCATCTCGTGTGTCGTCTTCCTCTCTCTTGTATCCCTGATCTCATCCATCTCGTTTGTGGTCTTCCTCTCTCTTTTGTATCCCTGATCTCATCCATCTCGTGTGTCGTCTTCCTCTCTCTTGTATCCCTGATCTCATCCATCTCGTGTATGGTCTTCCTCTCTCTGTTGTATCCCTGATCTCATCCATATCGTGTGTGGTCTTCCCGTCTCTGTTGTATCCCTGCCTGATCTCATCCATCTCGTGTGTCGTCTTCCTCTCTCTGGTATCCCTGATCTCATCCATCTCGTGTGTGGTCTTCCTCTCTTTGTTGTATATCTGATCTCATCCACCTCGTGTGTGGTCTTCCTCTCTCTTGTATCCCTGGTCTCATCCATCTCGTGTATGGTCTTCATCTCTCTGTTGTATCCCGGATCTCATCCATCTCATGTGTGGTCTTCCTCTCTTTGTTGTATTCCTAATGTCGTCCGTCTTATGTGTGGTCTTTCTCTCTCTGTTGTATTCCTGATCTCATCCATCTCATGAGTGATCTTTCTCTCTCAGTTGTAAGCCTAATCTCATCCATCTCGTGTGTCGTCTTCCTCTCCCTGTTGTATCCCTGATCTCATCCATCTCGTGTGTGATCTTCATGTCTCTGTTGTATCCCTGATCTCATCCATCTCGTGTGTGGTCTTCCTCTCTTTGTTGTATCCCTGATCTCATCCATTTCGTGTGTGGTCTTCCTCTCTCTTGTATCCCTGATCTCATCCATCTCGTGTGTGGTCTTCCTCTCTTTGTTGTATTCCTGATGTCATCCGTCTCATGTTTGGTCTTTCTCTCTCTGTTGTATCCCTGATCTCATCCATCTCATCAGTGGTCTTTCTTTCTCTGTTGTATCCCTGATCTCATCCATCTCGTGTGTGGTCTTCCTCTCCCTGTTGTATCCCTGATCTCATCCATCTCGTGTGTGGTCTTCCTCTCTCTGTTGTATCCCTGATCTCATCCATTTCGTGTGTGGTCTTCCTCTCTCTGTTGTATCCCTGATCTCATCTATCTCATGTTAGGTCTTCCTCTCTCTGTTGTATCCCTGCCTTATCTCAACCATCTCGTGTGTCGTCTTCATCTCTCTTGTATCCCTGATCTCATCCTTCTCGTGGGTGGTCTTCATCTCTCAGTTGTATCCCGGATCTCATCCATCTCATGTGTGGTCTTCCTCTCTTTGTTGTATTTCTGATGTCATCCGTCTCATGTGTGGTCTTTCTCTCTCTGTTGTATCCCTGATCTCATCCATCTCGTGTGTGGTCTTCCGCTCTCTGTTGTATCCCTGATCTCATCCATCTCATGTTAGGTCTTCCTCTCTTTGTTGTATCCCTGATCTCATCCATCTCACATGTGGTCTTCCTCTCTCGGTTGTACTCCTGCCTGATCTCATCTATCTCGTGTGTCGTCTTCCTCTCTCTTGTATCCCTGATCTCATCCATCTCGTGTGTGGTCTTCCTGTCTCTGTTGTATCATTGATCTCATCCATCTCGTGTGTGGTCTTCCTCTCTTTGTTGTATATCTGATCTCTTCCATTTCGTGTGTGTCCTTCCTCTCTCTTGTATCCCTGATCTCATCCATCTCGTGTGTGGTCTTCCTGTCTCTGTTGTATCTCTGATCTCATCCATCTCGTGTGTGGTCTTCATCTCTCTGTTGTATTCCGGATCTCATCCATCTCATGTGTGGTCTTCCTCTCTTTGTTGTATTCCTGATGTCATCCGTCTCATGAGTGGTCTTTCTCTCTCTGTTGTATCCCTGATCTCATCCATCTCATGAGTGGTCTTTCTCTCTCTATTGTAACCCTGATCTCATCCATCTCGTTTGTCGTCTTCCTCTCTCTGTTGTATCCCTGATCTCATCCATCTCGTGTGTGGTCTTCCTCTCTTTGTTGTATATCTGATATCATCCATCTCACATGTGGTCTTCCTCTCTCTGTTGTATCCCTGCCTGATCTCATCCATCTCGTGTGTCGTCTTCATCTCTCTTGTATCCCTGATCTCATCCATCTAGTTTGTGGTCTTCCTCTCTCTTTTGTATCCCTGATCTCATCCATCTCGTGTGTCGTCTTCCTCTCTCTTGTATCCCTGATCTCATCCATCTCGTGTGTGGTCTTCCTGTCTCTGTTGTATCCCTGATCTCATCCATCTCGTGTGTGTTCTTCCTGTCTCTGTTGTATCCCTGATCTCATCCATCTCGTGTGTGGTCTTCCTCTCTCTTGTATCCCTGATCTCATCCATCTCGTGTGTCGTCTTCCTCTCTCTTGTATCCCTGATCTCATCCATCTCGTGTGTGGTCTTCCTCTCTCTGTTGTATCCCTGATCTCATCCATCTCGTGTGTGGTCTTCCTGTCTATGTTGTATCGCTGATCTCATCCATCTCGTGTGTGGTCTTCCTCTCTCTTGTATCCCTGATCTCATCCATCTCGTGTGTGATCTTCCTGTCTCTGTTGTATCCCTGATCTCATCCATCTCGTGTGTGGTCTTCATCTCTCTGTTGTATTCCGGATCTCATCCATCTCATGTGTGGTCTTCCTCTCTTTGTTGTATTCCTGATGTCATCCGACTCATGTGTGGTCTTTCTCTCTCTGTTGTATCCCTGATCTCATCCATCTCATGAGTGGTCTTTCTCTCTCTGTTGTGACCCTGATCTCATCCATCTCGTGTGTCGTCTTCCACTCTCTGTTGTATCCCTGATCTCACCCATCTCGTGTGTGGTCTTCCCGTCTCTGTTGTATCCCTGATCTCATCCATATCATGTGTGGTCTTCCTCTCTCTGTTGTATCCCTGATCTCATCCATCTCATGTTAGGTCTTCCTCTCTTTGTTGTATCCCTGATCTCATCCATCTCACATGTGGTCTTCCTCTCTCTGGTGTATCCCTGCCTGATCTCATTCATCTCGTGTGTCGTCTTCCTATCTCTGGTATCAATTATCTCATCCATCTCTTGTGTGGTCTTCCTGTCTCTGTTGTATCCCAGATCTCATCCATCTCGTGTGTGGTCTTCCTCTCTTTGTTGTATATCTGATCTCATCCATCTCGTGTGTGGTGTTCCTCTCTCTTGTATCCCTGATCTCATCCATCTCGTGTGTGGTCTTCATCTCTCTGTTGTATCCCGGATCTCATCCATCTCATATGTGGTCTTCCTCTCTTTGTTGTATCCCTGATCTCATCCATCTCACATGTGGTCTTCCTCTCTCTGTTGTATCCCTGCCTGATCTCATTCATCTCGTGTGTCGTCTTCCTATCTCTGGTATCAATGATCTCATCCATCTCTTGTGTGGTCTTCCCGTCTCTGTTGTATCCCTGATCTCATCCATATCATGTGTGGTCTTCCTCTCTCTGTTGTATCCCTGATCTCATCCATCTCATGTTAGGTCTTCCTCTCTTTGTTGTATCCCTGATCTCATCCATCTCACATGTGGTCTTCCTTTCTCTGGTGTATCCCTGCCTGATCTCATTCATCTCGTGTGTCGTCTTCCTATCTCTGGTATCAATGATCTCATCCATCTCTTGTGTGGTCTTCCTCTCTCTGTTGTGTCCCTGCCTTATCTCAACCATCTCGTGTGTCGTCTTCCTCTCTCTTGTATCCCTGATCTCATCCTTCTCGTGGGTGGTCTTCATCTCTCAGTTGTATCCCGGATCTCATCCATCTCATGTGTGGTCTTCCTCTCTTTGTTGTATTTCTGATGTCATCCGTCTCACGTGTGGTCTTTCTCTCTCGGTTGTACTCCTGCCTGATCTCATCTATCTCGTGTGTCGTCTTCCTCTCTCTTGTATCCCTGATCTCTTCCATCTCGTGTGTGGTCTTCCTGTCTCTGTTGTATCCTTGATCTCATCCATCTCGTGTGTGGTCTTCCTCTCTTTGTTGTATATCTGATCTCTTCCATCTCGTGTGTGTCCTTCCTCTCTCTTGTATCCCTGATCTCATCCATCTCGTGTGTGGTCTTCCTGTCTCAGTTGTATCTCTGATCTCATCCATCTCGTGTGTGGTCTTCATCTCTCTGTTGTATTCCGGATCTCATCCATCTCATGTGTGGTCTTCCTCTCTTTGTTGTATTCCTGATGTCATCCGTCTCATGAGTGGTCTTTCTCTCTCTGTTGTATCCCTGATCTCATCCATCTCATGAGTGGTCTTTCTCTCTCTATTGTATCCCTGATCTCATCCATCTCGTTTGTCGTCTTCCTCTCTCTGTTGTATCCCTGATCTCATCCATCTCGTGTGTGGTCTTCCTCTCTTTGTTGTATATCTGATATCATCCATCTCACACGTGGTCTTCCTCTCTCTGTTGTATCCCTGCCTGATATCATCCATCTCGTGTGTCGTCTTCCTCTCTCTTGTATCCCTGATCTCATCCATCTCGTTTGTGGTCTTCCTCTCTCTTTTTTATCCCTGATCTCATCCATCTCGTGTGTCGTCTTCCTCTCTCTTGTATCCCTGATCTCATCCATCTCCTGTGTGGTCTTCCTCTCTCTGTTGTATCCCTGATCTCATCCATCTCGTGTGTGGTCTTCCTGTCTCTGTTGTATCCCTGATCTCATCCATCTCGTGGGTGGTCTTTCTCTCTCTTGTATCCCTGATCTCATCCATCTCGTGTGTGGTCTTCCTGTCTCTGTTGTATCCCTGATCTCATCCATCTCGTGTGTGGTCTTCATCTCTCTGTTGTATTCCGGATCTCATCCATCTCATGTGTGGTCTTCCTCTCTTTGTTGTATTCCTGATGTCATCCGACTCATGTGTGGTCTTTCTCTCTCTGTTGTATCCCTGATCTCATCCATCTCATGAGTGGTCTTTCTCTCTCTGTTGTAACCCTGATCTCATCCATCTCGTGTGTCGTCTTCCTCTCTCTGTTGTATCCCTGATCTCATCCATATCATGTGTGGTCTTCCTCTCTCTGTTGTATCCCTGATCTCATCCATCTCGTGTGTGGTCTTCCTGTCTCTGTTGTATCCCTGATCTCATCCATCTCGTGTGTGGTCTTCCTCTCTCTTGTATCCCTGATCTCATCCATCTCGTGTGTGGTCTTCCTGTCTCTGTTGTATCCCTGATCTCATCCATCTCGTGTGTGGTCTTCATCTCTCTGTTGTATTCCGGATCTCATCCATCTCATGTGTGGTCTTCCTCTCTTTGTTGTATTCCTGATGTCATCCGACTCATGTGTGGTCTTTCTCTCTCTGTTGTATCCCGGATCTCATCCATCTCATATGTGGTCTTCCTCTCTTTGTTGTATCCCTGATCTCATCCATCTCACATGTGGTCTTCCTCTCTCTGTTGTATCCCTGCCTGATCTCATTCATCTCGTGTGTCGTCTTCCTATCTCTGGTATCAATGACCCCATCCATCTCTTGTGTGGTCTTCCCGTCTCTGTTGTATCCCTGATCTCATCCATATCATGTGTGGTCTTCCTCTCTCTGTTGTATCCCTGATATCATCCATCTCATGTTAGGTCTTCCTCTCTTTGTTGTATCCCTGATCTCATCCATCTCACATGTGGTCTTCCTCTCTCTGTTGTATCCCTGCCTGATCTCATTCATCTCGTGTGTCGTCTTCCTATCTCTGGTATCCCAGATCTCATCCATCTCGTGTGTGGTCTTCCTCTCTTTGTTGTATATCTGATCTCATCCATCTCGTGTGTGGTGTTCCTCTCTCTTGTATCCCTGATCTCACCCATCTCGTGTGTGGTCTTCATCTCTCTGTTGTATCCCGGATCTCATCCATCTCATATGTGGTCTTCCTCTCTTTGTTGTATCCCTGATCTCATCCATCTCACATGTGGTCTTCCTCTCTCTGTTGTATCCCTGCCTGATCTCATTCATCTCGTGTGTCGTCTTCCTATCTCTGGTATCAATGACCTCATCCATCTCTTGTGTGGTCTTCCCGTCTCTGTTGTATCCCTGATCTCATCCATATCATGTGTGGTCTTCCTCTCTCTGTTGTATCCCTGATCTCATCCATCTCATGTTAGGTCTTCCTCTCTTTGTTGTATCCCTGATCTCATCCATCTCACATGTGGTCTTCCTCTCTCTGTTGTATCCCTGCCTGATCTCATTCATCTCGTGTGTCGTCTTCCTATCTCTGGTATCAATGATCTCATCCATCTCTTGTGTGGTCTTCCTGTCTCTGTTGTATCCCAGATCTCATCCATCTCGTGTGTGGTCTTCCTCTCTTTGTTGTATATCTGATCTCATCCATCTCTTGTGTGGTGTTCCTCTCTCTTGTATCCCTGATCTCATCCATCTCGTGTGTGGTCTTCATCTCTCTGTTGTATCCCGGATATCATCCATCTCATATGTGGTCTTCCTCTCTTTGTTGTATCCCTGATCTCATCCATCTCACATTTGGTCTTCCTCTCTCTGTTGTATCCCTGCCTGATCTCATTCATCTCGTGTGTCGTCTTCCTATCTCTGGTATCAATGACCTCATCCATCTCTTGTGTGGTCTTCCCGTCTCTGTTGTATCCCTGATCTCATCCATATCATGTGTGGTCTTCCTCTCTCTGTTGTATCCCTGATCTCATCCATCTCATGTTAGGTCTTCCTCTCTTTGTTGTATCCCTGATCTCATCCATCTCACATGTGGTCTTCCTCTCTCTGTTGTATCCCTGCCTGATCTCATTCATCTCGTGTGTCGTCTTCCTATCTCTGGTATCAATGATCTCATCCATCTCTTGTGTGGTCTTCCTGTCTCTGTTGTATCCCAGATCTCATCCATCTCATGTTAGGTCTTCCTCTCTTTGTTGTATCCCTGATCTCATCCATCTCACATGTGGTCTTCCTCTCTCGGTTGTACTCCTGCCTGATCTCATCTATCTCGTGTGTCGTCTTCCTCTCTCTTGTATCCCTGATCTCATCCATCTCGTGTGTGGTCTTCCTGTCTCTGTTGTATCCTTGATCTCATCCATCTCGTGTGTGGTCTTCCTCTCTTTGTTGTATATCTGATCTCTTCCATCTCGTGTGTGTTCTTCCTCTCTCTTGTATCCCTGATCTCGTCCATCTCGTGTGTGGTCTTCCTGTCTCTGTTGTATCTCTGATCTCATCCATCTCGTGTGTGGTCTTCATCTCTCTGTTGTATTCTGGATCTCATCCATCTCATGTGTGGTCTTCCTCTCTTTGTTGTATTCCTGATGTCATCCGTCTCATGAGTGGTCTTTCTCTCTCTGTTGTATCCCTGATCTCATCCATCTCATGAGTGGTCTTTCTCTCTCTATTGTAACCCTGATTTCATCTATCTCGTTTGTCGTCTTCCTCTCTCTGTTGTATCCCTGATCTCATCCATCTCGTGTGTGGTCTTCCTCTCTTTGTTGTATATCTGATATCATCCATGTCACACGTGGTCTTCCTCTCTCTGTTGTATCCCTGCCTGATCTCATCCATCTCGTGGGTCGTCTTCCTCTCTCTTGTATCCCTGATCTCATCCATCTCGTTTGTGGTCTTCCTCTCTCTTTTGTATCCCTGATCTCATCCATCTCGTGTGTCGTCTTCCTCTCTCTTGTATCCCTGATCTCATCCATCTCGTGTGTGGTCTTCCTCTCTCTGTTGTATCCCTGATCTCATCCATCTCGTGTGTGGTCTTCCTGTCTCTGTTGTATCCCTGATCTCATCCATCTCGTGTGTGGTCTTCCTCTCTCTTGTATCCCTGATCTCATCCATCTCGTGTGTGGTCTTCCTGTCTCTGTTGCATCCCTGATCTCATCCATATCATGTGTGGTATTCCTCTCTTTGTTGTATTCCTGAAGTCATCCGTCTCATGTGTGGTCTTTCTCTCTCTGTTGTATCCCTGATCTCATCCATCTCATGAGTGGTCTTTCTCTCTCTGTTGTAACCCTGATCTCATCCATCTCGTGTGTCGTCTTCCTCTCTCTGTTGTATCCCTGATCTCATCCATCTCGTGTGTGGTCTTCCCGTCTCTGTTGTATCCCTGATCTCATCCATATCATGTGTGGTCTTCCTCTCTCTGTTGTATCCCTGATCTCATCCATCTCATGTTAGGTCTTCCTCTCTTTGTTGTATCCCTGATCTCATCCATATCACATGTGGTCTTCCTCTCTCTGTTGTATCCCTGCCTGAACTCATTCATCTCGTGTGTCGTCTTCCTATCTCTGGTATCAATGATCACATCCATCTCTTGTGTGGTCTTCCTGTCTCTGTTGTATCCCAGATCTCATCCATCTCGTGTGTGGTCTTCCTCTCTTTGTTGTATATCTGATCTCATCCATCTCGTGTGTGGTGTTCCTCTCTCTTGTATCCCTGATCTCATTCATCTCGTGTGTGGTCTTCATCTCTCTGTTGTATCCCGGATCTCATCCATCTCATGTGTGGTCTTCCCCTCTTTGTTGTATTCCTGATGTCATCCGTCTCATGTGTGGTCTTTCTCTCTCTGTTGTATCCCTGATCTCATCCATCTCATGAGTGATCTTTCTCTCTCTGTTGTAACCCTGATCTCATCCATCTCGTGTGTCGTCTTCCTCTCTCTGTTGTACTCCTGCCTGATTTCATCCATCTCGTGTGTCGTCTTCCTCTCTCTTGTATCCCTGATCTCATCCATCTCGTGTGTGGTCTTCCTGTCTCTGTTGTAACCCTGATCTCTTCCATCTCGTGTGTGTTCTTCCTCTCTCTTGTATCCCTGATCTCATCCATCTCGTGTGTGGTCTTTCTGTCTCTGTTGTATCTCTGATCTCATCCATCTCGTGTGTGGTCTTCATCTCTCTGTTGTATTCCGGATCTCATCCATCTCATGTGTGGTCTTCCTCTCTTTGTTGTATTCCTGATGTCATCCGTCTCATGAGTGGTCTTTCTCTCTCTGTTGTATCCCTGATCTCATCCATCTCATGAGTGGTCTTTCTCTCTCTATTGTAACCCTGATTTCATCCATCTCGTTTGTCGTCTTCCTCTCTCTGTTGTATCCCTGATCTCATCCATCTCGTGTGTGGTCTTCCTCTCTTTGTTGTATATCTGATATCATCCATCTCACACGTGGTCTTCCTCTCTCTATTGTATCCCTGCCTGATCTCATCCATCTCGTGTGTCGTCTTCCTCTCTCTTGTATCCCTGATCTCATCCATCTCGTTTGTGGTCTTCCTCTCTCTTTTTTATCCCTGATCTCATCCATCTCGTGTGTCGTCTTCCTCTCTCTTGTATCCCTGATCTCATCCATCTCCTGTGTGGTCTTCCTCTCTCTGTTGTATCCCTGATCTCATCCATCTCGTGTGTGGTCTTCCTGTCTCTGTTGTATCCCTGATCTCATCCATCTCGTGGGTGGTCTTTCTCTCTCTTGTATCCCTGATCTCATCCATCTCGTGTGTGGTCTTCCTGTCTCTGTTGTATCCCTGATCTCATCCATCTCGTGTGTGGTCTTCATCTCTCTGTTGTATTCCGGATCTCATCCATCTCATGTGTGGTATTCCTCTCTTTGTTGTATTCCTGATGTCATCCATCTCATGTGTGGTCTTTCTCTCTCTGTTGTATCCCTGATCTCATCCATCTCATGAGTGGTCTTTCTCTCTCTGTTGTAACCCTGATCTCATCCATCTCGTGTGTCGTCTTCCTCTCTCTGTTGTATCCCTGATCTCATCCATCTCGTGTGTGGTCTTCCCGTCTCTGTTGTATCCCTGATCTCATCCATATCATGTGTGGTCTTCCTCTCTCTGTTGTATCCCTGATCTCATCCATCTCATGTTAGGTCTTCCTCTCTTTGTTGTATCCCTGATCTCATCCATCTCACATGTGGTCTTCCTCTGTCTGTTGTGTCCCTGCCTGAACTCATTCATCTCGTGTGTCGTCTTCCTATCTCTGGTATCAATGATCACATCCATCTCTTGTGTGGTCTTCCTGTCTCTGTTGTATCCCAGATCTCATCCATCTCGTGTGTGGTCTTCCTCTCTTTGTTGTATATCTGATCTCATCCATCTCGTGTGTGGTGTTCCTCTCTCTTGTATCCCTGATCTCATTCATCTCGTGTGTGGTCTTCATCTCTCTGTTGTATCCCGGATCTCATCCATCTCATGTGTGGTGTTCCCCTCTTTGTTGTATTCCTGATGTCATCCGTCTCATGTGTGGTCTTTCTCTCTCTGTTGTATCCCTGATCTCATCCATCTCATGAGTGATCTTTCTCTCTGTGTTGTAACCCTGATCTCATCCATCTCGTGTGTCGTCTTCCTCTCTCTGTTGTATCCCTGATCTCATCCATCTCGTGTGTCGTCTTCCTGTCTCTGTTGTATCCCTGATCTCATCCATCTCGTCTGTGGTCTTCCTCTCTTTGTTGTATCCCTGATCTCATCCATCTCGTGTGTGGTCTTCATCTCTCTGTTGTATCCCGGATCTCATCCATCTCATGTGTGGTCCTCCTCTCTTTGTTGTATTCCTGATGTCATCCGTCTAATGTGTGGTCTTTCTCTCTCTGTTGTATCCCTGATCTCATCCATCTCATGATTGGTCTTTCTCTCTCTGTTGTTTCCCTGATCTCATCCATCTCGTGTGTGGTCTTCATCTCTCTGTTGTATCCCGGATCTCATCCATCTCATGTGTGGTCCTCCTCTCTTTGTTGTATTCCTGATGTCATCCGTCTAATGTGTGGTCTTTCTCTCTCTGTTGTATCCCTGATCTCATCCATCTCATGATTGGTCTTTCTCTCTCTGTTGTTTCCCTGATCTCATCCATCTCGTGTGTGGTCTTCATCTCTCTGTTGTATCCCGGATCTCATCCATCTCATGTGTGGTCCTCCTCTCTTTGTTGTATTCCTGATGTCATCCGTCTAATGTGTGGTCTTTCTCTCTCTGTTGTATCCCTGATCTCATCCATCTCATGATTGGTCTTTCTCTCTCTGTTGTTTCCCTGATCTCATCCATCTCGTGTGTGGTCTTCATCTCTCTGTTGTATCCCGGATCTCATCCATCTCATGTGTGGTCCTCCTCTCTTTGTTGTATTCCTGATGTCATCCGTCTAATGTGTGGTCTTTCTCTCTCTGTTGTATCCCTGATCTCATCCATCTCATGTTTCGTCTTCCTCTCTCTCTGTTGTATCCCTGATCTCATCCATCTCGTGTGTGGTCTTCCTGTCTCTGGTGTATCCCTGATCTCATCCATCTCGTGTGTGGTCTTCCTCTCTTTGTTGTATCCCTGATCTCATCCATCTCTTGTGTGGTCTTCCTCTCTCTTTTTTATCCCTGATCTCATCCATCTCGTGTGTCGTCTTCCTCTCTCTTGTATCCCTGATCTCATCCATCTCCTGTGTGGTCTTCCTCTCTCTGTTGTATCCCTGATCTCATCCATCTCGTGTGTGGTCTTCCTGTCTCTGTTGTATCCCTGATCTCATCCATCTCGTGGGTGGTCTTTCTCTCTCTTGTATCCCTGATCTCATCCATCTCGTGTGTGGTCTTCCTGTCTCTGTTGTATCCCTGATCTCATCCATCTCGTGTGTGGTCTTCATC
The DNA here is from genome assembly GCA_020002185.1 of Paraescarpia echinospica. NCBI lineage: Eukaryota > Metazoa > Annelida > Polychaeta > Sabellida > Siboglinidae > Paraescarpia > Paraescarpia echinospica. The sequence goes on along the minus strand of CM034537.1, from coordinate 71,265,205 downwards.
TCTCTGTTGTATTCCGGATCTCATCCATCTCATGTGTGGTATTCCTCTCTTTGTTGTATTCCTGATGTCATCCATCTCATGTGTGGTCTTTCTCTCTCTGTTGTATCCCTGATCTCATCCATCTCATGAGTGGTCTTTCTCTCTCTGTTGTAACCCTGATCTCATCCATCTCGTGTGTCGTCTTCCTCTCTCTGTTGTATCCCTGATCTCATCCATCTCGTGTGTGGTCTTCCCGTCTCTGTTGTATCCCTGATCTCATCCATATCATGTGTGGTCTTCCTCTCTCTGTTGTATCCCTGATCTCATCCATCTCATGTTAGGTCTTCCTCTCTTTGTTGTATCCCTGATCTCATCCATCTCACATGTGGTCTTCCTCTGTCTGTTGTGTCCCTGCCTGAACTCATTCATCTCGTGTGTCGTCTTCCTATCTCTGGTATCAATGATCACATCCATCTCTTGTGTGGTCTTCCTGTCTCTGTTGTATCCCAGATCTCATCCATCTCGTGTGTGGTCTTCCTCTCTTTGTTGTATATCTGATCTCATCCATCTCGTGTGTGGTGTTCCTCTCTCTTGTATCCCTGATCTCATTCATCTCGTGTGTGGTCTTCATCTCTCTGTTGTATCCCGGATCTCATCCATCTCATGTGTGGTGTTCCCCTCTTTGTTGTATTCCTGATGTCATCCGTCTCATGTGTGGTCTTTCTCTCTCTGTTGTATCCCTGATCTCATCCATCTCATGAGTGATCTTTCTCTCTGTGTTGTAACCCTGATCTCATCCATCTCGTGTGTCGTCTTCCTCTCTCTGTTGTATCCCTGATCTCATCCATCTCGTGTGTCGTCTTCCTGTCTCTGTTGTATCCCTGATCTCATCCATCTCGTCTGTGGTCTTCCTCTCTTTGTTGTATCCCTGATCTCATCCATCTCGTGTGTGGTCTTCATCTCTCTGTTGTATCCCGGATCTCATCCATCTCATGTGTGGTCCTCCTCTCTTTGTTGTATTCCTGATGTCATCCGTCTAATGTGTGGTCTTTCTCTCTCTGTTGTATCCCTGATCTCATCCATCTCATGATTGGTCTTTCTCTCTCTGTTGTTTCCCTGATCTCATCCATCTCGTGTGTGGTCTTCATCTCTCTGTTGTATCCCGGATCTCATCCATCTCATGTGTGGTCCTCCTCTCTTTGTTGTATTCCTGATGTCATCCGTCTAATGTGTGGTCTTTCTCTCTCTGTTGTATCCCTGATCTCATCCATCTCATGATTGGTCTTTCTCTCTCTCTGTTGTTTCCCTGATCTCATCCATCTCGTGTGTGGTCTTCATCTCTCTGTTGTATCCCGGATCTCATCCATCTCATGTGTGGTCCTCCTCTCTTTGTTGTATTCCTGATGTCATCCGTCTAATGTGTGGTCTTTCTCTCTCTGTTGTATCCCTGATCTCATCCATCTCGTGTTTCGTCTTCCTCTCTCTCTGTTGTATCCCTGATCTCATCCATCTCGTGTGTGGTCTTCCTGTCTCTGGTGTATCCCTGATCTCATCCATCTCGTGTGTGGTCTTCCTCTCTTTGTTGTATCCCTGATCTCATCCATCTCTTGTGTGGTCTTCATCTCTCTGTTGTATCCCGGATCTCATCCATCTCGTGTGTGGTCTTCCTCTCTTTGTTGTATCCCGGATCTCATCCATCTCATGTGTGGTCTTCCTCTCTTTGTTGTATTCCTGATGTCATCCGTCTAATGTGTGGTCTTTCTCTCTCTGTTGTATCCCTGATCTCATCCATCTTATGAGTGGTCTTTCTCTCTCTGTTGTATCCCTGATCTCATCCATCTCATGTGTGGTCTTCCTGTCTCTGTTGTATACATCATCTCACCCGAGTTACATAGGTTCTTCATTTCTTCCGCTTCTATTCACTCGGATTGTGGCACATAGTGTACTGGGTAACAAACGTATGTGTGTGTTTGTGTGTGTGTGTGTGTGTGTGTGTGTGTGTGTGTGTGTGTGTGTGTGTGTGTGTGTGTGTGTGTGTGTGTTTGTGTGTGTGTGTGTGTGTTTGTGTGCGTATGTGTGTGTGTGTGGTGTGTGTGTGTGTGTGTATGTGTGTGCGTGTGTTTGTCTATTATGACATTTCACTCGTACATTACACAGTCTTTCCCGCACTATTAACATAACACGTTGATATCTTCTTCAGCTCTCCTACTCGGACAATGGCGTAGGTGTGACGATGAGACGAGACGTGCGACAGAACCAAATGTTATCGGGAGCTGTGCAAATGGACGCCGACGTCAGTCTTGGCGGGCAATATACAGTAGGTGTTGTTTGACTGCAGTATCGTGTGATGACCATGTTTATTGCGTATAAAAATACATGCATTATCTGATATATGCTGGTCGTGAATATTACTCTTATGTGGAAGGTTTTGACATAGTTTATTTTTAGAATTGTATAAAATTAATATAAATCATACATACATATACAAACCGCTACCATTGCATTTCTCCAACTGGCCGAGAATTGCGCAGTATTGGCAAACAGTTAATTAACGCAAATTGTTCATGTAATGCCATCATAATCATATAACATCTTCGGTCAGTTTCACCATTATACGAGTATTGTTATTTGTGTATACCACGTTGAAGTAAAACTACATTATTTGCATTATGTTTGTTTTCGTTCCATTGCCGTTGTTTCAATACAATATCATTGTGTCTCTATACAGTTTGAGATCGAGGCCGCGAATGGGGCCGTTCGAGCCGTCACGTCAGTCGTTTTCTTTGACGGCCCCAAGGGCGTGTTTGCCGACTACACGCCCATCTTGTTTGACGGAGACACGCCGAGACTGGCGGACAGCGGTCGGCGCAGTAACGGGCTGAGGATCGTTGAACCTAGAATCCCGGGTGACACTTCACGCAATGTACAAGAAAACAACTTGCAAGGGAGGACAGGGTTTGGATTTCAGATACATCCACGTGAGTTATTGACAATGCTGCTATGTGTACCTGAAATCCATGGAAGCACCAATGCTGGTCCACAGTAATGTTGTCCTTCATCAACCTTTTGTTCATCATCATCATTGTGCAGCCGTAGTGTCCCGCGGGTGAGCGAAGGGCACAAGATGTCGTTTCCAGGTTTACCTGTCTTGCGCAAGCCTCTGCCAGAGGGTGCCTGCATGGCCAGTGGTTATGTACGTGATCCACGGCTTACGCTGGCGCGCCCCGGTGGAAATCCCATGTTAAAAGATAGGGATTTCCCCCGGCCTTCCCCCAGTGTCGATAGAGCTCGCCTCATTTGCGTAAATGACCTTATTTGGCAATTGTGGACGTGGCCAGTTATGCAAATGAGCTTGGAAAAGTAGTTCTGGTCCCATGTTAAAATATAGGAAATTTTCCCCATCTTAAAGCATAGGAGCTTTCCCCATATTAAACGATATAAATTTTCCCCATGTTAAAGGATAGGAGCTATTATTATAAAGGTATACGACGACTTTTTAATTTCTATTCTGAGGTCCGTGTTCGTTCGGCACGCCCACGTGAATTTCAGCACATTTACTAACTATATAAGCGCGGTGTTTTACCAATCGGACCGTTATTCCTATCACGACGACAGCACGGCTAACATCATGTTGAAGACATCCTATTACCGACCCCGCAATGCAGCAGACTCGAGCGACGAGCCGACGAGCCGACCCATCATGCCGGTGACCAACCGCCCTTCCGTGCCGTCAGAACCAGACGTCGTGGACATCTCAACTCTAAAATCAACGTTAAGCCCCGACCCTGTTATCGTGGTTAGAGGTTTCCTTATCGACAAAGTACGCAAGCACACTCCCTTCTACACCGGGTGCAGATACTGCAAGAAGCGTATGATTGTCGACGATACGGGACATTTGCAATTCGAACGACATGGTTACGTGGCCTCTGACATGTATATTATGGTTCGAACGCGCGCTGCCGATGAGGAGTCCTTACTGACTCCGAGACAACTACCACCATCGCAGAGACCCTTCACCTGCCCGGACTGTGGGTCGTCGTTCACACGGAAAAATAATAGCAAGCGCCATGTCACCGGCGGCAGTTGTGTCCGCCGAAAGAGGGCGGCCGAGGACGCCGAGTTGGACGCGCTTGTGGTGAGTCATACTTTATATTGTTTTACTATATACTTTCCCTAAAATGGTGTCCCCATAGCTTCCGCTATAAGGGTGTCCACTGTGTTTTTACTTCCGCTAAAACTTCGTCCCGTTTTATTATTTCCTATATCGTTGAACTCGTCTATTACCTGTTAACATCCGGGTACATAATATTCTGTTACGTCTTTGCTTCCAAGATTATGGCCCCCCTACGTTGTTCTTTATATCAACATCTGGCAACGTCTTAACTCCGTATAGGGTTGCATCCACGGGTAATTTTTGTCGACAATTTATCTTTACGATCATACAACTTCTTGTCATAGTTTCCTACCGGTTCTTGTATCACCGTACTCTAACAACGGTGTACTATTCCCATGTATTCTTTGATATTTTTAAATATTATTGAAATATTCTTGCAGAACTACATTGAAGGCCCGCTACCAGCAAAGCGGCAACGAATGGTCTCTGTGTCGACAGAGACGATTAACGATAACGGGACAGCATCGACACCAACTTCCGTTCCTAACGACGTCACAACTACCAACGCTGTCAATGTCACAACTTCTACCCAGCCTGCCAACGTCGCAACTTCCGCTCCTGACTTTGTTGGTCCGAACTTTACGCTTGAGTTTCCGGCGACCGAAATGAAGAAGACGCTTGCCCGTCACATAGCATGTACCATCTTTGAACTCTCAAGACGACAATGCCGTGGTTGCGAGATAGACCATCCTAGTAAATTTCATCACGATTGTATGTTACCTGATGACATTCAAATTTGCATGCACTTTGATGAGGCTGTCGAGACCATTAATTTAACTGCAGTGATGAAAGACTGTTTGAGTGTTTTGTAAGACGCACGTGTGAAGCTATCCGACGTGACAGTCGAACAGTTGTGTAATGTCAATACTTGGTTGCAAGAATCCGTTTCGAAACAGTGCGAAACACTATGAAACAAATGGTTCTGACAGTAATGGAGGATGAGGTTGATTAAAGACTGGTTGACTGTCTGGAACAATACTGCAACAAAGTATCCGAACCAACTTTGTTGGACACACAAGGGCTCCTCGCCGTATGGCAGGCAAGTGCGGTATCGTCGTGTACTCGATTAAATTTTGCAAGACTTTGTATCAATGACTAGTTTCTGGTTCTTGTAGTTATGGAGCGTGACATGTAAAAACGTTTGTGTTGTACACGAATAAAATGTGAAAACCTTATCTTGTGTCTTTTTTCGTAGTGTAATGCAAAGCATACGTTAGTTACCTAACTCATTGTCTTACACTTCACAAGTAAAGAGACTATCCGTATTGTCAATACCAAGGTCATCGATTTGCGTAAAACAGGTTCGTGTACGATATGCAAGACACACGAACAGTACCATGGATCAAACTTAACCAAATTTAGACCGACAACCTCCACGAATCAGACTTAGATTAACGAGTTGCAAGAACCAATCTTCTACGACTCTCTTCAGTCCACCGAATACACTAGTGTGTGTGTGTGTCTGTGTGTGTGTGTGTGTGTGTGTGTGTGTGTGTGTGTGTGTGTGTGTGTGTGTGTGTGTGTGTGTGTGTGTGTGTGTGTGTGTGTGTGTGTGTGTGTGTGTGTGTGTGTGTGTGTGTGTGTGTGTGTGTGTGTGTGTGTGT
>CM034537.1:71208839-71258448 GCA_020002185.1 Paraescarpia echinospica | reverse complement strand
GTGAAAATATATTTATGTCAAACACTGCGTCTTGTGGCGAAATCTGCCTACTATCAAAAGTATTTGCTCAACGACTGCTAAGAATACAAGAAAATGCGCGCTGTAGAGGGTATATATGTACAATATATGCTATGCACAATACGTACATCATGGCGATGAACTAATACTATTTTGTGGGAAATCATTCCGTCTTTGAGTGAGGTTTCTCTCAGCTACCATTGATTTCGGCGGAACGGAGGTCTGCTGTAATTCGTCTGGGACAGGAATGCAAACAATCTGAAACAACACTTTAGTACGACATGACCATCTCCTGGTCATTTTGAGGAGCTGTTTGGGCAAAATTATCAACTGTCGTTTACATTGACCCTGCCGTATACATAAACGCATGCTGTCGAAATAATTTAGTAAAATACATATGGACAAAAATAGCTCTTGTTCTTGCTTGCTCTTTCTGTTTTTAACGTTAATAACGTTTCATCTGTCAGTATAGAGTGCTCTTCGGACATTACGAACAAAAACACAATGAAAAAACGCGTGAGGGGTAGTCGTGATGGTGTAAGTCCAACGAAACCCCCCCTTCCCACAATTGTGTTTGGCAACGCACATTCGTTACACAACAAGATGGACGAACTGTTTACAAACATCAGGTACAACTGTGCATACAAAGAAGCTTGTACACTGACTTTCTGCGAAATCTGGATTAACTGTTGCATTCCCGATAGTGAGGCACATTTGGATGGCTACGAATTACTGAGAGCAGACAGGACAAGCGATTCAGGAACGGACAGAGGTGGAGGTGTGTGCCTATATATATATATATATATATATATATATATATATATATATATATATATATATACAGTCATTTGCAAAAGTTTAAGACCAGGCACGATTTTTAAGCATTTTATGGTATGGCATCAGATTGCATCAGATAATGTCTGGATTGCATCATCCTATTTGGGCCTTGAAGCAATACGCCTAGTCAGTACTTCCAGGTCATTTGTTTGCTGCTGTCAGTATCGATTAGGTGTTTTTCAGATTTGTCTTCAACCCTGAAATGGGCAAAAAATTGTCTTTGACAGAGGTTCTAAGGGCACAAATAGTGACTCTACATGGAGAAGGATATACGGAAAGAGACATTAGTGCTAAATTACGTTATTCTAAGACAGCCGTGCACAACGCCATCGTCAAATTCAATACTGATGGCACTTTTCGTGACAGTAAAAGGAGTGGTCGTCCACGGAAAACTACGCCCAGGGATGACCACGCAATGAGACGCATCGTGATGTGCTCGCCAATGAGCTCATGCAAGAAAATTCGGGCTGCTTTACACTTAAAAGGTACGGAAATAAGTCTCAGTACTGTTTCGAGACGTCTCAGCAAGGAATTTGGGCTCAAGTCCCGCAAGCCGGCCCGGAAGCCACGCCTGACACCTGTGATGAAAAAAAAGAGACTGGACTTTGCCAGACGACATCGCCACTGGACTCTCGCGCAGTGGAAGAAAGTGTTGTTCTCAGATGAATCGACCATGCAACCGTTTATACCTCGCAAGAGGCACGTTAGGCGACCAGTAGGTAAGCGATTTGATGAGAAATATACAGCAGCCACAATGAAACACCCGCCAAGTCAGATGATTTGGGGTGCCATGTCATGTTTTGGCCCTTCTGGTCTGTATTTTATTCCACCTAACACCACTATGAATGGACCTAGGTACGTGGACTTGCTGAAGGAGAAGCTGAAACTGCATATGGACATCCACAAATGTACGATTTCCATGCAAGATGGCGCTCCTTGTCACCGATCCAAGGTAGCCACTGATTTCCTCAAGAAGAACAAAATCTCCGTGCTGGAATGGCCTGGGAACAGCCCAGATCTAAATCCCATTGAGAACATGTGGACTATAATGAAGGATAAGGTGGCAGACAAACAACCATCAAGCGCTCAAAACTTGAAACAAGCTATCAAGGACGTTTGGGTCACCGAAATCACCCAGGAGTACTGCGAATCTCTGGTTTCTAGCATGCCATATCGCATCCAGGCGGTCATTGACAGCAAAGGAGGCCACACTAAATACTGAAAAGTAGAGACACTGACACTTTTGGACGACATAAAATTTCATATTATGTTGTACTACGTTTATTTGGCGAAATAAACTGATATAATATTATGTGAAGGCCAAACAATCATAGTTTTGTCAAATTTCTTCAAAAAATCGTACCTGGTCTTAAACTTTTGCAAATGACTGTATTTATATATATATATATATATATATATAACATACTTGTTCTATTAACCGTACAGTACACTTTAAAATATTTGAGCCGCGAAAATATATCTAATTTTGTGTTGTAATAAGCGTACTGGTGTGTATACTGCACACCCTTTGTTTCCCGTGACTTCACTGTTTCACGCTACATGGCGATGCGTTTTCATCTTAGGCCACAATAAAATATAGTTGTGTTTTCGGTAACATTGATTTTTTAAAATAGGGTAGGTAGGTAGGAAAAATAGTTTAATTTTCTAACATTTTATTACGAAAACATTAGGGTAGGCAGACCTATTATAATATTTTGTTTTATTTTCGTCAGTTTATAAAAAATTCCTGCAGTCTATAAAAGTGTTATAACTTGCACTGCTAGGGTTAATATGAAATGGACACATTTGGATGAAACTGGGAGGTACTGTTATATGTATCTTAATGTGATAATGAAAACACTGTCAATGAGCCAGCGTAACCTAGGCTATTGTTATTCCTTCGAATGCTGTGATTGAAACCGGAATCTGTACATTTATGCGTGTTCTAACGATGTGGCAAGTATATTTAATTAACATGTATTCAATGCGCTTAGCAGACAACAATCACGAAACGGTTTATGTTAGTGCCTTCCGCCCGCGTCCCTGTTTACGTCGGTTGACACGAGGTAGCAGGGGCGCCATGACAATTCGCAACGATTTACACGGAAACCCATCCAATACTAGGGACGATCGCAGAATTTCCGTTCCAAAAGGTCAATTCTTGTTACTTTTCAGGACTTCTGCAATGATTATCTGTATTTTTTATTAAGTTGAATGATTGTTATAGTAGTCTTTTGCCGGAATATAATATAATGTTAAGAGAAAAGTTTTTGGTCAGAGGCAAGGGTCGAGCGTCGGCAACATAAAAAAAAAAATTGTTCTTGAAAAAATGCATTGGGTCGCACGGAAATATTAGGGAAGGTCGGGTTACTGGAAACACAGGTATTATTTTATTTGGCCTTATGATAGACAACTGGTTGACTTGACAAGGACTGACCGGTGTGTGCTTGTGTGTTTGCAGGCCTTGAGACTGACGGAGATGAGAAGGTGATGCAGAAGTACAAGGAAGCCGGTGAACAAGCCGGCATCCACATCAAGACTGCCAGAGACTTCACCAAGATAGATGGCAACTGTCTTGGTAGCTGCATCTACAAACTCATTACAAGCAGCATCGCAAAGGAGAAGGCCTTATGGCCCATGTGGATGGTCAGTACTGGGGTCTATATACTCTACTATATACTTCACTACATACTCCACTGTATACTTCACTACATACTCCACTATATACTTCACTACATACTCCACTGTATACTTCACTACATACTCCACTATATACTTCACTACATACTCCACTATATACTCCACTACATAATCCACTACGTACTCCATTATATACTCCACTGTATACTCCACTTTATACTCCACTATATGCTCCACTACATGCTCCACTACATGCTCCACTACATGCTCCACTACATGCTCCACTATATACTCCACTACATATTCCACTACATATTCCACTTTATACTCCACTATATAATCCACTATATACTCCACTATATACTCCACTATATACTCCACTACATACTCCACTATATACTCCACTATATACTCCACTCATGTCAGTTGTCTTTTCTCTTTGTGTTTATATATAAATATTTTATCAGACGCTTATGACAATGTTACCAACTATAGATCAACTCTACAGAATTCTGTTTACGGTATACTCAGTACTTTTTATAATACACTTTACTTTTTATTAAAAAGGGGTTACTTTTATTGATAAGGCTTTCAGAGTACTTTGTGAAAACAATTATTACTAAACATATTTTCTGCCTGGAAAATAGTAAAAGAAAGAAAATCACCTACCGGCTGTAAAAGTTGAGAGCAGGAAATAGTAAACACTGATATTCGTGCCTAATGAATGTGTTTATGATTGTGCAGATTGGTGACATATACAGCTCGCGCGTGGCGAGTCGTATGGGCAGTGAGTACGTGAACGCAATGAACATGCTTCTGATGACGCTGCGTGGCACTCCCATCACATACTACGGCGAAGTGATCGGAATGATCGACCTCAATCTGACGGCCGTCGACACGTCAAAGTTCAGCCTGTTTGGCAACGCCAAGGTACGCACCTGGCATAGTTGAGATGACCTGTCAGGGCAGCCACATTCATGTTGGTAAATTTACTCGAAAGGTTTACATTTCTGTAGGTGTAAACAAATATAGCTCACGTGTTTTGCTGTATTGGCTACCAGTATGTAAACGCGACAAACATGCTTCTTTTGAAACATATTTGTGTAGTTTGACCATCAACTTTTGATGCCAGTCAGGGGTTCATCTATGTCCCATCCCCATTTGTCACAGTTTTAGAGTTCATACCGGACGTTAGATGGGCATAAATAGATGGTTTATAACATTATGCCACGAGTTTGGGACATTTTATGTAACTTAGTTAATATGAATACGTCAGGAAAACCGTCTTCCTGTCTGTGTGTATGTAGTGCCATCTGGAGGATGGGGACTTGTGTATGTAGTACCGTCTGGAGGATGGGGACTTGGTGTATGTAGTGCCATCTGGAGGATGGGGACTTGTGTATGTAGTGCCATCTGGAGGATGGGGACTTGTGTATGTAGTACCGTCTGGAGGATGGGGACTTGTGTATGTAGTGCCGTCTGGAGGAAGGAGACTTGTGTATGTACTGCCGTCTGGAGACTTGTGTATGTAGTACCGTCTGGAGGATGGGGACTTGTGTATGTAGTACCGTCTGGAGGATGGGGACTTGTGTATGTAGTACCGTCTGGAGGATGGGGACTTGTGTATGTAGTGCCGTCTGGAGGATGGGGACTTGTGTATGTAGTGCCATCTGGAGGATGGGGACTTGTGTATGTAGTGTCATCTGGACGATGGGGACTTGTGTATGTAGTACCGTCTGGAGACTTGTGTACGTAGTGCCATCTGGAGGATGGGGACTTGTGCACGTAGTACCCTCTGGAGGATGGGGACTTGTGCACGTAGTACCCTCTGGAGGATGGGGACTTGTGTATGTAGTGCCATGTGGAGGATGGGGACTTGTGTATGTAGTACCGTCTGGAGACTTGTGTATGTAGTACCGTCTGGAGACTTGTGTATGTAGTACCGTCTGGAGACTTGTGTATGTAGTGCCGTCTGGAGACTTGTGTATGTAGTGCCATCTGGAGGATGGGGACTTGTGCACGTAGTACCCTCTGGAGGATGGGGACTTGTGCACGTAGTACCCTCTGGAGGATGGGGACTTGTGTATGTAGTGCCATTTGGAGGATGGGGACTTGTGTATGTAGTACCGTCTGGAGACTTGTGTATGTAGTGCCATCTGGAGGATGGGGACTTGTGTATGTAGTGTCATCTGGACGATGGGGACTTGTGTATGTAGTACCGTCTGCAGACTTGTGTACGTAGTGCCATCTGGAGGATGGGGACTTGTGCATGTAGTACCGTCTGGAGGATGGGGACTTGTGTATGTAGTGCCCTCTGGAGGATGGGGACTTGTGTATGTAGTACCGTCTGGAGACTTGTGTATGTAGTGCCATTTGGAGGATGGGGACTTGTGTATGTAGTATCGTCTGGAGACTTGTGTATGTAGTGCCGTCTGGAGGATGGGGACTTGCGGTGTATGTAGTACCATCTGTAGGATGGGGACTTGCGGTGTATGTAGTACCATCTGTAGGATGGGGACTTGTGTATGTAGTGCCCTCTGGAGGATGGGGACTTGTGTATGTAGTGCCATCTGGAGGATGGGGACTTGTGTATCTCTAATCAGTGATGTGTTGTCTTGTATGGCAGCTCACCCAACAACAACTGAGGTATGACGAAGCTCGCTCTCCTATGCAGTGGACTGTGGACAAGAACGCTGGCTTCACCAATGGAAATAGTCCCTGGCGCCCCATTGGCTCCAATTACCTCACAGTTAATGTCAAGGTATGTACAGTCGTGTCTCTTCGTCAGTTTTATTGCCAGAAAAATTGGTTATTGATGCTACTCGCTTAGTGAGATGAAACAAGGAGATAAATCATTCCTTGGCTCATTTGCAGTGTGGTTATGTTTCCAGTTTTGTTAACCATACAAAACGATTTCAATTACACAGCCGACTATCTATCCTACCACGAACGCTAACATTACAGGTAGTGACCTAATTTAAATACCGATTTATTTATTTAGGTTACGTCGCGCCCTAGCGAATACGCAGGACTCTATCTATATAAACAATCGCCCGATTATCGCCTTTGCTTAATTTTAACAACAATGATTTAACAAGATTTAACAAGATTGCCATCCAGAGAATTAACTTTAGATGGCAGGTGGACAAGGAAGCCCTTTGGCTTATCGAGAGTCCAACCCTTTTATCTACATATATCCAGCCCTTCTGAGGTATGTGTCGATTTTATTTTTAAACATATTCACACTACTAGCACCCACACAATCATCAGATAATCTGTTCCATTCATTCACAGTCCTTTGTGAAAATGAGAACTTTCTCACGTCTAATCTACACTGCTCCTTTACTAATGTAACTTCATGTCCTCTAGTCTTTCTATCTTTCTTAACTGAAAAAAACATATTTCTATCAATATTTTCATAACCATTCAATATTTTAAACACTTCTATCTGATCTCCTCTCAGTCTCCTGGTCTCTAGTGTTGTTAAACCACATTCTTTTAGGCGTTTTTCATAACTAAGATCCTTCAGTTTTGGTATCATTTTAGTCGCTCTCCTCTGTACTCTTTCTAGCATATCTATGTCCTTCTTGCGGTATGGCCTCCACGCTTGTATACAATATTCTAAATGAGGCCTAACTATTGTTTTGTACAGTGGTATTATTAGTTCTTTTTCTTTATATGCTACATTTCGCCTAATCAATCCAAGGATTTGATTTCCCTTTGAAGCTGCAATTCCACACTGCTCTGAAACCTTCATGTCAGCACTAATTGTCAGCCCTAAGTCTTTTTCTTTTACAGTAGTGTCACGGATTAGCGAGGTCTCCGTACACTAGATGGCTCAGTCTAGTAGGGTTCTTATATATCAATGTCAACGCATATGAGAAAGAACGGTTTTCGTGAACAAGCAACAAAGAACGAGGGAAATTTAATAAACTTTATTACAAGATATCTTTCTTTTGGTAAATATCTCGATTAACAAAATAAACAGAATAAAGAAATCCCGTAACCAAATCTTAATAGAACATAATAAACAATAACACTGAATCTTTCGATTATCAAATTCCACTTCCTTTCTAAGGTGGATTATACCGCTACACGACCATACACTACCCAGCGGGCACACAACGTCCGTACGACGTCGATTATTGGTTGAATATACATCGCGACGTCGTACAACATATATACAACGTCATTTCTTCAACGTTGTAAGGACGTCGAAACTAGACGTTGTCACGACGTTGAAATAACGTCGGCAACCAAATCCGATATCGCTACAACGTTGGGTAATCAACGTTTTAAGGACGTCGAAAACTTGACGTTGCCACGACGTTGAAATAACGTTGACAACCAGATACGACGTCTTTACAACGTCGAGTAATCAACGTTGTGACGACGTCGAAACGCGACGTTATAACGACGTTGAAATCACGTCGACAACCAAATCCGACGTCTTTACAACGTCGGGTCATCGACGTTGTAAGGACGTCGAAACACGACGTTATCACGACGTTAAAATCACGTCGACAACCAAACCCGACGTCTTTACAACGACGGGTAATCAACGTTGTGAGGACGTCGAAACCTGACGTTGTCGCGACGTCGAAATCACGTCGACAACCAATCCCGACGTCTTTGCAACGTCGGATAATCAACGTTGTAAGGACGTCGAAATACAGACGTTATCACAACGTTGAAATCGACGTTGTAAGGACGTCGAAACGCGACGTCATCATGACATTGGAATTACGTCGACAACCAAACTCAACGTATTTACAACGTCGGGTAATCAGCGTTGTAAGGACGTCGAAACTTGACGTTGTCACGATGTTGAAATAACGTCAACAACCAAATCCGACGTCTTTACAACGTCAACTCATCGATGTGGTAAGGAAGTCGAAACACGAAGATATCACGACGTTGAAATAACGTCGACAACCAAAACTGACGTCTTGAAAACGTAAGGTCATCAGCGTTGTAAGGGCATCGAAACTTGACGTTATCACGACGTTGAAATGACGTCGACAACCAAATCCGTGTCTATGTATAACGTCGGGTCATCAACGCTGCGCGGGCGTCGTTTTGACGTCGAATGTAGTTAACAACTTTATAAGGACATGGACATCTGGTGCCACGACGTTTAAATCATGTCGGCAGCTAAAACCGAAGATTTTGTAAACGGGGAACATATGAACATATAGGCGGGGGAACAGGAGGCAGAGTTGGCAGATGCCTCCTTAGCTGTAATTTCTCCAGCGGCAGACATATGGTTGCACCCCCCATTAAATATGAAAGGGAATGTTTGTACTTGTGGCGAGCGTCAGTGGCGGGTGGAAATTAAAATTTTATGAGACGACTAATGTGTATTTTTTTCTACTGTAAAAGTGTGTACAATTGGAGGGCAGACATATATGGTTTTCTGCCCCCATTCCATGCAGGAATAGCTAGGCGGCGCAGCGGCAAAAAAATTCCAACAGCACCCCCTCGATGGCATTTAAAGGCATTTAAATGCAAATGCAAGTGTTTTAGATTAGTCAAATGCAAATATGCAATTTAAGTGTTTGAAATTATATTCAAATGCAAATGTTTCCAATTAGATTATTCAAATGCAATTGCAAATGTTTAGTTTTATTTATAGTTTCTAAACGGTCCCGCTTATTGTCTGGTCCCGCTTGAATTGGCGTGGGTGGTGTTTTCAAAGACAGCATTTATACAATTTTCAGTACAATAAAAATTGTCAAACTTTTTATACTTAATAATTGTGTCGTCCAGTAAATCACATGCATTTTATCGACCAGGGGAACGAGTAATCACGAGATTAACGTGTTCGTTCACGTGTGGAACTTGGTAAACTGGTACGGTTCTAGCGGAATGAGTATCCGTGTGAATTCAGGTGTTCATTCAGGTGTGAAACTGGGGACACATGTACGGTTCTAGCGGAACGAGTATTCACGTGAATTC
The DNA here is from genome assembly GCA_020002185.1 of Paraescarpia echinospica. Lineage (NCBI taxonomy): Eukaryota > Metazoa > Annelida > Polychaeta > Sabellida > Siboglinidae > Paraescarpia > Paraescarpia echinospica. Next base: position 71,248,995 of record CM034537.1, on the reverse strand, counting down.
ACGTGTTTTTTCACATTTGGAACTGGGGAAACTGGTACGGTCGTAGTGGAAGGTGTATTCACATAAATTCAAGTGTTCATTCACGTGTAGAACTGGGGATATTGGTACGGTTCTAGCGGAACGAGTAATCACGTGAATTAACGTGTTCATTCACGTGTGTAACTGGGGAAACTGGTACGGTTATAGGGGAACGATTAATCACGTGAATTCACATGTTCATTCACGTGTGTAACTGGGGACACTGGTGCGGTTCTAGCGGAATGAGTATTCACATGAATTCAGGGGTTCGTTCACGTGTAGAACTGTGGAAACTGGTACGGTTGTAGGAGAACGAGTATTCACGCGAATTCATGTGTTCATTCACTTGTGGAACTGGGGAAACTGGTACGGTCATAATGGATTGTGTATTCACATGAATTCAAGTGTTCATTCACGTGTGGAACTGGGGACACTGGCACGTACGGTGCTAGTGGATCGACTATTCACGTGAATTCACCTGTTCATTCAAGTGTGGAACTGGGGAAACTGGTAATGGTTTCGTAACGTTATAAATTACTTTTTATATGTACGTTCTATACACGCATTCTACGAACGTGTACCAATACGTAGCAACAACGTAACAATATTGCGCTATCGCCACGTCCGCCAGTGACCATCCAGCTATGTGTCGAGAATTACGTTTTATATACGTTGTACACATCCGCCATGGATTGGGTTCAAATAATGGACCACGAATGCAATCTCGTCCGTTTTTTGCAATTGGTACAATGTTAACAAAACTCACCCATGTATTGGTTTTAAACCCTAGCTATACCGAATGATAACAAAAGGTTCATTCGAAAGATATGCCCAAATTAGCATCAACAACCCAAAAATTATGATCACCACAAATAAACTTTTCAAATTATAGATTTTTTCTCCAAAAAACGGCAAATTGGTACTTGTTATCCGACGTGAAAAATTTAAACAACCAGATTTATATAAATTTGTCCAAAATATGATTTCCATGTACACGTCACCACTCTTAAGTGTATCCACCCTTTCTCCACAAAATGTTCCAAAATTATATATATATATCATTTTATATAACATTAATTAATATAGAGTATATATATATATATTATATATATTATATATATATACTCTATATTAATTAATGTTATATTGTGTAGTAACATATGACAAGGCTGGGTCTTTCACAAGTCATCTGCACAATGTGACATCTTTCTACTCCCTTAGCAGATAACAGAAAGGGCGGTCAGATAAGATTGCTCTCAAGGGGACGTAGAAAGTCGACTGTTGTACACAGTGGACAGGGGCACATGTCACACACACACATGGTAGTCATTTTAGAAGCTGTAGGGGTCAGCACACTGATAGTTTTCCCATTGGTGACCATGTTAACATTTTGTCTGATTGTAAGAAAACGTGACCTGGAAACTGTATTAAACTTCTCACCTGCCGTTGTCATCATCTCATTGACATGCTGGTCGAGTTTAGTCAAAATCTAATATTTCTAGCTCTTACAAAATGCCTGTATGTATGACAACCGTCAATATTTACAAAATGGATGCAGGCAGTAATCCGGCAAAAGTGTCAACTAGCCAAGTTGCTGCCAAATACCCTTCCGCTTAATAAAATCAGCTAAAAAGACACCATTTTACTGTCAACAGCTTCTACAATCACATCTAGAAATCTGACTACTCAAATGCACTTATGTCAGAACAAGTGAATATTGTAAAGAATCATTTCTCAAAAATATACTGCACTTTTTTTCGTCTGTAACCAAGCAGGAAGTCTAACAGTGTCCTAACCCCTGTAGTTAAGTAGCGGTGGGATTATGAGAGTTACCCATTGGCTAGTTTGAAATGGTCAGTGCTCACAGCTTTAGGCATGGATGTGAGGCTGAGCTGCATGGGCAGTGACTGGCCCAGGGCCCATTACTTCTGCCTCTGCTTACTAATGGTATTTTAATGACCCCTACACACTGCTGGATCAACAGGGAGAAGAGGATGGTTTATTGGCCACCCGTCAAAGATGCCACAAACATAAGATAAAGAGAGCAGGCGACACCAACTGACCAGTGGTTGCAGTTCCCTTTGGTCAAATGCAAGATAACATCAGGTAACTGTGTGGCTCCAAGTTGTGACTGTAGTTGCAAATGTGACAGTAATTTGAACCCTGTGCCTAGCTAAATTGCATTTCTCACAATGTGTGACCTGACGTTTAATCGTTATAAATGACATACAAAACCTTGATTTTAAATAACATGTCGCTAACATATTTTGACATGTATTTATTCAAAGTTTGTTATTAGAGTTAATTACATTTTGAAATCTGTGACAGTTACTTCTCTGGCAATACTATGTCATTATATATATATCCTGGTGACTTTAGGCGTTTAAATGGTTTTTGGTATCCAAATCAGGTTGGGCTTTGCAAAATATAGATTTGTGATTGTTTTACTGTGCATTGGAATAAATTCACCATTGTTTCATTTCAGATGATAAAAAGGAGTGCGATCGATATGATTTCACCTTAACGTCAGCGATAAGGATGAGAAGAGGAAAACAAAGAGGAAGACATACACAGATTGTATGACTGGTATGTTTAAATTTATTATAGGTAGGTAATATCGCGATCCCAGTGTCCTTGTGTGGCGGTGGCCAGTGCAGACAAAAAGCGTTCATCGGACTTCGTCCCAAAAACGACTTAATCATATCGCTATACTTCCTGTGTCAGTTAAATATCTCTTCGTCAATATGTATCTTTTTAAGTTATGCCAAAAGCTTGATGTTTCGAACTAACCTGTTCAAATTAACCTTATATAACAGATACCGCTGCAGCTAGCCCCGAATACGCCATGACACGACTGGGCAGTTGCATCACAAGACCGAAAAACGAACATCACCATTTGGTTAAAAACAAAACTAATAAATCGCTCGCCTAAATTATTTGGCATATTTAGGCGAGCGGTTTATCGCTCGCCTGATTTTTTTCTAACGTGAAGCACTGAATAGCAATACTTACTAAAAGAAGTAGTTATATGAAAATATATGTACATGTATAATGAGAGTTATACTTTTCCAGATTCTCTCGACGAGTCTAGCTCCGACCAGGAGGTCACTCTGAAGAGTACAAGGGAAAGTTGTAGTAAGTACTTCTGTTCTCTCAAACATCTTGCGTTGAATGCTAAATGTCAGCACTGCAATTGGATTTCACAAGTTACCATATTCATTCATAATCAGCTACTTCAATAATTCAAAAGAATGCCTTTTTAGTAAACCCGTAAGTTTGTGTTTTTTTATTTTTGTTTCAATCTTTGATACCTCTAAGGTAAGGTCTTCTTGCCGAAACCTCCTATGAAGCAGCTACCATCACTAACATCACTTGCTTTGTCACCAAACCAAAGAGGTAAGAAACATGCATGTCTAACATAGTAAATGATTACACCTACCTAAGCCATACATCAGTGATCAGTGTAATTCTTTCTATTTCACATTTACCAATGATTGTTGGCTGGATTAATGGAGCATGCAGATTGGTGAATCAAGCATAATGAATTTATTTAGTGTGTCAAAATTTGTTCACAAAAACAAAGTTTCAGTATAGCTTGATAAACTATATCTAATTCCAGAATTAAGAGGATATATGACAGCTAGAATGATGGCTTCTGAGAAAAAATACTTAAAATGCATTTCTTGCATATTTCAGTAGTTTTGTATGTTTCAAAGATACCTTTTATAACAATTACACATCTCTAAAACACGTTTATTGATGGATGAGGTGTGGCTCTTACAAGCAATCAATGCGATCATTCTTTGTTTGGTTTGGATTACTGCGTACTCTAATAATCTCAACAATCTGTATAAAAACATTTTGGTTTTATGCTTTGTCTTTGGTGTAATATGCCAAAATGTGTCCAAAATTGTTACATTCACAATTACATAGTTTGAAAATTCACGACAATCCAAGCCAGATTGCCATATCATTGGTACTTCCAAAGTTTACAATTTTCAGATGTGCTGTATTTTGGCGGCCGTTTTGCTTGTTACCATGGAAATCGGTCAGAAAAAATGTCAGCATATTTTTTTACTCAGTAAGACCTTCTCTACCATATGGGCACAACAAAATTATATTGATTATGCTTAAAGGGTGTGATATTCAAACGTACACGATTTCAATCCTGTGATGAATATTATGTTTCAGCAAGTGTCCTGAAGAACCAGGTCGGAACGGAGACAGAGGTCACTGCAGCCGTCTCTGCATGCCTTAAATATGCACCAGACCGGGGTGAAGGTGGTGGACGGAAGGCTCACAACTAGATAAAATTCGTGCTTGTGTAGTTGGTAGTGTTTTAATTAAATTTTAATAATTGTTTCATTTCGAACACGGAGCAGAAGACCGCGTCTCGATAGCTCGACGGGTCGTGATGCTATGGGAAAATTACATAAATAAGCGCGGGTAAACGAAATAAAATGAATGATTTGTACCACGACATAATGAATATCTTTATTTTTAATTGTATAGATACGCTGACATAGTATTATTTTATTGCGCAATTATGGATATTTTTTGTTGTCCCAGTCATCACTAAACCTTAAAACATTTGAAAGTATATTTTTTTCACAATTATACCGTTATAAATTCGAACAAATAACAATACTCCCAAGATATTCCATAAATTTGTTTAGATAGTTTGTGACCTTTATTGACAGCTAATATAGAAAGCTGTCAGAATATGGTGACTATACAGTATTTTTTATTTACTTTTTAGGTGAGGTGTCTCCCCTTCAGCTTAGAACCTGCATGTTCATCGTAAACTCCACAGTGAGCCCAATTATGCATACTAGTTTGAAACATGGCAAAAATTACATTACAAGAAAAACGCTCCCCGAACTAGCCGTTGATACAACATGGAACGACACCGACACCTGACGTTGATACAACTTGTTTTCAACGTTGTTTCGACGTCGGTACCTGACGTCGGAACGACGTCGGTAACTGATGTTGTTCCGACGTCGGGTATCGACGTTGTTTCGACGTCGGTACCGGACGTCGGAACAACGTCGTCACCCGACGTCGGAACAACGTCGTCACCCGACGTCGGAACAACGTCGTCACCCGACGTCGGAACAACGTCGTCACCCGACGTCGAAACAACGTCGTCACCCGACGTCGGAACAACGTCGTCACCCGACGTCGGAACAACGTCGTCACCCGACGTCGGAACAAAGTTGTCCCCGACGTCGGAATAACGTCGACACCCGACGTCGGAATAACATCGTCACCCGACGTCGGAACAACATCGTCACCCGACGTCGGAACAACGTCGTCACCCGACGTCGGAACAACGTCGTCACCCGACGTCGGAACAACGTCGGAACAACGTCGATACCCGACGTTGATACAACTTTCAAATCCAGTGTGTTTTCGACGTTGTTTCGACGTCGGTGCCTGACGTCGAAACAACGTCGTTACAACGTCAGTTTGCCCGCTGGGTAGGCGCCAAGTGTTATCTAAGAATAACTTCCATAATATACATACACAGTATAAGCTAGTCATCGCGGACTCTCATTACAGTAATCTGTTACAACACACACACACACATATCTACATATATATGTGAATACTTCAAGGGTAAAAATACCTCACTTCAAAACACAGATAACTACCAATCATAATACAGCCAATAATAGATAGATTTAATCAGAAAATAAACATTTATACTGGGCTAGTCCCATCTCGAATATATACGAACGTTTGTTGAAGTCAACACGCCGAGCTCGGAACACAATTAGAACGGTGTATCTCGGCCGCACGAGTGATGATGCCGGGCACTTGACGATTGCTGTCTTACGTCGCGAATTCTCGAGTCGCGTCCGTTCAATGATCGCACGGTCGCAAACGATTGCGAAGTCAGTTGAATACGTTCAACCGGAAGACGAAGCCGGGCAGTAGACGCTTACCGCCGGCCGCTACGAATTCGATCGAGAGGTCATGTCGCAAACGATCGAGAAGTCGAATGAACGGGTTCGCGCGAATGACGACGCCTGGCAGTATACGTTTACCGCCGGTCGCTACGAGTCGCATTCGGTCAATCTTTCTGACGTCGCTGTGAGACCGATGTTCGAGGATGGCCCGTGCTGGGTGAGCGCGTCGCGATTATCGCTCATCGACGCAAATACGTTGGGGCCGACCGGAACGTTGTCTCAAAGTACTGCTGACGTGGCGGCATGGTTTCTTCGAAGTTCGATCGAATAGTCACTCTGGACACTGAATATTACACACACACACAAGCTTGGGAACGTAACCCACGTTAACGATTCCCACCACGCTTTACGACTTTCCTTGCCATTCTCTCGGCAGCAGGGCAACCTGTCTCGTTCAACCCTGGATCTGTCCCAGTCCTTCGCCAGCGCCCAGATGGCGAAATGCGTACACCAAACGTTTATATAAGCAGACCTGATTACACATCATATGACAGGTTTCCATCATTTCTATTGGCTAATGCAATATACAATTCAAACTAGGCATTGTGGAACACCCTCTCTACGATTACAGTGAAACCACCTGCTTGCCTAGAAACACTAGCAACAGAATACCACGCTTCACTGAGCGCATCTGCAACCGAGTCGCTGTAATTACGTAACTAAGGCGGTTGGTTAACAATATGTCTATCTACTGGCTTGACCTTCCTCATTTATAAAATTAAACCTCAGGAAAGTAGATTAAACATCCAGAAATAGCAGAAATGCTACAAGCAGTACTTAGTACAGTTCCCCCCATTGTATATTCTACATATTCGTTCCCATGTCCTGTGTGAAGGCATTTACATTTCCCAAAATTGAACAACATTTGCCACTTTTCAGACCATTTGATCAACCTGTCAAGATCATCTTGTAAATGCTGTCTATCCCCATCACTTTTAATCTTTCTAAACACTTTTGTATCATCTGCAAATTTCAACACCTTGCTAGCTATATCATCGTCCAAATCGTTTATATATATTAAGAATAATATAGGTCCCAGTACTGATCCCTGTGGAACCCCACTCAAAACTGATTTCCAGTTTGAAGCCTCCCCATCAACAACTACCCGTTGTTTTCTGTCAATCAGCCATTTTTCTATCCAGTTAATTATACCATTTCCTATGCCATGGGCTTTTAGTTTAAGCAGTAATCTCTGATGTGGCACTTTGTCGAAAGCTTTTTGAAAATCTAAGTAGATGATATCTACTGGTGATCCATCATCTACCCACTTAGTGATATCTTCCAAAAAACATAACATATTTGTTAAGCATGACCTCGCTTTTAGAAACCCATGTTGAGATGGGTTTATCAAGTTATGTTTAACAAGAAAATCCACCATGTGATCTTTAATTAGTCTTTCTAATAATTTGCAAATCACTGATGTTAAACTCACTGGTCTATAGTTCTCTGACTTGTTTCTCGAACCTTTTTAAATAACGGTATAATGTTTGCTTCTTTCCATTCTAAAGGAACCACTCCCTCTTCTAATGACAAGTTGAAAACTGTTGCAAGCGGTATGCTAATTTGTTCTACAATTTCCAATAGTAGATTGGGTGGAATACCATCCACTCCAGGTGATTTATTATCTTCATAGCCCTTATTTTCTTAGCTACCATTTCCGGGGTTACAATTAATTGTTCTAAATAGTCTGAATCTGCCCCCTTGAACTTAGCCTCTGGTACTGGCAGTGAACTAATATCTTCTCTGGTAAACACTGAACTAAAGTACTCATTCAGGTCTTCTGCCATTAAGAATCCCTCTGATATTATATTTCCAGCACTATCTCCTAGAGGACCGAACTTATCTTGAACTTTCTGTTTGCTTCGAACATATGCATACAAACTCTTGCTGTCATGTTTTATATTACTAGCTAATTGTTGTTCATAGCTTCTTTGAATTTCTAATTTCAGCTGTAGCTTGGTTAAGTGCTTCTTTATAACTGTTGTAGTCTTCATCATTTCCAATACATCTATATGACTTCCACATCATTTGTTTATACTTAATTTTTCTAATGGCTTCTTTCGATAAGTATTTCTTTCTGGTCCGTTTCCCTTGTTTTTTGAAGGGAACAAATTTATCTACGATGCACTCTATTTCATTCTTTAAGATATTCCAGCATTCTGTTGCTGTCTTATTCTTCAGTGTATTATTCCAGTCTATCTTTGCTAAATATTTCCTCATTTCCTTATATCTTCCTTTGTGGAAATTTCTCCTGAACTGCTTTTTATTATTTCTTTCTGATTTTACTTTGATGGTAAAATGTATCTGGTTGTGATCACTACTTCCCAGAGGCTCACATAATTTAACATTGTCAACTAATTCATTCTGTGAGGACAAAACTAAGTCTAACACATTCTCTCCCCTGGTTGGTTCTAGCACATGTTGAGAAAGGAAACTATCTTGTACTAAAACTAAAAACTTGTGGTCCTCACTACCCATACTCTGTAGAGATTTCCATTTTATATGCCCATGGTTAAAATCCCCCATAATAACACAGTCCCGTTTGCTCACTTCCCTTATAGCGTTTTGTATTTTTTCATTCTCTTCTATGCTTATGTTTGGACTTCGATAAACTAATCCAACCGTTAACGTTGAGTTTCCTGTAACTATGTTACACCAAACAGCTTCTTCGCAATCTGCTTCTCTGTCTAATTTTATTTCATAAGCCTGGATAGATTCTTTAATATATAAAATAACTCCACCTCCCCTTCTTCCTATTCTATCTTTCCTAAACATTACATATCCTGTCAGTCCCAATTCGATACATCGGTGGTTGCCCATGATTCAGTTATACCTATTATGTGAGGGTCAATATCTTCTACCATAATGTTTAGTTCATTTCTTTTGTTTACTATACTCCTTGCATTTAAACAAACACATTTATACCCGGCTTCAGAACAGTTTTCCAGACTGTTTTTTGCTGAATTATTTTTGCTGCCTTTATCTATGCCTCCAGTTTCAGGCTTCTCTGCGAGTCCCCCCTGCGAATTTAGTTTAAATAGATGCAACCTGTCCCACTGTCAACAGATCGCAGCAGATTCTCTGAGAATACTGCTGCCCCCTTTCCACTTAGATGGAGGCCATCTCTCATGTACATATCTTCTCTCCCAACAAAGTACCCCCATAAATCTAGGAATCCCACGCCCTCTTCCTCACACATCTGCTCAACTAGTGCGTTGATCGCCATCCTCTTACAGTTTCTGTATCTTGCCCCCCTTCCTCCCATTACTGGCAAAATTCCTGAGAGAATAACCTGTTCCACTCTTCTGAACTATACCAGTTGTTCCCTCCTTGTCTGCATTGTTTGTCCCAACGTGTACTAGTATAGACCCTCCCTTGCCATGCCCCAATACCTTCTCTACCCTTTCGGTCACATGCTCTATCCTAGCCCCCGGTAGACATACAACAACGTCCTTCCCCTCGCATATAGTCTTGTCTGTTTTTCTCAGAATTGAATATTGCCATGCTCTCTTTTCTCCTTGCCCCCTCAATCACTGCCTCGGAGTAGCTCCTCCGGTTTGCATATGTCTGGTTGTTGTCTTTTCCTCTTGTCGTCTTCTCTCCTGTCACATTCTCTTCCATTCCCTTCTTTCCTGTCGCGTTTTCTCTTGTCCCCTTTCCTCCTGTCATCTTCTCTTCTAGCACATTTACTCTCACTTCCTTTCGTCCCTTCTTCTTTCCTCCCATCACATTTTCTTCTCTCCTCTCCCGTCCCTTTTCCCCGGCTACCTCCTTCCCTACGGTCACTTTCTCCCCTGTCACCTTCACGCCTGTCATGTTTTCTGTTTTTTGCTGAACACTGTCTTCTTCCATCAGTCTTCTGTCTCACAGTCTTACCAACTGCCTCTGTGGTATCTACCTCTTCACCACCTGTATCGCTGTCGTGTCTCTCCTCGTTCTCTACAGTCTGACTACCTGCTGATCTATCCCCACTGGCCCGTTTTCTTTTCCTCTGCCGAACACTTTTCCTCCGTCCCTCTGTTTTCTCAATGTCTTGTTCCTTCACACCGGTCACCTTCCTTCCTCTCAGTCTCCTTTCTTCAGTCTCCGTGTCACAACTCTGCTCCTTCTGTGTTGTAGAATTCTCAACTCTCTCCGCGCCATCCCTCTCTGCTCCATCTATTTCTATGTTGAGTCTCGCCTCCATCTCCTTCACTATATCCGTCAACTTACACACCTCCTTCATCAGACATTCCACCCTCAAACACCCCATACACCGAAATGTGAATCCGTCATCTTTGGTCTCTGCCCATGATTTTGGACAGCCAGACAACGCAAAATCCACCCAGCTCTGGCAGTCGTTGCAAACTAGGTGTCGTTTTGCCCTGAGTTGCCGCTTGCAAGGTGCCATATCAGAATTTATTTATGTTCAAAGTAGTTTTATGTAGTCTTTGAAAAGACTTTTCTGTGTACAATTTACACCAGATTGTTTAGGTTATAGTTAGTTATATTTGTTAACACACAGTGACACACCGTGCCTTACCTAGTCCTAGTTACGATGTCGATGACAATGTATTCAAGTTAGGCTTAGATACAAGGTAGTCTTTACAAAGACTGTTTCCTGTGTACTATTATACACTTTAAAATATTGTTATTTCAGGTTTTAATTACTCATCTAACTACACCGATTATCTCAAATAACGCTATTCTATTGTCGTTCACGGTACGCTAACTTCGCCAGTGACCTACTTTGTAAACAACGTTCCGATTACATTAACGTCTCCAATTATCGCCCGCAAATCGCCTACTTTTAATCTACCCTAGATTACTCCCTCTAGCTAATTTTTAACAAAAAATATTGCTTAATATATATCTATAATTACGTTATGTATGCTATACGCTCAATAATATCACTTATCTTGATCAAATATCCTTATATTTTCGCAAGTTTGCTGCACCAAATTAAAATCAATTCACCACCGGAAGTGCCCCATATTTTTCGCCAGATAGAAAAAGAAAAATGCTACCTAATAAAAATGCTACGTAATAAAAAATAGCTAGCAAGTACTGGCTTACACAGATATTATCTTATGTAAGTAGTTTGATGGTTGTTACTTTATCTCCTATATATTCTACCACATAATCAGGTTTGTTAAATCTTGCTTACAACTTATCGAAGACTAAGTTACCCTATTATCATCCACTATACTAAAGTGTTCTAAAATACTTTAACTAACTTTAAGCACAATTGCTACTTAGTATATGTTTACTGCAACTTTATGAATGATACTTCATAGCACACTATTAGTACAATGCCCGTTAGATGACAACGCAAACATTGTTTTGACCATGTCATTGGGAAAAGAAAACCACATTATGTTCCAACACAAGCTAACGCCATGGTATCTGAAAAAGTTAAAATTCTGTAATTTAAAAAAAAGAAAAACTCTTCTCAATAACAGGACAACGGATCTCTGGCTAAGGGACTGCTTGGCAACATGAAGTAGACGCCGATACAATAGGCTTGTCTACCCTCAGTCCAAACACGAACTTCACTTTCTCTCCGACCGCCGTCACTCCACACAACATTGCAGCATGTGCGTGATGCTGTTGTCTACGTTTGACGTGCGCTGAAACCACCGTTACGTATACCTATGCAGAGCGTTATGGTATATATGTAACAATGCTGTTCTCTAACAGTTTGGTAAATATTGCTATCATGACTGCTATGTATGAACTACCAAGTTATCCCGTCAGAGGACGGGCATTTTTGCTAAAACCTTGAATAACAATTGTTATTGTTTGGGACTCAATAATTACTCCCACAAACAGTTCTCGGCAAACATAATAAATTCACATCCAAGTGTCTGAAATGTGTGCACCTCCTTTTATTCTGAGCACCAGTGTAAAGCAGTGTTGGCATTTCATGTTACCATTTCAGACCAACATGTACATGTACTTGAAAATTTCGCAATTAATTAATTAATGAAAAATGTACTTAAAAACAAGTCCCCAGAACTTTGCCCCAATCCTGCCGACAACACACGTGCTACTTCTGTTTGAACTCCTTGAAAGTTGTCAGTAAAATAGTTTAGTATCAAGACAACACATTTAATGCAATGCCAATCTTTTAATAACAAGCAAACTAACAGGCATAATCACCGTACTTCAATCTGGAATAATCAACAGATATCAGTATTACAGAATTGCCTAAGACGTTTTCAATCAAGTGATCCAACACTATTGGAACAGCATCTAAACACTACATGGAGGTCATGGGATCTGAGGTAATTACTTGAGTCATGAGCATCCTGTAGTACAAGTTGTACTTTTCTGCGTGACTGTCAAGTGTAGCGTTCTACTGCTTAAACAATGAACAGAACTGTGCAAACCGCAACTTTGAAACAAACATCCTGGTTTAGTCATCACTACCAAATGTGCCACACCCTACGCAATTCCCATACACAACCTACTGGAATTTCGCGAGGAATCCCACGTGAATATGATTTTGCTTCAAATGGAGAATAAAATTTGGTTGAACAGAAAACATTTTTGAAGCTAGGCAGATTCCAGACAAAACCAAGATTTGGCTTGGTGTAGAATATTTTGTACCTCATTAACGATAGATTGTGGCTACAGAAGAGTTAACCATACAAAATGTTTCCCGATTTATACAGAATTTCAAGTGAAAAATATGGATTTCTATCAAATAGACGTGGCATGTGTTGCATCAGAAACACGTCAGGACTTCCACGGATGCACACAACGATTATGACATCTCGATAACGATTCCCTCGGTGGGACGCAAGTATACGTGCTCAAGGGAGATCTTGGCACCAATCTCAAACTCTCCCGGCACTTGCATGTTGCCGGTGGTGACGATGACCACACCCTCTCTCTGCACCAGGTCCGGCTTCGCAGCAACGAAGTCGAGGGTTGAGTCGCGTGGGCCAAAGTTGATGGCGACAAGGTAGTGCTTGAAGCGATGTGCGTGGCGCACGAAGGACACCACACTGCCGTGAGCTCCAATCGGGGAGAACCCGCCGAATCTGATGGCAGGTCGACTGCGCAGCGCTGACAGGAGGCGGTACACCTCCACGTGGGACGCACCAACGCCATGGGCATTTTCGGTCTACAACCGCACACAATACGTAGGTAAACAATTTCTTTAAGACATTTTAGGTCAATCTACGCTACTGCAAATGAAAACAAAACGCCTGAGTCTAAAACACACAGAGTAAACAATGATTTCTCTTTAAAACAGGCATTCTAGGTCCATACTGCCACAACTGGAAACATAACCTAACTGCAAATGAGCCAAGGAATGATCTCGCTCCTTGTTTCATCTCACTAAGCGAGTAGCATCAATAACCAATTTTTCTGGCAATAAAACTGAAGAAGAGACACGACTGTACATACCTTGACATTAACTGTGAGGTAATTGGAGCCAATGGGGCGCCAGGGACTATTTCCATTGGTGAAGCCAGCATTCTTGTCCACAGTCCACTGCATAGGAGAGCGAGCTTCGTCATACCTCAGTTGTTGTTGGGTGAGCTGCCATACAAGACAACACATCACTGATTAGAGATACACAAGTCCCCATCCTCCAGATGGCACTACATACACAAGTCCCCATCCTCCAGAGGGCACTACATACACAAGTCCCCATCCTCCACATGGCACTACATACACAAGTCCCCATACTCCAGATGGCACTACATACACAAGTCCCCATCCTCCAGATGGCACTACATACACAAGTCCCCATCCTCCAGATGGCACTACATACACAAGTAACCATCCTCCAGGAGGCACTACATACACAAGTCCCCACCCTCCAGATGGCACTACATACACAAGTTCCCATCCTCCAGACGGTACTACATACACAAGTCCCCATCCTCCAGAGGGCACTACATACACAAGTTCCCATCCTCCAGATGGTACTACATACACAAGTCCCCATACTCCAGATGGCACTACATACACAAGTCCCCATCCTCCAGATGGCACTACATACACAAGTCCCCATCCTCCAGAAGGCACTACATACACAAGTTCCCATCCTCCAGATGGCACTACATACACAAGTCCCCATCCTCCAGATGGCACTACATACACAAGTCCCCATCCTCCAGATCGCACTACTTACACAAGTCCCCATCCTCCAGATGGCACTACATACACAAGTTCCCATCCTCCAGACGGTACTACATACACAAGTCCCCATCCTCCAGAGGGCACTACATACACAAGTTCCCATCCTCCAGACGGTACTACATACATAAGTCCCCATCCTCCAGATTGTACTACATACACAAGTCCCCATTCTCCAGACGGTACTACATACACAAGTCCCCATCCTCCAGATGTCACTACATACACAAGTCCCCATCCTCCAGATGGCACTACATACACAAGTCCCCATCCTCCAGAGGGCACTACATACACAAGTTCCCATCCTCCAGATGGCACTACATACACAAGTCCCCATCCTCCACATGGCACTACATACACAAGTCCCCATACTCCAGATGGCACTACATACACAAGTCCCCATCCTCCAGATGGCACTACATACACAAGTCCCCATCCTCCACATGGCACTACATACACAAGTCCCCATCCTCCAGATGTCACTACATACACAAGTCCCCATCCTCCAGAAGGCACTACATACACAAGACCCCATCCTCCAGATGGCACTACATACACAAGTCCCCATCCTCCAGATGGCACTACATACACAAGTCCCCATCCTCCAGAAGGCACTACATACACAAGTTCCCATCCTCCAGATGGCACTACATACACAAGTCCCCATCCTCCAGATGGCACTACATACACAAGTCCCCATCCTCCAGATGGCACTACATACACAAGTCCCCATCCTCCAGATGGCATTACATACACAAGTCCCCATCCTCCAGATGGCACTACATACACAAGTTCCCATCCTCCAGACGGTACTACATACACAAGTCCCCATCCTCCAGAGGGCATTACATACACAAGTTCCCATCCTCCAGACGGTACTACATACACAAGTCCCCATCCTCCACATGGCACTACATACACAAGTCCCCATCCTCCAGATGGCACTACTTACACAAGTCCCCATCCTCCAGAAGGCACTACATACACAAGACCCCATCCTCCAGATGGCACTACATACACAAGTCCTCATCCTCCAGATGGCACTACATACACAAGTCCCCATCCTCCAGAAGGCACTACATACACAAGTTCCCATCCTCCAGATGGCACTACATACACAAGTCCCCATCCTCCAGATGGCACTACATACACAAGTCCCCATCCTCCAGATGGCATTACATACACAAGTCCCCATCCTCCAGAAGGCACTACATACACAAGTTCCCATCCTCCAGATGGCACTACATACACAAGTTCCCATCCTCCAGACGGTACTACATACACAAGTCCCCATCCTCCAGAGGGCATTACATACACAAGTTCCCATCCTCCAGACGGTACTACATACACAAGTCCCCACGCTCCAGATGGCACTACATACACAAGTCCCCATCCTCCAGACGGTACTACATACACAAGTCCCCATCCTCCAGATGGCACTACATACACAAGTCCCCATCCTCCAGAGGGCACTACATACACAAGTTCCCATCCTCCAGATGGCACTACATACACAAGTCCCCATCCTCCAGAGGGCACTACATACACAAGTCCCCATCCTCCAGACGGTACTACATACACAAGTCGCCGTCCTCCAGATGGCACTACATACACAAGTTCCCATCCTCCAGACGGAACTACATACACAAGTTCCCATCCTCCAGATGGCACTACATACACAAGTCCCCATCCTCCAGAGGGCATTACATACACAAGTCCCCATCCTCCAGACGGTACTGCATACACAAGTCCCCATCCTCCAGATGGCACTACATACACAAGTCCCCATCCTCCAGACGGTACTACATACACAAGTCCCCATCCTCCAGATGGCACTACATACACAAGTCTCCATCCTCCAGACGGTACTACATACACAAGTCCCCATCCTCCAGATGGCACTACATTCACAATTCCCCATCCTCCACATGGCACTACATACACAAGTCCCCATCCTCCAGATGGCACTACATACACAAGTCCCCATCCTCCAGAAGGCACTACATACACAAGACCCCATCCTCCAGATGGCACTACATACACAAGTCCCCATCCTCCAGATGGCACTACATACACAAGTCCCCATCCTCCAGAAGGCACTACATACACAAGTTCCCATCCCCCAGATGGCACTACATACACAAGTCCCCATCCTCCAGATGGCACTACATACACAAGTCCCCATCCTCCAGATGGCACTACATACACAAGTCCCCATCCTCCAGATGGCATTACATACACAAGTCCCCATCCTCCAGATGGCACTACATACACAAGTTCCCATCCTCCAGACGGTACTACATACACAAGTCCCCATCCTCCAGAGGGCATTACATACACAAGTTCCCATCCTCCAGACGGTACTACATACACAAGTCCCCATCCTCCACATGGCACTACATACACAAGTCCCCATCCTCCAGATGGCACTACTTACACAAGTCCCCATCCTCCAGAAGGCACTACATACACAAGACCCCATCCTCCAGATGGCACTACATACACAAGTCCTCATCCTCCAGATGGCACTACATACACAAGTCCCCATCCTCCAGAAGGCACTACATACACAAGTTCCCATCCTCCAGATGGCACTACATACACAAGTCCCCATCCTCCAGATGGCACTACATACACAAGTCCCCATCCTCCAGATGGCATTACATACACAAGTCCCCATCCTCCAGAAGGCACTACATACACAAGTTCCCATCCTCCAGATGGCACTACATACACAAGTTCCCATCCTCCAGACGGTACTACATACACAAGTCCCCATCCTCCAGAGGGCATTACATACACAAGTTCCCATCCTCCAGACGGTACTACATACACAAGTCCCCACGCTCCAGATGGCACTACATACACAAGTCCCCATCCTCCAGACGGTACTACATACACAAGTCCCCATCCTCCAGATGGCACTACATACACAAGTCCCCATCCTCCAGAGGGCACTACATACACAAGTTCCCATCCTCCAGATGGCACTACATACACAAGTCCCCATCCTCCAGAGGGCACTACATACACAAGTCCCCATCCTCCAGACGGTACTACATACACAAGTCGCCGTCCTCCAGATGGCACTACATACACAAGTTCCCATCCTCCAGACGGAACTACATACACAAGTTCCCATCCTCCAGATGGCACTACATACACAAGTCCCCATCCTCCAGAGGGCATTACATACACAAGTCCCCATCCTCCAGACGGTATTGCATACACAAGTCCCCATCCTCCAGATGGCACTACATACACAAGTCCCCATCCTCCAGACGGTACTACATACACAAGTCCCCATCCTCCAGATGGCACTACATACACAAGTCTCCATCCTCCAGACGGTACTACATACACAAGTCCCCATCCTCCAGATGGCACTACATACACAAGTCCCCATCCTCCAGATGGAACTACATACACAAGTCCCCATCCTCCAGAGGGCACTACATACACAAGTTCCCATCCTCCAGAATGCACTACATACACAAGTCCTCATCCTCCAGGCGGTACTACATACATAAGTCCCCATCCTCCAGATGGCACTACATACACACAGACAGGAAGACGGATTTCCTGACGTATTCATATTAACTAAGTTACATAAAATGTCCCAAACTCGTGGCATAATGTTATAAACCATCTATTTATGCCCATCTAACGTCCGGTATGAACTCTAAAACTGTGACAATTGGGGATGGGACATAGATGAACCCCTGACTGGCATCAAAAGTTGATGGTCAAACTACACAAATATGTTTAAAAAGAAGCATATTTGTCACGTTTACATACTGGTAGCCAATACAGCTAAACATGTGAGCTGTATTTGTTTACACCTACAGAAATGTAAACCTTTCGAGTAAATTTACCAACATGAATGTGGCTGCCCTGACAGGTCATCTCAACTATGCCAGGTGCGTACCTTGGCGTTGCCAAACAGGTTGAACTTTGACGTGTCGACGGCCGTCAGATTGAGGTCGATCATTCCGATCTCTTCGCCGTAGTATGTGATGGGAGTGCCACGCAGTGTCATCAGAAGCATGTTCATTGCGTTCACGTACTCACTGCCCATACGACTCGCCACGCGCGAGCTGTATATGTCACCAATCTGCACAATCATAAACACATTCATTAGGCATGAATATCAGTGTTTACTATTTCCTGCTCTCCACTTTTATAGCCGGTAGGTGATTTTCTTTCTTTTACTCATTTCCTGGCAGAAAATATGTTTACTAATAATTGTTTTCACAAAGTACTCTGAAAGCCTTATCAATAAAAGTAACCCCTTTTTAATAAAAAGTAAAGTGTATTATAAAAAGTACTGAGTATACTGTAAACAGAATTCTGTAGAGTTGATCTATAGTTGGTAACATTGTCATAAGCGTTTGATAAAATATTTATATACAAACACAAAGAGAAAACACAACTGACATGAGTGGAGTATATAGTGGAGTACGTAGTGGAGTATATAGTGGAGTATATAGTGGAGTATGTAGTGGAGTATATAGTGGAGTATATAGTGGAGTATGTAGTGGAGTATATAGTGGAGTATGTAGTGGAGTATATAGTGGAGCATGTAGTGGAGTATGTAGTGGAGTATATAGTGGAGTATATAGTGGAGTTTGTAGTGGAGTATATAGTGGAGTATATAGTGGAGTATATAGTGGAATATGTAGTGGAGCATATAGTGGAGTATATAGGGGAGTATATAGTGGAGTATATAGTGGAGTTTGTAGTGGAGTACATAGTGGTGTATGTAGTGGAGTATATAGTGGAATATGTAGTGGAGCATATAGTGGAGTATGTAGTGGAGTATATAGTGGAGTATGTAGTGGAGTATATAGTGGAGTATGTAGTGGAGTATATAGACCCCAGTACTGACCATCCACATGGGCCATAAGGCCTTCTCCTTTGCGATGCTGCTTGTAATGAGTTTGTAGATGCAGCTACCAAGACAGCTGCCATCTATCTTGGTGAAGTCTCTGGCAGTCTTGATGTGGATGCCGGCTTGTTCACCGGCTTCCTTGTACTTCTGCATCACCTTCTCATCTCCGTCAGTCTCAAGGATCAGGTACGGCCTGCAAACACACAAGCACACACCGGTCAGTCCTTGTCAAGTCAACCAGTTGTCTATCATAAGACCAAATAAAATAATACCTGCGTTTCCAGTAACCCGACCTTCCCTAATATTTCTGTGCGACCGTATGCATTTTTTCAAGAACAAAAAATAATAATTTGATGATGCCTCTGACCAAAAACTTTTCTCTTAACATTATATTATATTCCGGCAAGACTATTATAACAATCATTCAACTTAATAAAAAATACAGATAATCATTGCAGAAGTCCTGAAAAGTAACAAGAATTGACCTTTTGGAATGGAAATTCTGCGATCGTCCCTAGTATTGGATGGGTTTCCGTGTAAAACGTTGCGAAGTGTCATGGCGCCCCTGCTACCTCGTGTCAACCGACGTAAACAGGGACGCGGGCGGAAGGCACTAACATAAACCGTTTCGTGATTGTTGTCTGCTAAGCGCACTGAAGACATGTTAATTAAATATACTTGCCACATCGTTAGAACACGCATAAGTGTACAGATTCCGGTTTCAATCACAACATTCGAAGGAATAACAATAGCCTAGGTTACCCCGGCTCATTGACAGTGTTTTCTTTATCACATTAAGATACATATAACAGTACCTCCCAGTTTCATCCAAATGTGTCATATTAACCTTAGCAGTGCAAGTAATAAAACTTTTATACACTGCCGGAAATTTTTATAGACTGACGAAAATAAAACAAAATATTATAATAGGTCTGCCTACAGGGTTGGTACGTTTTTCCCACCCTGGTAAATACCGGGTGGTAAATACCGATAAAACCCGTCCTGGGAAAAACCCCAAGTAGTGGTAAAAATGGGCCAAGTGGCCCTGAAGTCCTTTGGACTAATACGTCTATATGTGACCCCGGCTGACCAAATGAGTGATAAGTCACAAAAATTGTATCATTGTTTTTTTACATTCTTGTAAAGGTTTGGTAGGGTGCTTTACACGGTTTCAAAAAATATGACTGCTACAAAAATTGGCAAAGTTATGGAGCAGTGAACATGGTAGGGATCAAAAAGTGAAAATGAAGAAAACGACTGTTGAAGTTTTACATTATATATGCAAATGGATTGCATGGAAATATTACATGCACAACATTCAAATGTGGCACACAGTATATAATATGTATGTTGCAATGATACACTAGAAGTACAAATGTGCTGCTACAAAGATAAAGTAATGCCAGATTATGTCTTCATGTGTAAAACTAAGAGGACAGATTATCTGAGAGCAAAAGGTAGACTCACTGTTTGACACAGATTAAAACCTACAGGCAACTGTCCAGTTTAACAGGGGTCTAGTGGCTTAATGCTGTCTGTTGACACAAGCTACTGCCAGTGACCAATTACAGATTAGTCACAGTTTCCATCAAACAATAGCAGACAGAGAATTTACACAGTACCATGTCTACACAAGGCATGGCAAGCGTAAACAGAATAGTAGAATGCATTTGATATAAATAAAGTGTAGGATATTTCACTCTATAGTTGTCCAGAATATTAATTGTCTATGTTTGTCACCTACAGGTTTCTACAGACAATACATCTTTAACCAATAGACACCACAGTCACACCATTTTATAATAATTAAATGAACATCAAAATAAACACAACTTGCAATTATAGAAAATCAATAGTTTTGAAGATACAGTTTAAAAGTGTTAGGCAACTGTTCAGTCTAACAGGGGTCAAGTGTGTCTACTCTGCCTGGGTGTGTGACCAATTAAAGATTAGTCAAGGTCTCAATGGACTGGGCTGTAGAGATTAGTCACAGCTGTTGATTTTGTGGCACAATACACAACATCTAATGTTGGGGGTGGTCTCAAGGGCCCTTCTCAAAACCACATCACTAGACAATGTAAACCTTTTGCACTTTGGGGGCCCCTTAGAATGATTCAATCAAATACAGATTTCTTGTATATAGTGGCAGCACCCTAAGATACATCTATGCAAAATTAGAAAAAAAGTTGAACAGTTTTTGAAAAAATAGGCCAAATCTTACATTTTTACCAGTTTTGGGGTCCTTGGAGGCCCTAGGGAGCCCTTAAAATGATTCAATCAAATACAGATTTCTCGTGCATAGTGGCAGTGCCCCAAGATGTCTATGCAAAATTAGAGAAAAAGTTGCTGAACGGTTTCTGAGATACGGCAGCTAACAGCGGACGGCGGACGCAGAGTGATGGCAATAGTCCCTTGGACCTTCAGCCAAAGGACTAAAAACCGGGATAACTGGGAAAAACTCTTAAAAGTATTATATTTGAAGCTCTCTTGCAATACAAGCTACTGTACCATCACCAGAATGAATATATATATATATATATATATATACATGCATGTATGTATATATATATTATATATATATCAACACTGGTCATTACTGAACAATCATAATTATAGTTTGACTGAAAACAACAAACATTACATTCTAAAATATATTCAATTGACTGTCATGTACTGGCAGTGTTGCTACAGGCTCACCTCTAAGTGGTGCTAATTCAACATGCTATTTCTGAGAAACAAATACCTTCAGGTACATGACTAATAAAAACAACAGTAAATCATGCTGGAGCCTGAAACATTTCTGTTTTAATGTTACTGTGCCTGTGTCAGTAGGGACTGGATGGCTCTTCCAGTCTAACTACGTGCTGCCACGAAGTGCACGGTATCATGACACAAGTTTTGTTGTTTTAGTGAGACCTAGGTGGTATCGTAGCTTTGTTTGAAGCATGCCAAAGTTAGAGAAAATTATCTCGTTTGATGCAGAACTAGCAGGCAATATGAGCAGTCGCATTGCAAGATTGCACAGCTCTTTTCCAATGTCATTGTTGGTAGTAGCACTCTTCAAACATTTCCACCAAACAGCCCCAGACATGGATGTAACACATGACTCATTGTAGAATGATGATGGAATTGGGAAGGTGTCTGCATGGAAAGCCAGTATCAGTGGAAGCAATATTGGTTGCTGCATGTTTAGCAGTTGTCTGGCGATTTCCTGTTGATCTGTCCATAGTTTTTGGCCCATGTGTTCTATCCTGTCAAGGTGATAAACATTGGTAATTACCTGTTTAATCACACATTTGTCAGCACTCACAAGTGCCTGACATTGTTGGCATTGGGCTTTCTTCACCTTGCCGTCTTCTTCAACTGTATAAAACAATTGCCATATATTGTCAGTCGGTCTTCCACCTCTTCCACTAACCTGGGCTAACCATATCACTGACATAGCTTCCAAATCCTGGGCTAACCATATCACTGACATAGCTTCCAAATCTTCAAAAGTCCTAGGCATGATCAAACGAATCCTCGGACCATGCAAACCCGAAGTAAAAGAAACAGCCTATAACATGCTAATCCGACCAAAACTTGAGTATGCCTCTCCCATATGGAACCCACACACTGCCACCCAAATTAAACACCTTGAAAGAGTACAACACTGTGCTGCCAGATTTGACAGAAATGACCACAGACGCCAAACAAACGCAGCATACCTAATAGCCACCCTTCGATGGTCAACTCTTGAACAACGACGCATTATCAAACAAGCCATGACATTTTACAAAATATTAAATAACATAATCAACATCACACCCCCACCAGGTCTACTAACACAGTCAAAAACCGTGGCCATTACGTAGCCCCTAGGTGCCGCATCAATGCAGCAGTGTTCTCTTTCTACCCTTGATTCCACCACCGATTACTGAACTAGAAAGCCCCATAGTGTTTCAAACAGCGATCATGAACCTCCCTTTCACCACACCCAATCATCTAAAGTGCCTATAAAACAAACAAACTACCCACAACGCATGCGCACAAACAAGCACCATACAACTCCTGCATTAGCTCAAGTTTGGGCTGTTTGGAGTAAATCACCTAAGACCTCATGATGCTAACTGACCAGTGCTTCATGAACAGGATGCATGACAGAATGTGTATGTCTAGTCTGGTCTACTGATACTGGGGTACGTGGCTTCCCAGCAGAGGATCCCAGCAGACTACAAGTTCAAATATTAAGTTGGAGCTGATTTGGGGCTCATAGAGACAATGGCTACAGCTGTTTGTAGGTCCAGTCATTGTCCCTTAGTCTAAATGTCAAGGCATGGTGTGGCTGGCAATGTCACAACTAATGTTTGTTGAGAGGTTGCAGTAGAACCTGCCAATGTCCATTTCCTTTGTTCCTTGAACAGATTGCAAATTGGCACCTGACAATACTGGTCAGGCTGTTTGACTTCAGTCAGCATACTTTAGTAGTACTTGGCACTGTCCCTTGTGAGAGTGACAATGACATTTATTTACTAACTGATCAGTTACTCTTTCATCTCGTTGACTTCATGCTTTAAATAAATACAAGGATACACCTGAACTAGTAACTAGTCAACCTGTTTGCTTTAGATGGTTATTAACTATCTTTCTAAATGGACTAGGTTTAATTACAGGAACTAGCCAATGGTAATATCAGTTATGGACTTATTCCTGGATATTACCGGTAAATACCAGATTTACCGGTAAATACCGGTTTTTCCCACTGCCCTGTCTAAAATCGGTATTTCCCGGAAAAGTGCCAACCCTGTCTGCCTACCCTAATGTTTTCGTAATAAAATGTTTAAAAATTTAAATATTTTCCTACCTACCTACCCTATTTTAAAAATCAATGTTACCGAAAACACAACTATATTTTATTGTGGCCTAAGATGAAAACGCATCGCCATGTAGCGTGAAACAGTGAAGTCACGGGAAACAAAGGGTGTGCAGTATACACACCAGTACGCTTATTACAACACAAAATTTGATATATTTTCGCGGCTCAAATATTTTGAAGTGTACTGTACGGTTAATAGAACAAGTATGTTTTATATATATATATATATATAATTATATATAATGCCAAAACTGTCATTAATGTCTTCAGTTATAAACTAATCACTCAATACTTTAAATAGAAGATACGGGAATTAGGAAATAAGAATGAAGAAAAATTAGAAATAGGACACACAAAAACTGAGTGAAATTGATAGAGTAAAAAACAGAAGAGGGTGGTAGAAGAGATAGGGTCAAGAGAGTTCTTGAAATAGAGGGGTGAACAGCCATGAATTTTAACTTACTCAATTTTGTTGGACTCGTAAGAATGAACAAACTTGCTCCACTCTCCCACCATCTTGAATGTTTCTGGCAGGTATTTTGTGAGGTTGTGGTGCATGTCTTTGTAGGCTTCCTGCACAAACATTGACATAATTTACAACATGCCTTCAGAACATTGGCACAATTTCCAACATGCCTCCTGAAGAAAAAACATCAGTCACAAGATGCCTCCTGAATAAACATTTGTCAATTACAACATCCTTCAAAATGACTACTGGACAACACCACACAGACTAGTTACTTTCATAACATTTTAAATGTTATCATAATTTATTACTACTTGAAATGGTTACTTTTATAGTAATTATAGTACATTGTTTCACAATTGTGTTGCTTATCAATGCTTGATGAAGAGCAATCACAAGTACCTGTTCCTTAACACACACATTCACACACGTCAGAAAGCTCTTGCAAAATTAAGATTTCACTACCAATTAGTCAACAAGTATAGGGATGATACACATATTTGTAATAACTACTAAAATAGGTCATTCTGCCAGTTCTGTAACCAATATGGTCGTCAACTCACAACTAAAACATGGCATTCCTGGCAATCTGGAATATAGCTATCATACATTCCTGGCAATCCGGGATATAGCTATCATACATTTCTGGCAATCCGGGATATAGCTATCATACATTCCTGGCAATCCAGGATATAGCTATTATACATTCCTGGCAATCCAGGATATAACTATTATACATTCCTGGCAATCCTGGATATAGCTATCATACATTCCTGACAATCCGGGATATAGCTATCATACATTCCTGGCAATCCGGGATATAGCTATTATACATTCCTGGCAATCCGGGATATAGCTATCATATATTCCTAACAATCCGGGATATAGCTATCATACATTCCTGACAATCCGGGATATAGCTATTATACATTCCTGGCAATATGGGATGTAGCTATCATACATTCCTGGCAATCCGGGATATAGCTATCATACATTCCTGGCAATCTGGGATATAGCTATCATACATTCCTGGCAATCTGGGATATAGCTATCATACATTCCTGGTAAGCTGGGATATAGCTATCATACATTCCTGCCTTGATAGTAGGGCTCCACGCCTGGGTATGTTTTTTAATTAGGCAATGATGGTTTTCTATTCATCGACTGTCTTTTATGATGCCCTATTTGTGTAACTCTATCAGCTGACTTTTGACCCACCTTGTTGGCAGCCGTCACGTCGACAACCACTTCACTGGCATCAAGATTTTTACTCTCAAACAGGTAGTCAGCATGAGCAAGGTGGAATGCATCTACACCCTTTTCCATCCAGAACTTGAGGGTTTTCTGTTAAAGCCACACAATAAAAAAGGTAAGTGCAAGTTTTTACATAGCACAGTATCCAGTCCTTAGGACTGCTCAAAGCGCTTTACACTTTACTCCATGGCGGACCTGTTCAATCAAACACCATCTCGACTTCTATGAGAAGCATTCAGCCATGCTGCAATTAATGCACGAAGACTATTCATACACAAATATCCAACATCATAAAAATGGTTAGACATGGAGGTGCACCCCCCCATCTGCTACATCAAATCTACATAATACTGGGTCGTTTTAGACGCCAGGTAGAAGGTACCAATGGCTTTAGTCTCTTCTGAAAGTTGGACAGAGAGGGGTGAACGAAACTGCACAAGTTTTGACACTGCAGTAAGTCTGTACGTGTACATGAAGTCTGGTCAGCTCGACTCAGATGGGTGATCTACCACCAAGCAACTGCACCCCTGTTATAGGCATGTAAGACAGCTGCACCTCACCCACTTCTGACAGCAGCACCTCACCCACTTCTGACAGCAGCACCTCACCCACTTCTGACAGCAGCATCTCACCCACTTCTGACAGCAGCACCTCACCCACAATCATTTTTTATGTACATGTTAATTCCAATTATATGTATCGCAGTTTCCTTGTAACCCGGCCAATCTGCAAGAGTAGGAAATGAGACCGATACATTAGCTAAGTGCATTGAGGGTCAAACCGTACCATTAGATGCAGTCTTAGGGTAAAATAATTATAATAAATAATTCTACTGTCAGCACATCCAGTGATATACAAATGCTTGCTACAATGGTAAATGCTATGTCAGTCAGACAGCATAATGGCAGTACCAAGACAGAAACTGGAGTCTACTACAACTCACCTGCAGTTCGGAGACAACCACCTTGTTACGTAGATTCAAGTCCGGCTGGTCAGGGAAAAACTGGTGCAGATAGAACTCCTGTCTCAGGTCGTCAAAGGTCCACGCAGACCCACCATAGATGTTCCTCTGGCAAACAAACACAGCACTCGGTTCATGAGCTACATCACTGCAAGTGGCTGGTTCTTCATGTCATGACGTTTTAAACTGACCATGCCTGTTTAACTCTTTACTGCGCAAATGAGCCAAAACAGCCCAGTGAACTCACTGCTCCTAGGCCTTTCATTTACCTCAGTCAAATCCTACTTTTACATTAGTTAACCAGTTTAACCTGGTGATCTAGGCTATATAAAGGTCAAGGGTACATGTGCTTTCGCTATCTTTTGAAAATTATTTTTTTGGTGAATAGGGTTTATTTGGAGATAAGCTGAGTTGTGTTCAGCAAAATGAACTCGACATCACACTGCATTTAGCAGTTTGTATTGAGGTCATTTTCCGTCAATTTCAGATATCGATGTCTGCGGCATCAGTAATGTTGACAACAGTCAAAGTTACTGTAATATGGTCCAACTTTAATGAGCCACATAAATAATAAACTCATCCAGTTGTTTGGCGGCTGTTTCACGGTGCCCTTAACAGTGCCAGGATGCCACACGTAGAAGTTCGCATATGGGTTCGTCTTGCTCTTGCGACTTTCCTTGAACCACATGTGTTTCTTGCTTGTGTGGTTTGGCACAAAATCGATGATTAACTTCATTCCTGCATTCAGAGAAATGCAATCTTTATATATAGTTAACGTTATTAAATTAATAGTGATTAATAGTCACCCTCCAAGGATGTTCCGAGACTCAATGATTCATTGGCTGACAAGCTGTCTGCAACATGAATCAAACAATTTAAATATAGTACTAGAACCAGGAATCTCAGTTCAACATACCAAACTGAAATCCGTTTAAACCTACAAATCAGGTAATAATAACCTAGTTCGTCATAATAGCCAACACATAAATATATTTCTTATTCGTCACTAGATGTTGTTTTATATGCCACCAGAAATGCTCATGAAATGTCCTTGGTAAAATTAAGACCTGCACCTGGAGTAGCATTGCTGCAGAAGCAGTAACTTTTGAGTTACTGGTCTGGCTGATGTGAACCTTTGTCAGTGGGAGGCAAAACAAAATATTGATAGCGACAGCAACACAAACCTTTCTTGTGCATTGCCTTGACAAGATCCTCGAAGTCTTTCATGGTGCCATAGCGTTCATCAATGGCAGTGTGGTTGACGACATTGTAACCTGCGTAAACCATGTCGGACGGGAAGAGAGGGTTTACCCACAATGCATCAACACCCAGGTCGCTTTGCAAGTAGTTCAGCTTCTTGGTTATGCCTGTGAGTTAAAACAAAAGTCAAAATGTATTCAACAACAACCTCAAAATCTAATCCAAGTAAATAATACTGAGAATTTTGTTTAGCCTTTGTTACCTTTTAGATAAAAAAAAATTTGCCGTGTTTCTTCGACGCAACTCTACAGTTTTTCAAATTTCTTCAATTCTTGGCCCACAGACAACGGCCGTGCAAACAACAAATTGAACAATGACCTCATGACCTTTCTTGTGTATGTAAATAACATCCCGGAACATGTTGATAGTGAATTTAGGATGTTTGCAGACGATATGAAGATCTGGAGAGTCTTGATGACCGATTTCAATCATACAGCATTACAATTTACAGCAGGACATAAACAAGTTGTGTGAGTGGATTAGACATTGGCTACTAAAATTCCATGTTGGCAAGTGCAAGTAGTAGTAACCCACACTACCAGTACACAATGACTGGTAATAACGAAGAGACAATACTTGACGAATATACAGAGAAAGATCTAGATGTGTGGACATCCAACAATATGAAGCAATCTCTACAATGCTAAAAAGCAGCAGCAGAGACAGAGTGGTTACACACTGGAATGACTTAAAAATATGTTATAACTGCCACAACAACCAATGCCTTTAAGGCCAGATTAGATAAGATATTGGAAAGCCAATGCAAAGGAAAGGACATATAAATATATGGAAAAAATCAAGCCCAGCTTGTAACTATCCATTAATCTTAACTTAAGTGTAAACACACAATGTGACTATGTGTATTAGGTCTTAGGTGATTTACTCCAAACAGTTCAAACTTGAGCTAACTAGTACTATTACTTGCCACAAGAAAGCATGAAGGTGAGACAGATCTTGTCATCAAAAATGATGATCATCCAAAAAGAAAGAAGACCATACAACAACCAAGATGTTCCACATGGTACAGCCAGACATGCAACACCACAATCAGAATGGGCAAGTAGCACTTCTGGAAACATGGGCAACACAACAACCCATGACCGAAGATCCACACATCAAGCAGCCAACCATCAGCCCTTTCGAGGAGCCCCCGAAGACGAAGGGAATACTTAATCAAAAAAATGATGTTCCAAACCCTCAACACATGCACAATTTTTTTACCAAAGCACCACAAGCACAAGGAGAGGAACAAAATGCACAAGTTATTGATGACGAAGCACAGCACATTGACTGCAAAAAGACACTGAAATGTTGGTCAACAAATGCTGACACACTAACTAACAAACTGGATGAGCTGAAGACATTAATTGCTAGTGAGATGCCAGATATTATCACGGTAACCGAAGTCTGCCCAAAAGCCAGTGACATAACACTAACAAAACAAATGATTGACATAGATGGCTATGATGCTTTCCCAAACACCCTGGAAGGTAGAGGGGTTGTAATTTACGTGAGAAAGTGGTTGAGAGCTATTCCAGAAGAGACTCTCACAGATGACATCTTCAATGAATCTGCCTGGTGTACAGTCAGTCTAAAAAACAAGGACAAACTTCTGATAGGGGTAGTATACCGTAGTCCTAACAGTGACTCTGAAAACAACGATACACTCCTTCAGTTGATCAAAACAGCCTGCAACAGTCGATGTGTGACACATATCCTAATAACCGGAGACTTTAATATGAAAGACATTGATTGGGAGACATGGACGGTACCAGAACATTACACGTTAGAAACGGAACTACTCGAAACCCTGAGTGACTGCTTTCTACACCTACATGTCAATTTCCCCACCAGGTATCGACAAAATCAAGAACCATCACTTCTTGATCTGATAATCACCAATGATGAAAATATGGCACAAAACATAAAACAGAAGCCACCTCTAGGGAAAAGTGACCACATAATCATTGAGATAGAATGCCACTGCTACTGTGATACAATGAGTGAAGAGAAGGCAAGTTACCAGTTTGAAAAAGGCAATTACACTGACATCAAGCGCAAACTCAGAGAAACAAACTGGAAAGAGACTCTGAATAACCTAAGTGTGGACAAGATGTGGCAAGAACTGAACAGCACACTCTCAGACCTGGTTGATAAACACATACCAAAGAAACAGACAGTGACAGGAAAGAGAGTTAAGCCTTTGTGGATGAACAGCGATGCAATGAGGAAAGTGAAAAAGAAGTACAACAGTTGGAAGAGGTACACTGAGACAAAACAGTACAGAGACTATGTTGAATACTCACGTGTGAGAAACATTGCGACCAGTGCTGTAAGGAAAGCTAGAAAAGACTTTGAACGGAAGCTTGCGACAGAGGTCAGCAAAAACCCCAAGGTGTTCTGGCGTTATGTCCAAGATGGAAGAAAGGTTAGATCTGCCATGAGTGAATTTGACTTGGATGATGGCACAACAGCAAAAACAGACCAAGAGAAAGCAGACACACTAAACAAATTTTTCACAAGTGCATTCTCACACGAAGATCTGACGGAAATTCCGACACTCGAAGACAGACATAATGGAAACCTGCTGATCAGCATTGAAATCACAGCAGAAGAAGTCCTGGCTAAATTAACCAACTTAAAAACAAACAAGTCACCTGGTCCAGACAGATGTCACCAGTACGTTCTACATGAACTGAGAAATTAACTGGTGGAGCCTCTCCTTTTGATCTTCAACAGGTCATTGAAGGATGGAGTGCTCCCAGCTCAATGGAAGACAGCACACGTAACAGCGCTACACAAGAAGAACTCAAAAAGACATGCTTCCAACTACCGGCCAATCAGTTTGACATGCATAGCATGTAAGATTATGGAAAGCATTATTCGAGACCATCTCCTGACTCATATGACTACGAACAACATGTTCCACAAAGATCAGCATGGATTTAGACCAGGCAGGTCATGCACCACCCAACTCCTAGAAGTCATGGAGAATTGGACTACCACCATTGACTCGGGCGGATGTGTAGACACAATATATCTTGACTTTGCGAAAGCCTTCGATACAGTGCCACACAAAAGACTTGCAAAAAAACTAACTGCGTATGGCATCCAAGGAGAGGTGGCAGCGTGGATCGCAGCTTTCATAACGGGACAAAGACAAAGGGTAATGGTAAACGGGAAGCTATCAGATTGGGCAGAGGTCACAAGTGACATACCTCAGGGAAGTGTCCTTGGCCCCATTCTATTTATCCTGTTCATCAACGATCTACCAGACGGTATAAACAGTGGACTCAAGATCTTCGCCGATGATACAAAAATATATCGAGATGTGAGGTGTGAAATGGACAAAAAGCTATTACAAGAAGACATTAACAAACTAACATCGTGGTCAGAGAAATGGCAGTTACATTTCAATCCATCGAAATGCAAACATCTGACTTTTGGCAAGCCGAAACTTAACACCACATACACGATGACAAGTAATGATGGGGAAGTGTCAGAAATCAACAGCACATCAGAAACAGAAAAAGATCTCGGTGTAACGTTCGACAGATCCCTAAAATTCCGACAGCATATTGGCACCATTGCAAAGAAGGCAAACCAGATGACAGGCCTCATCAAACACACGTTTAAACATCTGGACAGTAGCAGCTTCCGATTATTATATACAGCGCTAGTGAGACCACATCTTCTTCTTCTTCTTCCGGTAATCCACTACCGTCATTACTGACGACTTCGTGGATGGTATGGTGTTTGTTGGGTGCGCCGGGTGTGCATATGTGCAGTGCTGGTTGTAACTGTTTATAAAATCATGTGCGAGTGCAAGTTAAAACAACAGAGGTCACTCTTAGTTAGACATTGTTTGTGCCAGTGTTGGCAAGGCACTGCTTGAAAGCATCTAGGGAGGGAGATTGAACTGATTGGGCGGTTAGGTTATTCCAGGGTACTATTGTGGCTATAAAAAAGGAATGTTGGAAAGCCTGTGTTCGGGAACGTTGAACCATTAATTGGAACGGATGTCCTCTGCGCCCCTCAGCTAAGAGTTCTGTGGCGCAGTGGGTACGGGCTGGCTTTGTGTAAAGGCTGGCATGGATGTCGACTAGGCCGTTTTGAATTTTGTACATCATGTTAAGCCTCGCAAGACATCTGCGCTGTTCTAGGGACTGCCATCTCGACTATGCTGACTCCATCTGGAACCCGCACTACGCCGTAGACATCAACACCCTTGAAAGAGCACAACGGAGAGCAACCAAGCTGGTCCCAGAAATAAGAAACTTAAACTATGAAGACAGGCTGAAACATCTTAACTTACCAAGTCTGGCATACCGAAGAAGAAGAGGAGACCTGATCCAAGTCTACAGAATTACCAATGGCATTGACGACATCAATCAAGAGGACTTCTTCATGATCACAACAAACCGCACACGAGGCCACAACAAAAAATTGTATAAGACACCAAGCAGACTTGATATTAGGAAACACTCCTTTTCACAACGCATCTTCCTAGACTGGAACAACCTTTCTCAGCAAACAGTGAACGCTGAAAACATCCTCTCCTTCAAAACAAAACTCGACAAAGAATTGAAGATGGACAGGTTTAAATTGTAATAAAAGCACAAAATAACAAGACAAGCCACGTTCTCAATATCAAAATACGATGCATAAACTAAGGCGGGTGTACACAAGGCTGTAGCCTTACTTTAAAACCCGAAGATCCAGGCAAGTTATCCAGGCAAGTTACTCTATTAATCTGATATGAGCACACTGCACTGCGCGATCTACAGATCGGTGCGCCAACAAGCCATCCCTAGATTGCGCAGCGCATTCAGAAGACAGCGTAAATCCACCAAACGCGCCCCAATCACTCATTTACATATGTATGGGGTAATGGTTAACGTTACTAAGGCTAACATCTTACCGTTAATGTCGCCAATGCCGTTGTTATCTGTATCGAGGAAGGAGCGTGGTAAGATCCGGTAGACGTTTGCTTTCTGCACCCACGTCATTTCAGGTTCTTCAGGACATCCCGGTGTTAAGACAATAATAAGGACAGCGGCAGTGAGCATGGCGAACCAAATCACCCAGAAAACCAGCAAAAGTGAGCGGCGAATTTTCATCCAGAATGGATCGTCAGCAAACGCCATCAATTCTTGTTTGGTTAGCCCGGTAAACTGGGCCTTATTGATACTCGAATCCTTCGAACAGTCAATTTTAACGCTGGGATACATCTCTTCCGATCCGTTTATGAAACACGTTTTCTCGGCGTCAACGTCTTCCATTGCGTCAGGTTTTGACGTATTTGACGCCATGTTGTCGCCTTTATCGAGACTCATGTTTGACTTCGCAGTTTCGCACCCACACACTGCCAGTATTGGTGTACAAACGAATAATTCTGACGCAACACAAACACACTTGCTGAAGGTCAACTCCCTTACACTGCAGTCTCGTTATGGATTGCCACAAAAATAGCCCACTATCACGCCGCGATCATGCTTCGACACATACCTCAGACGGGCGGGATACACATAGATAAAAGGGTCGGACTCTCGATAAGCCAAAGGGCTTCCTTGTCCACCTGCCACCTAGAGTTAATTCTCTGGGTGGCAATCTTGTTAAATCTTGTTAAATCTTCGCAGAGAAATGGGCTAATAACTGTGGCGCCACCTAATGGATGGTGCAGAGAGGATCTAGATTAATTTCGGTCTAGATTACGTGAGGTAGCAGCACCAAGCATCAAGCATTCCAGGTGGGCGCGACGGTTGTTGAAAAGAAAGTTTTTTAGACAATGGTTAAGCCTGGCTAACTTTAACTGATATTAAGAAACTTGCAAAAAAGGCAAGCATGATCACCAGGACATATGTTGCACAACATTCAAGTCAAGCCAAGTCAAATAGTTTTTTCAAACAATTCGAACACGATGAATGCACAATTAAATATACAAATGAAATATACAAATGTATACAACTTAAATATACAAAGCAATTTGATGAAAAATTTGAGAAATATTTAAATAAAATTACTTTTGAAAAAAGTAAAAATAATGTTGAAGCCATGTTACTCCTTTGTTGATATGTTGGAGCAGCTTATCACATTCTTTTAGTTTCACAAGTGATGTGTGTGTGCGTGCGTTCTTGCGTGCGTGCGTGCGTGTGGCTATCATAAACGATATGCATGTGGCTATCTACTTTGGTAGATTATTATTATACTGTACATCGCTACATTAAGTTTGCATACAATTATTTTCAAGTAACTGTTTTCTGTAACGTGCTTTAAACGGTGCAGTGAACGAATATTGCTATAAAGCTAAAATGCAATTGATTCCACAGTTTGGTTCCATAGACAATTAGTGACATGTGCCTTCTATTGGTTGACGCACGGATACGTACAAATTGATTTTGTGTTCGTGTACAGTGCTTGTTAACATTCATAACAAATAACCTTTGAATGTTCGAAGGCAATTCATTTTATGAGCTTGATACATTAATATTAATATTCAAAATTGTACCAAATTGGTAAACTTTAAGATGCGTGCTTTGTTGAAGAGTTGTGTTGTGCGGTGTTGTGTGTTCACATCGCTGTGCGTTGTGCATAA
The DNA here is from genome assembly GCA_020002185.1 of Paraescarpia echinospica. Lineage (NCBI taxonomy): Eukaryota > Metazoa > Annelida > Polychaeta > Sabellida > Siboglinidae > Paraescarpia > Paraescarpia echinospica. The sequence continues at coordinate 71,214,584 of CM034537.1, read as the reverse complement.
GCCGTATCATTCTATTTTGCAACATAAATATACAATTAATGCAAATTTGTAGGATACGTGCATGTTACCCCATATTTCTACACAATACAATATGTACGGCAAAACATAGTGGAATATGGCATGTACATGCATTCAGTTGTTTAAGCAAACAACTATTTTTGAAATGCCATTATCGAGGGTTTCAGGGCAAAAAACGGTAAATGCCATTTCTAAAATTTCACCCGTACAGGAATGAGTAGTGGAAAGCGAGCAAGTCATATTTTACATTAAAGGAACTAAAAACAAGGCACTAGCTAAAATCCATTTCCATGTGTGCACAAAGTAGTATAAACGTATAACATTGTAAGCAACATTTAATTGGCAACATTAAAACATACAGAAAATACATTTATTGAATAAATCACATTTTAAATCCGTTTGTGTTGAGATTCCCGTGGTATTGTTACGTCATAGTAGAGGTAAACCCGCAAGAACCGGCCCTTTCGATGCACCAGGTCAGTTGCACGGCGTGTAATGTGGAATGATTAACTTATTGAGTTCTGTTTTTTATGGAAATGAAAATATACAGTAGGATGTAATATAATATGAATTCAAGTAATAGGGTTTGTTATCCCAGTTAACAAAGATTCAATAAATATCAATTTTCATGTTTTGTTTTCTCTCTCTCTTTCATTTTCAATTCATAAGATATTCCAACATTATGTACAAATCTCCATTTAAACTCTGAGGATAAAATACTAATCTCAAGAATCTTGTTGGTTGTCTCAACACCAACAACATGGATAGGCCCTACATATAGGGTCTATCGATATATCGCTTTTTGCCCTGAAATACTTCATATGATCAAAATTTATTTTTATGTTTTGCCCCCAAATTGTAAACTATGCAGTTACATATACACATCAGTTCAACAGTTATTTTGGCTTTGTGCTGGGACATGTTATGTTATACTGCTATGTTTTTGTTATTGCACAATTTGTTTCTTTTCACAGTGTTTACATAGATTCTATGTTTATGTTTCTTCAAGCACAGTTAAATGATGCCTATACATTGTTATATCTGTAAGAAGTATGCTAACAAGAATACTTCCTTAAATTGTATTATATGTTCTTGTGTTTACCATGCTAATTGTGTACCTTATTTGCAAACTAATGATGTGAAGCTGGTTAATAACTGGCATTGCACTAAATGCATGTCTTCTATTCTGCCATTTAATCACTTTAAAAATGACTATGATTTTCTCAATGCCATCGCTAATGACTGGTTTGATCTTACTAGTATATCGTTTTGTGATTTACAAAATAAGTTACTTAATCCTTTTGATTTAAATAATAATAGTCATAATTTGCCTATGTATAATAATGATCCAGATCTACAATATTTTAATAATGTGTATGCAACTGTACTAAATAACTGTGACTATTTTGTTGAAGACACTTTTATTAAGAAATGTTCTCAATTGTCATCAATGAACAACATGTTTTCCTTACTGCACACTAATATTCGAAGTATTGGCAAGCATCTACATGAATTAGACCAATATCTCCAGGTGCTAGATCATAAGTTTTCTGTTATTGGTGTTAGTGAAACGTGGTGTCAAGACTACAATGTCAACTGTTGTGCATTACCAGGATACAAAGCAGAACATATTTATAGGCATACTAAAACAGGTGGTGGTGTCGCATTGTATGTTAAAGATAATATTGCATACCACACTAGATTAGACATTACTAAATTAAATGAATTCATAGAATGTCAATTCATAGAGATTCATAAAGATAATACTGCATAACTATTACTTGTGGTGTACCGCAAGGTTCCATCCTGGGGCCATTGCTTTTTCTATTATATATCAATGTTATTGCTAGTGTCTCAGATATTTTTTTTCTCCATATTATTTGCTGATGACACTAGTCTGTTTATAAATGGTGATCATCTGGATGATATAACTAACAAAATGAATGTTGAATTTAAATTTTTTTTAATTTGGCTAAATGCCAACAAACTATCTTTAAACATTAATAAGACCCAATACATGATATTTAAAACACCTAACAGAAAACATACAAAATCAACAACACTTAAAATTAATAATAATGCTATTAAACTAGTATCTTCTACGACATTTCTTGGTGTGACTATTGATAGCAAACTCAACTGGGCTGAACACATTAACAAAGTTAAATGTAAAATGTCTAAAGGTGTTGGCATTCTCAACAAAGCCAGAAGATTATTAACTAGATCATGTTTGGTCACCTTGTATTACTCATTTTTATTCCCTCACTTGACATATTGTATTGAGGTGCATTTGACTCATGGGGAGGTGCATTTGACTCATATTGTTCAAGTATTATTAAGATTCAAAAGAAAGTAGTGAGAATGCTTGTCTCAGCTAATAGATTAGCTCATACAAAACCTATCTTTAAATTACTAAATCTATTAACTTTCAGACAATTGTATGTATATTCAATACAAATATTTATGTATAAATACAAGATGGGTCTTTTACCAACAATCTTTGAAAATATTTTTACACTTAATCAAGATGTCCATAGTTATAACACAAGACAATCTGCACAAATTGATATACCCAAGGCTACTTTAGAAATAAGACTTCGTGCTATAAGAAATAAGGGTGCTATTATTTGGAATCATTTCAGCACAAGACTTACATTTACGACTTGCTCAATAATTAGTTACAAATCCATACTTAAGCAATTTATTTTACACAGTGATGTTAATATATAACATAATTTTCAATCACGATTATATATTCTACAACTGCACGCTGTTTTTGTTTTCAATATAATGATATTTACATTGAAATATACCAAAGGGAGTATAACATTATTTAATGTTTTTCCCTTGTTGTGCTCATTATAATATTATATATGATTTGTCTTAATTTGATTTGTATTGTGTGTATTGTATTGTAATAAGTTACAATAAATATAATTTGATTTGACAAGCGACGGAGCGTAGGTTTACCGTTTCATACAATGTATACTTTCCAAAAGAATAATGAAGTTTCTTGAATGGAAATATACATATATAATGTCATGTTAAATGAAATCTGAACGTAAATCCATTAAAATAAACTGTTTTGTTGCATTGTTGTTAGTTGTGATGTATTTATATTGTTATGAACAAGGTTGAACTTCAGGTGATGCGGCAGCGCCGTAGGGGCTTACTTCCTGCATTGAAGGCCAATATTTCACAAACTGATAAAATATCATCCCATTCATGTCTTTCTTTCTTTTTTCTTTCTTTCTTTCTTTAATTTTTTTTTTTTTTGTCATTTGTTTGTTTGTTTATTCATTTATTTATTCATATATATATAGTATAAATCAGTAAACAGTTGAGCGCAGTGACGCAGTAGCTAGAGCATCGGACTCTCAACCGAGAGATCCCGGGTTCGAATTCCCTGCTGCCGTGTCGAACCCTGGGCAAGTTCGTACAATCAATGTCGCTCCAGTTCATTTAGCTGTATGCATGAGTACATGAATATAAAAATATCCGTATATTTGTGTACGAATAGTATTCGCGTATTAATTGCAGATTCGCTTAATCCTTCTCAGGGAACAGGTCTGCCAGAGAGTAAAGTGTTATGGCTATTTGAGCAGTCCAAAGGACTGGATACTGCGCTATATAAGAACTTACCGTTTTACTTTACTTTTTATTCCACCCTGAGGCATTGTAGGGTGGCGTTACGTTGAGGAGGCTACATGTTATATATTAGCCCCATACGTGGGATTTTCCATTTTTCCTTGCGTATACTACAGGTTGAAGGGCATAATGAATGTTACGGAGTGGTTATTAGGTTGTTCACAGTACGGGTCATGACCTGAGATCAAAGGAAAGCCGGCAAAAATCAAAGGGAACATCACAGGATTTGTCGGCATAGGAGGAGTCAGGAGTCAAAAATGAGCATACCACACTGACAGGTTACTTATAAAAAAGTTTGATTGATAGACATCACTTTTTATGACCTAGTTGAGCACGCTTACCAGTTTAGAAAAGCGATGTTTAACGAAGACGAAGAAACCGCGGAGTACATCAAAGCGGCGTGGTCGGCGTATATAGCGAAGCGACGAAGTTACGTAATCAGAAAAACGAGAACGGGCGCCGAATGGGACGCCGTTAGAGTCGAGTGTATGAAGAGCCTGTTGATGAGTAAGTTCGGAGCGTCGAAAAAGTTGAAAGACGCCCTATTGGCTACCGGGGACGCTGAATTGGTGGAGTGGGTGCCGTCAAAAGAAGCCTTTTGGGGTTGCGCCCACGGGTATAAAGAGGGTCAGAACACGCTCGGCAAATTGTTCATGGAGGTGCGTCATGAATATAGAAGAAACGAATAAAAAGTCATCGTTCGTTTTCCGCGCACCAGTCGTCGATATGGACGCGTCGTGGAAGCATCCTTTTACGTGTATAGTGGCCGGCCCTACGGCGTGCGGTAAGACTACTTTCGTCGCTCATCTGCTAAAGTTCGCCTCCTCTATGATCGAGCCGCCACCGGAGAAAATTATGTGGTGTTACGGCCAGTGGCAAACCGCGTACGACTCTATGACAGCCGCTGTAGAATTCGTAGACGGTTTGCCGGATCCGAAGCTTTTAGACGCCAAAACGAGGACGCTTCTAGTACTCGATGACCTTATGGAGGAAACCGATAGTCGGGTCACGACTTTGTTCACTAAAAAAGTCACTACTGCAACGCGTCCGTCGTACAGAATCTCTTTCCGAAAGGGAAAGAAAATCGCACAATCAGCCTAAGCGCGCAGTACATGGACCTCTTCAAGAGCCCCCGGGATGCGGGGCAAGTAGGTCACCTGGCGAAACAGGTGTATCCGGGTAGAACCAACTACATGATGGAGGCCTTCAAAGACGCCACGTCAGCAGCCTACGGTTACCTCCTGGTGGACCTGAAACAGGAAACATCGGAATCTATGCGCCTGCGTACGGCCATTTTTCCCGACGATAGCGTTCAGTACGTTTACGTGCCGACGAGAGTATAAAAAGAGGAGGGCGTCGCGGCCGACATCATTCGTCAGGATGACAGAGCGCGTCAAGAGGCACATTCTGGCCCTGAATCTGTTGCGTAGATACAAGAGGAATGCGGATCTGAGAAAAAAAGCCGTAAAAAGCCGTCAAACAGAAGAGGGCCGTCCTGCAAACGGGGTCGGGCGCTTTTCTGACGGCGCTGCTGGCACCGTTAGCGAGCGCCTTTCTGCCCCTCCTGAGACAGGCTATAGGTTGATGCAGCACGCGAAGAAGATGGCGTTGGTAGACCCCCGGTTGGTGGAGCGTCTACTCCCGTTACTATCGCAACCGACCACGACCACGTCGCGTGTGATGAGTAGCCTGGACGACGACATGAAAACCGTTCTCGAGCGTACGGATTTGTCCGAACGAGAAAAGGTAGCGTCGTACAATCAACTGCTGAATCGCTACAACGCCATGGAGACGTCTCGCGCGCAGCAACCGATGCGAGTGTCCGTAGTGAACGACGGAGAGTCGTCGACGACGACCGACTAGTCGCCGCCGCCGCCGCCGCCGCCGCCGCCGCCGGACGATATGGAGAGCGAGATCGTGAAGAGCGTACCGAAAAATCTAAAAGAAAAGGCCCGCCTCCTGATGGCAAAACTGAAAACCGACCCGCTGATCCCCTGGAGCGATCGAGGGGAGCTCGTGTACGACGGAGCGCCTATCGCGGGAAGCAACATGGTAGATCTAGTGAACGATCTCATGCGA
>CM034537.1:71151584-71207839 GCA_020002185.1 Paraescarpia echinospica | reverse complement strand
CACTCAATAACATTTCACTATCATTAAATTAAGTTTACCTGATAAATCTCAAAGTAAGATAAATTAAACTCATAATCAGAAGAAATTAATAATGACATTATTAATGTGTGTTCTTATATATTTCATGAAGATGAAACAACAGTGCGTGTGCATCATGCTGCTGTAAAACAATAATGTAATACAAGGATTCTTACCTTTTGTCTCACAAAATGCACAGCATATGTATAAATCCAGATTTGACACCAAAGACACATTTCCATGGCACTTGTTTTCACTCCACAAGTGTATTTCACAACAAGTTCGATTGATATGGCTACATTCGTGTCCATGTCCACATTAATAAACCCAATGATCATAATCTGATATGTACAGCTGATTTATAATAACAGTATATAAGGTGTGCATTAGACTTTACCAGAGCACTACAAAGTCAACCTGTCACCAGCACTGCCCTGGGTGTCAATGCACAGCAGGCTTGCTGGACACATGGGTTGCACTGGGCTACTGTATAATCTCTAGCCAAGAGAGACTGCCTACCAGGCAGTAAATGTGAATTAACTGATAAGGACTGGCTTGAGTGGCTTCTAAGATTCTGACATATTTATATAAGATCTAGGAGATTCCTACTTTTAATTTTCATTAACTACTTTTAGTTTGGACTACATCCTTTGGAAGTCCTGGCAGGGAAGATAACACCTCTGCATAGTATAATTGTATTAAATAGAAGTCTTAAAAGTAAGCTAAACTGTTAACTTGTCAACTTTGTGGGAAGTTTAAAACCCAGTGTCATAATGATAATACTTTACAGTTATTATTAAGTATGCATCTACATGTACATATGTGGGCAACTTTACCCTAGGGAATTATGCTATACTTGTATGTGAGTTATATATAGGCCTAATGTTTGTAAACTTCAAAATTATTAATAACAAATATTGAACAAATTATAATTATACAGTGGATACACACACACACACACACACACACACACACACACACACACACACACACACACACACACACACACACACACACACACACACACACACACACATATACATACATATATATATATTCATATATCACTTTTCCTGGTAGCTAAGGTAGAATTGTCATTGTGCAATGCTGATAATGGTTTGAGGTAGGCAGTAAAGTTTTAAATCAATATGCACAACCTCATTTTTTCTTCCAGTTTCTTTGTCAATATTACTGATAATATTATATAGAAATTTAATACGAGCATCTAGCAGTGTTTTATAACTAGGCAATTTTAAAGGCATTTTTAACAAAAAACACTGGTATATGTTACTATGAATGTATTATGTTATAATGTGGATTTACCACGGGTCGTGGTATCAAACAGTAAAAACATGGTAAAATGTAGTATAATATGATTTACTATAATTTACTATGGTTTACTATGTGTATTTTGCATTTACCATGGTATACCATAGTATAAGCATAGCAAAATGTACATTACTGTGATTTAATTTAATTTATGTGGTTTTGTTATGGTTTACCATGCTTACTATGAATTTATCAGTGTATCGTGGCAAACGTGTGGTAAAATGTAGTATATTATGGTTTATTATAACATACTATGGTTTTACTACAGTTTATCATGGTTTACTATGTCTTCATATGGATTTACTATGGTAAAAGCATAGTAAAATGTAATATACTATAATTTACTATAACTTACCATGATTTACTATGGTTTACCATAGTAAATTGTAGTACATTTTTAGCAGGGGTATTTATGAAATTAAAGTATTTGTATTTAAATGGGTGTAGAGGCGGTAAGAACCGCAGACACAAACGAACCTTAAACACTGCGCCTGTTGTGAAATCGACCTCACTGTCAGGTCTAGCGATATATGTGATTGTAACTGCCATATGACACAATGTCATATCCCCAGAGCAGTCCGATCACAACGTATATCGACTGTGATCGGACATCGACCAGTCACCAGGCACGCAACAAATGAACTGCACACATCCTCACAAATACGTGACAACTTGATTACTCTGACATTACCATACAATCCTTGCAACTGCACAAACCTTGCTCTGCTAAATGCAAGATCCGTCAGGAACAAAACTGATTTCATTACCGATTATATCCACGAACATGATCTTCGTCTTCGAGGAGCCCCCGAAGACGAAGGGAATACTTAATCAAAAAAATGATGTTCCAAACCCTCAACATATGCACAATTTTTTTACCAAAGCACCACAAGCACAAGGAGAGTAACAAAATGCACAAGTTATTGATGACGAAGCACAGCACATTGACTGCAAAAAGACACTGAAATGTTGGTCAACAAATGCTGACACACTAACTAACAAACTGGATGAGCTGAAGACATTAATTGCTAGTGAGATGCCAGATATTATCATGGTAACCGAAGTCTGCCCAAAAGCCAGTGACATAACACTAACAAAACAAATGATTGACATAGATGGCTATGATGCTTTCCCAAACACCCTGGAAGGTAGAGGGGTTGTAATTTACGTGAGAAAGTGGTTGAGAGCTATTCCAGAAGAGACTCTCACAGATGACATCTTCAATGAATCTGCCTGGTGTACAGTCAGTCTAAAAAACAAGGACAAACTTCTGATAGGGGTAGTATACCGTAGTCCTAACAGTGACTCTGAAAACAACGATACACTCCTTCAGTTGATCAAAACAGCCTGCAACAGTCGATGTGTGACACATATCCTAATAACCGGAGACTTTAATATGAAAGACATTGATTGGGAGACATGGACGGTACCAGAACATTACACGTTAGAAACGGAACTACTCGAAACCCTGAGTGACTGCTTTCTACACCTACATGTCAATTTCCCCACCAGGTATCGACAAAATCAAGAACCATCACTTCTTGATCTGATAATCACCAATGATGAAAATATGGCACAAAACATAAAACAGAAGCCACCTCTAGGGAAAAGTGACCACATAATCATTGAGATAGAATGCCACTGCTACTGTGATACAATGAGTGAAGAGAAGGCAAGTTATCAGTTTGAAAAAGGCAATTACACTGGCATCAAGCGCAAACTCAGAGAAACAAACTGGAAAGAGACTCTGAATAACCTAAGTGTGGACAAGATGTGGCAAGAACTGAACAGCACACTCTCAGACCTGGTTGATAAACACATACCAAAGAAACAGACAGTGACAGGAAAGAGAGTTAAGCCTTTGTGGATGAACAGCGATGCAATGAGGAAAGTGAAAAAGAAGTACAACAGTTGGAAGAGGTACACTGAGACAAAACAGTACACAGACTATGTTGAATACTCACGTGTGAGAAACATTGCGACCAGTGCTGTAAGGAAAGCTAGAAAAGACTTTGAACGGAAGCTTGCGACAGAGGTCAGCAAAAACCCCAAGGTGTTCTGGCGTTATATCCAAGATGGAAGAAAGGTTAGATCTGCCATGAGTGAATTTGACTTGGATGATGGCACAACAGCAAAAACAGACCAAGAGAAAGCAGACACACTAAACAAATTTTTCACAAGTGCATTCTCACACGAAGATCTGACAGAAATTCCGACACTCGAAGACAGACATAATGGAAACCTGCTGATCAGCATTGAAATCACAGCAGAAGAAGTCCTGGCTAAATTAACCAACTTAAAAACAAACAAGTCACCTGGTCCAGACAGATGTCACCCGTACGTTCTACATGAACTGAGAAATTAACTGGTGGAGCCTCTCCTTTTGATCTTCAACAGGTCATTGAAGGATGGAGTGCTCCCAGCTCAATGGAAGACAGCACACATAACAGCGCTACACAAGAAGAACTCAAAAAGACATGCTTCCAACTACCGGCCAATCAGTTTGACATGCATAGCATGTAAGATTATGGAAAGCATTATTCGAGACCATCTCCTGACTCATATGACTACGAACAACATGTTCCACAAAGATCAGCATGGATTTAGACCAGGCAGGTCATGCACCACCCAACTCCTAGAAGTCATGGAGAATTGGACTACCACCATTGACTCGGGCGGATGTGTAGACACAATATATCTTGACTTTGCGAAAGCCTTCGATACAGTGCCACACAAAAGACTTGCAAAAAAACTAACTGCGTATGGCATCCAAGGAGTGGTGGCAGCGTGGATCGCAGCTTTCATAACGGGACGAAGACAAAGGGTAATGTTAAATGGGAAGCTATCAGATTGGGCAGAGGTCACAAGTGGCATACCTCAGGGAAGTGTCCTTGGCCCCATTCTATTTATCCTGTTCATCAACGATCTACCAGACGGTATAAACAGTGGACTCAAGATCTTCGCCGATGATACAAAAATATATCGAGGTGTGAAATGGACAAAAAGCTATTACAAGAAGACATTAACAAACTAACATCGTGGTCAGAGAAATGGCAGTTACATTTCAATCCATCGAAATGCAAACATCTGACTTTTGGCAAGCCGAAACTTAACACCACATACACGATGACAAGTAATGATGGGGAAGTGTCAGAAATCAACAGCACATCAGAAACAGAAAAAGATCTCGGTGTAACGTTCGACAGATCCCTAAAATTCCGACAGCATATTGGCACCATTGCAAAGAAGGCAAACCAGATGACAGGCCTCATCAAACACACGTTTAAACATCTGGACAGTAGCAGCTTCCGATTATTATATACAGCGCTAGTGAGACCACATCTTCTTCTTCTTCTTCCGGTAATCCACTACCGTCATTACTGACGACTTCGTGGATGGTATGGTGTTTGTTGGGTGCGCCGGGTGTGCATATGTGCAGTGCTGGTTGTAACTGTTTATAAAATCATGTGCGAGTGCAAGTTAAAACAACAGAGGTCACTCTTAGTTAGACATTGTTTGTGCCAGTGTTGGCAAGGCACTGCTTGAAAGCATCTAGGGAGGGAGATTGAACTGATTGGGCGGTTAGGTTATTCCAGGGTACTATTGTGGCTATAAAAAAGAATGTTGGAAAGCCTGTGTTCGGGAACGTTGAACCATTAATTGGAACGGATGTCCTCTGCGCCCCTCAGCTAAGAGTTCTGTGGCGCAGTGGGTACGGGCTGGCTTTGTGTAAAGGCTGGCATGGATGTCGACTAGGCCGTTTTGAATTTTGTACATCATGTTAAGCCTCGCAAGACATCTGCGCTGTTCTAGGGACTGCCATCTCGACTATGCTGACTCCATCTGGAACCCGCACTACGCCGTAGACATCAACACCCTTGAAAGAGCACAACGGAGAGCAACCAAGCTGGTCCCAGAAATAAGAAACTTAAACTATGAAGACAGGCTGAAACATCTTAACTTACCAAGTCTGGCATACCGAAGAAGAAGAGGAGACCTGATCCAAGTCTACAGAATTACCAATGGCATTGACGACATCAATCAAGAGGACTTCTTCATGATCACAACAAACCGCACACGAGGCCACAACAAAAAATTGTATAAGACACCAAGCAGACTTGATATTAGGAAACACTCCTTTTCACAACGCATCTTCCTAGACTGGAACAACCTTTCTCAGCAAACAGTGAACGCTGAAAACATCCTCTCCTTCAAAACAAAACTCGACAAAGAATTGAAGATGGACAGGTTTAAATTGTAATAAAAGCACAAAATAACAAGACAAGCCACGTTCTCAATATCAAAATACGATGCATAAACTAAGGCGGGTGTACACAAGGCTGTAGCCTTACTTTAAAACCCGAAGATCCAGGCAAGTTACTCTATTAATCTGATATGAGCACACTGCACTGCGCGATCTACAGATCGGTGCGCCAACAAGCCATCCCTAGATTGCGCAGCGCATTCAGAAGACAGCGTAAATCCACCAAACGCGCCCCAATCACTCATTTACATATGTATGGGGTAATGGTTAACGTTACTAAGGCTAACATCTTACCGTTAATGTCGCCAATGCCGTTGTTATCTGTATCGAGGAAGGAGCGTGGTAAGATCCGGTAGACGTTTGCTTTCTGCACCCACGTCATTTCAGGTTCTTCAGGACATCCCGGTGTTAAGACAATAATAAGGACAGCGGCAGTGAGCATGGCGAACCAAATCACCCAGAAAACCAGCAAAAGTGAGCGGCGAATTTTCATCCAGAATGGATCGTCAGCAAACGCCATCAATTCTTGTTTGGTTAGCCCGGTAAACTGGGCCTTATTGATACTCGAATCCTTCGAACAGTCAATTTTAACGCTGGGATACATCTCTTCCGATCCGTTTATGAAACACGTTTTCTCGGCGTCAACGTCTTCCATTGCGTCAGGTTTTGACGTATTTGACGCCATGTTGTCGCCTTTATCGAGACTCATGTTTGACTTCGCAGTTTCGCACCCACACACTGCCAGTATTGGTGTACAAACGAATAATTCTGACGCAACACAAACACACTTGCTGAAGGTCAACTCCCTTACACTGCAGTCTCGTTATGGATTGCCACAAAAATAGCCCACTATCACGCCGCGATCATGCTTCGACACATACCTCAGACGGGCGGGATACACATAGATAAAAGGGTCGGACTCTCGATAAGCCAAAGGGCTTCCTTGTCCACCTGCCACCTAGAGTTAATTCTCTGGGTGGCAATCTTGTTAAATCTTGTTAAATCTTCGCAGAGAAATGGGCTAATAACTGTGGCGCCACCTAATGGATGGTGCAGAGAGGATCTAGATTAATTTCGGTCTAGATTACGTGAGGTAGCAGCACCAAGCATCAAGCATTCCAGGTGGGCGCGACGGTTGTTGAAAAGAAAGTTTTTTAGACAATGGTTAAGCCTGGCTAACTTTAACTGATATTAAGAAACTTGCAAAAAAGGCAAGCATGATCACCAGGACATATGTTGCACAACATTCAAGTCAAGCCAAGTCAAATAGTTTTTTCAAACAATTCGAACACGATGAATGCACAATTAAATATACAAATGAAATATACAAATGTATACAACTTAGTTAAATATACAAAGCAATTTGATGAAAAATTTGAGAAATATTTAAATAAAATTACTTTTGAAAAAAGTAAAAATAATGTTGAAGCCATGTTACTCCTTTGTTGATATGTTGGAGCAGCTTATCACATTCTTTTAGTTTCACAAGTGATGTGTGTGTGCGTGCGTTCTTGCGTGCGTGCGTGCGTGTGGCTATCATAAACGATATGCATGTGGCTATCTACTTTGGTAGATTATTATTATACTGTACATCGCTACATTAAGTTTGCATACAATTATTTTCAAGTAACTGTTTTCTGTAACGTGCTTTAAACGGTGCAGTGAACGAATATTGCTATAAAGCTAAAATGCAATTGATTCCACAGTTTGGTTCCATAGACAATTAGTGACATGTGCCTTCTATTGGTTGACGCACGGATACGTACAAATTGATTTTGTGTTCGTGTACAGTGCTTGTTAACATTCATAACAAATAACCTTTGAATGTTCGAAGGCAATTCATTTTATGAGCTTGATACATTAATATTAATATTCAAAATTGTACCAAATTGGTAAACTTTAAGATGCGTGCTTTGTTGAAGAGTTGTGTTGTGCGGTGTTGTGTGTTCACATCGCTGTGCGTTGTGCATAAGCCGTATCATTCTATTTTGCAACATAAATATACAATTAATGCAAATTTGTAGGATACGTGCATGTTACCCCATATTTCTACACAATACAATATGTACGGCAAAACATAGTGGAATATGGCATGTACATGCATTCAGTTGTTTAAGCAAACAACTATTTTTGAAATGCCATTATCGAGGGTTTCAGGGCAAAAAACGGTAAATGCCATTTCTAAAATTTCACCCGTACAGGAATGAGTAGTGGAAAGCGAGCAAGTCATATTTTACATTAAAGGAACTAAAAACAAGGCACTAGCTAAAATCCATTTCCATGTGTGCACAAAGTAGTATAAACGTATAACATTGTAAGCAACATTTAATTGGCAACATTAAAACATACAGAAAATACATTTATTGAATAAATCACATTTTAAATCCGTTTGTGTTGAGATTCCCGTGGTATTGTTACGTCATAGTAGAGGTAAACCCGCAAGAACCGGCCCTTTCGATGCACCAGGTCAGTTGCACGGCGTGTAATGTGGAATGATTAACTTATTGAGTTCTGTTTTTTATGGAAATGAAAATATACAGTAGGATGTAATATAATATGAATTCAAGTAATAGGGTTTGTTATCCCAGTTAACAAAGATTCAATAAATATCAATTTTCATGTTTTGTTTTCTCTCTCTCTTTCATTTTCAATTCATAAGATATTCCAACATTATGTACAAATCTCCATTTAAACTCTGAGGATAAAATACTAATCTCAAGAATCTTGTTGGTTGTCTCAACACCAACAACATGGATAGGCCCTACATATAGGGTCTATCGATATATCGCTTTTTGCCCTGAAATACTTCATATGATCAAAATTTATTTTTATGTTTTGCCCCCAAATTGTAAACTATGCAGTTACATATACACATCAGTTCAACAGTTATTTTGGCTTTGTGCTGGGACATGTTATGTTATACTGCTATGTTTTTGTTATTGCACAATTTGTTTCTTTTCACAGTGTTTACATAGATTCTATGTTTATGTTTCTTCAAGCACAGTTAAATGATGCCTATACATTGTTATATCTGTAAGAAGTATGCTAACAAGAATACTTCCTTAAATTGTATTATATGTTCTTGTGTTTACCATGCTAATTGTGTACCTTATTTGCAAACTAATGATGTGAAGCTGGTTAATAACTGGCATTGCACTAAATGCATGTCTTCTATTCTGCCATTTAATCACTTTAAAAATGACTATGATTTTCTCAATGCCATCGCTAATGACTGGTTTGATCTTACTAGTATATCGTTTTGTGATTTACAAAATAAGTTACTTAATCCTTTTGATTTAAATAATAATAGTCATAATTTGCCTATGTATAATAATGATCCAGATCTACAATATTTTAATAATGTGTATGCAACTGTACTAAATAACTGTGACTATTTTGTTGAAGACACTTTTATTAAGAAATGTTCTCAATTGTCATCAATGAACAACATGTTTTCCTTACTGCACACTAATATTCGAAGTATTGGCAAGCATCTACATGAATTAGACCAATATCTCCAGGTGCTAGATCATAAGTTTTCTGTTATTGGTGTTAGTGAAACGTGGTGTCAAGACTACAATGTCAACTGTTGTGCATTACCAGGATACAAAGCAGAACATATTTATAGGCATACTAAAACAGGTGGTGGTGTCGCATTGTATGTTAAAGATAATATTGCATACCACACTAGATTAGACATTACTAAATTAAATGAATTCATAGAATGTCAATTCATAGAGATTCATAAAGATAATACTGCATAACTATTACTTGTGGTGTACCGCAAGGTTCCATCCTGGGGCCATTGCTTTTTCTATTATATATCAATGTTATTGCTAGTGTCTCAGATATTTTTTTTCTCCATATTATTTGCTGATGACACTAGTCTGTTTATAAATGGTGATCATCTGGATGATATAACTAACAAAATGAATGTTGAATTTAATTTTTTTTTAATTTGGCTAAATGCCAACAAACTATCTTTAAACATTAATAAGACCCAATACATGATATTTAAAACACCTAACAGAAAACATACAAAATCAACAACACTTAAAATTAATAATAATGCTATTAAACTAGTATCTTCTACGACATTTCTTGGTGTGACTATTGATAGCAAACTCAACTGGGCTGAACACATTAACAAAGTTAAATGTAAAATGTCTAAAGGTGTTGGCATTCTCAACAAAGCCAGAAGATTATTAACTAGATCATGTTTGGTCACCTTGTATTACTCATTTTTATTCCCTCATTTGACATATTGTATTGAGGTGCATTTGACTCATGGGGAGGTGCATTTGACTCATATTGTTCAAGTATTATTAAGATTCAAAAGAAAGTAGTGAGAATGCTTGTCTCAGCTAATAGATTAGCTCATACAAAACCTATCTTTAAATTACTAAATCTATTAACTTTCAGACAATTGTATGTATATTCAATACAAATATTTATGTATAAATACAAGATGGGTCTTTTACCAACAATCTTTGAAAATATTTTTACACTTAATCAAGATGTCCATAGTTATAACACAAGACAATCTGCACAAATTGATATACCCAAGGCTACTTTAGAAATAAGACTTCGTGCTATAAGAAATAAGGGTGCTATTATTTGGAATCATTTCAGCACAAGACTTACATTTACGACTTGCTCAATAATTAGTTACAAATCCATACTTAAGCAATTTATTTTACACAGTGATGTTAATATATAACATAATTTTCAATCACGATTATATATTCTACAACTGCACGCTGTTTTTGTTTTCAATATAATGATATTTACATTGAAATATACCAAAGGGAGTATAACATTATTTAATGTTTTTCCCTTGTTGTGCTCATTATAATATTATATATGATTTGTCTTAATTTGATTTGTATTGTGTGTATTGTATTGTAATAAGTTACAATAAATATAATTTGATTTGACAAGCGACGGAGCGTAGGTTTACCGTTTCATACAATGTATACTTTCCAAAAGAATAATGAAGTTTCTTGAATGGAAATATACATATATAATGTCATGTTAAATGAAATCTGAACGTAAATCCATTAAAATAAACTGTTTTGTTGCATTGTTGTTAGTTGTGATGTATTTATATTGTTATGAACAAGGTTGAACTTCAGGTGATGCGGCAGCGCCGTAGGGGCTTACTTCCTGCATTGAAGGCCAATATTTCACAAACTGATAAAATATCATCCCATTCATGTCTTTCTTTCTTTTTTCTTTCTTTCTTTCTTTAATTTTTTTTTTTTTTGTCATTTGTTTGTTTGTTTATTCATTTATTTATTCATATATATATAGTATAAATCAGTAAACAGTTGAGCGCAGTGACGCAGTAGCTAGAGCATCGGACTCTCAACCGAGAGATCCCGGGTTCGAATTCCCTGCTGCCGTGTCGAACCCTGGGCAAGTTCGTACAATCAATGTCGCTCCAGTTCATTTAGCTGTATGCATGAGTACATGAATATAAAAATATCCGTATATTTGTGTACGAATAGTATTCGCGTATTAATTGCAGATTCGCTTAAT
This sequence comes from Paraescarpia echinospica, assembly GCA_020002185.1. Lineage (NCBI taxonomy): Eukaryota > Metazoa > Annelida > Polychaeta > Sabellida > Siboglinidae > Paraescarpia > Paraescarpia echinospica. The sequence continues at coordinate 71,196,687 of CM034537.1, read as the reverse complement.
CCTTCTCAGGGAACAGGTCTGCCAGAGAGTAAAGTGTTATGGCTATTTGAGCAGTCCAAAGGACTGGATACTGCGCTATATAAGAACTTACCGTTTTACTTTACTTTTTATTCCACCCTGAGGCATTGTAGGGTGGCGTTACGTTGAGGAGGCTACATGTTATATATTAGCCCCATACGTGGGATTTTCCATTTTTCCTTGCGTATACTACAGGTTGAAGGGCATAATGAATGTTACGGAGTGGTTATTAGGTTGTTCACAGTACGGGTCATGACCTGAGATCAAAGGAAAGCCGGCAAAAATCAAAGGGAACATCACAGGATTTGTCGGCATAGGAGGAGTCAGGAGTCAAAAATGAGCATACCACACTGACAGGTTACTTATAAAAAAGTTTGATTGATAGACATCACTTTTTATGACCTAGTTGAGCACGCTTACCAGTTTAGAAAAGCGATGTTTAACGAAGACGAAGAAACCGCGGAGTACATCAAAGCGGCGTGGTCGGCGTATATAGCGAAGCGACGAAGTTACGTAATCAGAAAAACGAGAACGGGCGCCGAATGGGACGCCGTTAGAGTCGAGTGTATGAAGAGCCTGTTGATGAGTAAGTTCGGAGCGTCGAAAAAGTTGAAAGACGCCCTATTGGCTACCGGGGACGCTGAATTGGTGGAGTGGGTGCCGTCAAAAGAAGCCTTTTGGGGTTGCGCCCACGGGTATAAAGAGGGTCAGAACACGCTCGGCAAATTGTTGATGGAGGTGCGTCATGAATATAGAAGAAACGAATAAAAAGTCATCGTTCGTTTTCCGCGCACCAGTCGTCGATATGGACGCGTCGTGGAAGCATCCTTTTACGTGTATAGTGGCCGGCCCTACGGCGTGCGGTAAGACTACTTTCGTCGCTCATCTGCTAAAGTTCGCCTCCTCTATGATCGAGCCGCCACCGGAGAAAATTATGTGGTGTTACGGCCAGTGGCAAACCGCGTACGACTCTATGACAGCCGCTGTAGAATTCGTAGACGGTTTGCCGGATCCGAAGCTTTTAGACGCCAAAACGAGGACGCTTCTAGTACTCGATGACCTTATGGAGGAAACCGATAGTCGGGTCACGACTTTGTTCACTAAAAAAGTCACTACTGCAACGCGTCCGTCGTACAGAATCTCTTTCCGAAAGGGAAAGAAAATCGCACAATCAGCCTAAACGCGCAGTACATGGACCTCTTCAAGAGCCCCCGGGATGCGGGGCAAGTAGGTCACCTGGCGAAACAGGTGTATCCGGGTAGAACCAACTACATGATGGAGGCCTTCAAAGACGCCACGTCAGCAGCCTACGGTTACCTCCTGGTGGACCTGAAACAGGAAACATCGGAATCTATGCGCCTGCGTACGGCCATTTTTCCCGACGATAGCGTTCAGTACGTTTACGTGCCGACGAGAGTATAAAAAGAGGAGGGCGTCGCGGCCGACATCATTCGTCAGGATGACAGAGCGCGTCAAGAGGCACATTCTGGCCCTGAATCTGTTGCGTAGATACAAGAGGAATGCGGATCTGAGAAAAAAAGCCGTAAAAAGCCGTCAAACAGAAGAGGGCCGTCCTGCAAACGGGGTCGGGCGCTTTTCTGACGGCGCTGCTGGCACCGTTAGCGAGCGCCTTTCTGCCCCTCCTGAGACAGGCTATAGGTTGATGCAGCACGCGAAGAAGATGGCGTTGGTAGACCCCCGGTTGGTGGAGCGTCTACTCCCGTTACTATCGCAACCGACCACGACCACGTCGCGTGTGATGAGTAGCCTGGACGACGACATGAAAACCGTTCTCGAGCGTACGGATTTGTCCGAACGAGAAAAGGTAGCGTCGTACAATCAACTGCTGAATCGCTACAACGCCATGGAGACGTCTCGCGCGCAGCAACCGATGCGAGTGTCCGTAGTGAACGACGGAGAGTCGTCGACGACGACCGACTAGTCGCCGCCGCCGCCGCCGCCGCCGCCGCCGCCGGACGATATGGAGAGCGAGATCGTGAAGAGCGTACCGAAAAATCTAAAAGAAAAGGCCCGCCTCCTGATGGCAAAACTGAAAACCGACCCGCTGATCCGCTGGAGCGATCGAGGGGAGCTCGTGTACGACGGAGCGCCTATCGCGGGAAGCAACATGGTAGATCTAGTGAACGATCTCATGCGACAGAGGAAGAAGGCGCCCGCGCCGGTTGGCTGGGAAGTGTTCAGGGACCGTATAAGGCGGTTGAACGTCCCTATGGAGCTCATCGGTAATCCCCAGCGTCGAGCGTACATACAACGCGCGCAGAAGCGAAAGAGCAAACACCGCATTCAATCTCTCGAACGCACGCCGTAGGCCACCTTTTAAAGAGGTCGAAAAACGCCCGAGCCGCTCACCAGCTAGTATGCTCTCTCGAAGGTCGGTGCTCGTCGTTGCACTCGCCGGTGTAGTCGCGGCGGCTTTATATCTGTATATTATTCGCCGTATCGGACTCGCCGTCGTCGCCATGGTGTCCCGGCGATCTCGTGGTGCGCAACGAAAACGCCCTCAACAACAACAACAACGGGATCGCGCCTACTTCGAAACGGGCGGGCAGTTACGGCGGCGTCGACGCGTTGCACCGGGCGACCGTAGTACCCAAGCCGATCGTCGAGCGGTGGCTATCGGAGCAAGACGCCTATACGCTTCACAAGCCGGTCAGACGACGTTGCGTTATCGTAGGCGGTTGAAACCAGCAGTGGCAAGCTGATCTCGTCGACGTAGCTAAACTGATAAAGCACAACGACGGTATAGCGTTCCTATTGACGGTCATCGACGTCTTCTCGAAGCGGGCGTGGTGCGTCCCGTTGAAGAGTAAATCCGGTCCGGCGCTCGTTACGGCCTTCGAGGACCTGCTGTTGCAACGGCCGAACGCCCTGCAGACCGACAAGGGGACGGAGTTTCTCAACAGGCCCTTTCAGAAACTTTTGAAGGCGCACGACGTCCTCCATTTCGTGAAGCACAACGAGGAGACCAAAGCGAGTGTTGTGGACCGATTTAATCGTACGCTGAAGACACGCATGTGGAGGTACTTCACGAAGCATCAGACGCTAAGGTACGTGGAACCGTTGCAGGACTTCATGCGGTCGTACAACAAGCATCGGTAGGACGCCGGCGAGCGTCAACGCCGCGAATCAGGAGAGCGTGTGGCAGCGGCTGTACGGCGGAGGGGGGGGTCGAGAAATAAAGCCGAAACTGCGAGAGGGAGACCGCGTACGCATCAGCAAGGGGAAGGGGCGCTTCAAGAAGGGGTACATGGTTAACTGGTGCGAAGAGCTTTTTACCGTCGTAGATTCGCACCCGTCCGACCCTCCCGTTTACCGATTGATGGACGACGCCGGAACGATACTGGACGGAACCTTCTACGAACCGGAGCTACAAAAGGTATTCGTCTCGAAGGATAAACTGTATCGGGTGGAGGCGGTTCTACAGAGGCGTCGAAGACGACGTGGTAAGAGTGAAGAGGTGCTCGTCAAATGGTCCGGCTATCCGGCCTCGTTCAACAGCTGGATCGACGCCAAGGCGCTCGTGGACTATAAGGGATGACGTGCTGGATGCGATACGTGCTGGAGACTTTCTTCGTTTTATTATACGATAAAGGGAGGGTGCAGCTGTATCGACAGAGCGCCCAAAGGTCACAATAACAACCATCGACGACGGCGTTGACACACGACGGCGTTGACACTCCCGTCGGCGAACGCGCTCCATGGCGCCTCTGCGGTCGTCCAATAAAGGAAGGATACCGTAGCGTCGGACGGCAGTCGCGCTATGACCACCGACGAGACGACAGCCGATGCCGAATTCCGCCGTCGACTCAGGCGTGTTTGTCGAAGAACCCGCCGTCGACTCATGCGACTCTGTGGATGCGACCGATGCCGTCGACGACTCCTCTGCCATGAACGTTCCGTGGCGTCTCTGCGGCAAAGAATGCCCTAAAGCCGAGATCATCTTCCTGTGCCAGATCGTCGTCCTGTACACGGTTATCGTCGTCAGTATATAAAATCTAACGCGCGGCCAGGGTGACTCCAACCTGTGGACGACGCAGCTGAGTAGCTGCTTCGGCTACCTACTACCGAGTCCGTCTATGAGACGCGATGGCGTCGTCTGACTTTTACCTGACGCTGCCGAGCAACGAGTCTATGAAGGCGCACCCCGAAAACACGTTGACGCACTACACGACGAATCTGCCGCCACGCGTCGACCTGTCGGGCCAGTGGGAATGCGGCTTGGTGACGCTACAGTACACGCATACCTGGTACAACGTGAGAGGGGAGGACGCGTACTTCTTTCTGGCCTGTAAGGCGGGGGAGCGGGGTCTTTTCACCGCCTCGGACGGCAGTACGATTTGGCGGCAGGGCAACATCCCTCACGATTTTTACAACAGCGCCTACGAGTTGATGCACAAAATCAACGCCGCCCGGAAGAAACTGAGCACCGCTAGAGTCAAGGTCCGCCTGGAGTACAGCCCCATTTCTAACCGGATGACGCTACATCTATCGCCGGGGTTCGAATTTAACATCCCCCTCGGAGCGGCCTGGCGACCGTAATAGGCTTCGAGTCGACCAATATCGCGAGCCCCGATCCACCGAGACATATCGCCGACGCCCTCGACGACCCCGAACGGAGCGTCGACGACCCGAGTGTCTACGTCATCTCCGACCCCGTCGCGTACACCTACCAGCACGAGGGCGCGCGTACGGTGGACATGAATCGGGGCGTCGACTCCCTGTACGTGTACACGGATATCGTGGAACCGCGCATCGTCGGCGACGTATTCGCCCAGCTCCTCCGAACCGTGCACGCCTGCGGTACGAACGGGCTCATCGTATCGAACGCCTTTGACCGCGTTCAATACGTGCCGCTCCTGCGGCGCCAATTCGAATCGGTCGAGTTAGATGTAAGAGACGACATCGGTCAACCGATACCATTCGAGCACGGAAAACTCGTGTCGACGCTTCACATCAGACGCTGCAAGTCCAAACTGTTCTGATGATGGCGACGAGAGCCGGGCGCAACGCGTACGAGGACTACTACACTCGACAGGTCGGAGGCAACCTGCTGGTGTTCTTCGGCGGCAAAGCGCAGCGGGGACACGGCCTGGACAATCTCTTTGGCAGCCTGTTTCGAAGCGCCATGCCGCTTATCAAGGAAGAGGCCGTGGCGCTGGGCAAGCGCTCTCTCATTACGGGCGTGCGCGTGGCGCGGGACGTCGTCGCCGGCGGTAATTTGAAACAGTCGATAAAGCGACGCGCAAAGGAGGCGGGCGCCAACCTTCTCGACGGGCTGTTGAACTCGCCACCGCCGCCGCCGCCGAAGAAGCGACGACGACGCATAAAACCGCCCGGCACGCCGGCGACGACCAGTAAGAAGAGGCGCCGTCGAAAGGAACAGACGTCGAGCGACGACGTATTCCCCGCGTAGAAGAAGAAGAATGGCGTTCGTGCATCCACAGTCGTGCGAGGGCCTAAAGAGCGTACTGGACCTGTTCAACGTCCCGACGACGCAGACGAGCATCGAGAGCGGTCAGTGGATCGATCACCAGCAGCTGACGGCCCTCGACGCGGGCGGCCCTATCGAGTTTCTCGTCCCGGACTCCGTAGACGACTATCTGGATCTGGCGAGCGCTAGACTGTACGTGCGATTCAAGGTGGTGCAGGGGGACGGCACCGATCTCGCGAACGACAGCGTAGTGGCCCCGGTCAACAATTTCCTGCATTCGATGTTCAGTCAAGTCGAGGTGTCGCTGAACGGCACGCTCGTGACGCCGTCGACCAATACGTATCCGTACCGGGCCTATATCGAGACCCTGCTGAGTTATGGTTCCGACGCCAAACGCTCGCAGCTCGAGGGCAGCCAGTGATGCAAGGACACCGCCGGGCGCATGGAGACGGCGGGAAACGGCAACGGCGGGTACGCGCATGGGCACAACTTCATACACGGCAGCCGCGAAGTGGACATGTTGGGACGCCTGCACGTCGACGTGTTCTTGCAAGACCGGTACCTACTGAACGGCGTCGACATAAAGGTCCGACTGGTGCGAAGCAAGGACGCCTTCGCGCTTCTAGGCGACGTCGCCCATCCGGGGTTCAAAATCGTCCTGCTGGAGACCTACCTGCAGGTGCGAAAGGCCAAGGTGAACCCGGCCGTCCAGCTCGGTCACATCAAAGCGCTGACGAAGGGGACGGCCAAGTACCCGATGCATCGCGTCGACTGCAAGGTGTTCTCGATACCGCAGGGCACGATGTCTCATACGCACGATAACGTCTAACTGGGCACGCTCCCTAAACGCGTGTTCATGTGCCTGATCGACAACGACTCCTATAACGGGGCCTACGACAAAAACCCGTTTAACGCGAAGCACAAAGACATAAACTTCCTCGCCCTCTACGTCGACGGACGCCAGGTGCCGAGCAAGCCGCTGCGGCCGAATTTCGCGCTTCGGCGTTACATCCGAAGCTACATGAACCTCTTCGGCGCGACGGGGAAAGCGTATGAGGACGAGGGGAACGACCTGAATTTGGCGACGGCTACACCTTCTTCGGCTTCGATATGTCGCCCGACTGCTGCGACGGCGATCACTTCAACGTCGTGCGTAAGGTTTACACTGGCTACCCGTTCATTAGAGACCGACCTACAAAATGTTGGTGTTTACGTATTGTGCCTTGAATGGTCTAGCGCCGGACTACATAAGTGAGTTAATTGGCTATCGTACCTTCAACAGAACTCTACGATCTACCTCGCAGCCACGCCTTTTGTTCGTACCGGCCTCACAAACTGTTACTCATGGTGATCACCGTTTCGGGGTTTGCTCGGCGGTTCTATGGAACAATTTGCCTCCTACACTCAGGAGAGCAACATAATTACAAGTGTTTAGAACACTTTTGAAGACTCACCGACGAGGACATTTTATGTGCTTTTTATTCATAAAAATATTTTTTTGTTTTATAAGTTTCTTAACATATTTATGGTTATTCTTCTTGTATAAATGAATGTATTTATAGTAGTTTTAAGAATGTTGTAATTTATTTAAACGTTTTTTTAATGATCTCTCTTTTTTAGTAACTATATTTAAAGTAATATTTATTTCTTAGTTACCATTTCTTTTTATGTAAAATTCTATTATATACGTGTGCATGTATGTAAAGCGCCCGAGGGCAATTTTAATTGATTGCGCGCTATATAAGTACTTTTATTTATTTATTTTTTAATCTGCGCGCGGAGGACCACTTCGCGCAGGCGCTGCCCCGGACGGTGAACGTCGTCGTGTACGGGGAGTTCGAGACGGTGCTCGAAATAGAAAAGAAACGGAACGTTGTGTACGACTACTGAGATGGACACGTTTCAGCTGATACGCTGTCTGGCGGTCGACGCGTACACTAAAAACGTCGTCGTTGGCGTCGTGCCTAAAGACGAGCTACCGGGACGGCGGCTCACCGCCTACCCAACGGCGTTCGTGTGAAACAACGACAACGGCGACGAACCGGGGGAGCACTGGGTGGCCGTCTACGTTGAAGCCGACCGGCGAGGCGACTACTTCGATTCGTACGGACTGCCGCCGCGGCACGCCGAGTTCCGCGCCTTCCTTCGCCGCAACTGCGACTCGTGGACGTACAACGACAAGAGACTGCAGAGCGGCGTATCTAACGTGTGTGGACAATATTGCGTCGCCTACCTGCTCTTACGATGCCGCGGTATGCCTGTATGCGGCTTCCAATGCCTGTTCGGCCCCGATAGGGTGGTCAACGACTGTCTCGTATTCGACTGGCTAAAGCCGCATTGAACGCTTATCGCTTACTAGTAAACAACGACGACCGAGTATCCGAACCGACTCCTCGCCGTACTAGGCAGGCAAGAACGAAGTAGTGCGGTTGTGTAATAAATAAAAAGACGATGAAAACTGTACTGCGTGTTCCCTCATTTTTTATTAGTCCCTACATACATACATACATACATACATACCCTGGGGCGATCAATTTTTTTATTAGTCCCTACCCCTAGGTTCTTCCTACATACATACCCTACCCTTACTAGGGGAGGGGAAGGGGGCGGCCCCCTTTAGGTAAGGGTAGTCCTTAGGTTAGCTAGGTTGATTATACGAGTTTCGGCGCCGTAGTGACACCGTCGTCGAGCACGCGACGTTTGGCGTAGAAGAGCTCAACGCTGCGCGCTCCTGAAAGTCCGTCATCACGGACGATTCCTTCACTTGGAAGCCGCGGTTCCAACCGCCGGCGCTCCGTTGTCCGCGCAGAACGCCGAGGAAGACGTCCTTGTCGATGTCGTTCTGATGCTTGCTCAGCCTCTTCGTGCTGTACTTGTCCACGCCGGCGACGCCGAAACAGTAGTACGTCTTGCTGCAGAGAGCGACGATACCGCGACCGGACCATTCCTCTTTGAAGAGGCCAGGCGTTCGTTTATCGTACCTGCGCCGTTTCGCGCAACATTCGGCGGGCGCGTCCAACGCTCGGCCGGCGAGTCGGCACTGCACGTACGCCTCCGCGTGCGCGTCGCAGTGTTCCGACGGGAACGTTTCTCCGCGGTGCCGGAAATAACGCTCGCGCTTAGCCGTCGCCTCGAGCTCTTCGAGATCGCGACCCGCGAGCCTCAAATACGCCGAGTCGGTGTCCATCGCGCAGAACTGGAACAGGAGGCGCGGTATATAGGCGGCGATGAAATCATAGCAAAACTCCAGCATTCGCAGTTTGGCGTACTGGTACACGAAGTAGCCGACCTGGATGGGCAGCGCGTACCGGACGGTTCGCTTGTTCAGGGCCACCTCGCAGAGACCGTCGGGAACGACGACGTCGTGCTGCCGAAAGAGTCGATCGTTGATCAGCGTCGCGGCGTCGGCGTACGTGCAGTACTTGATGTCGCGGTGCAGATCGACCCACGTGATAGTTTTCCCGTAGGAACTGTTCCCGAGAAGCTTGAACGTGGCTCGTACGTGATGATCTGGTAGACGCGCTCGACGACGAGTCCGTGCCGCAGATACCACCGTAGTAGGGGCGTCGCGAGTAGAATCTTGGTGCCGAAAAAACTCCTCACGAACGTCCGCTGAGGTCGGGCGAGGAGCTCGTGCGTTTCGGCGTAGCGACGAATGATCGGGTTGAGATCGTCGAGCGCGATCAAGGCGTTCTTGAAGATCGGCTGCATCTCGGCGAAGGCGTCGCGTAGCGCGTCCGGGACGGCGATGTCGCACTCGACCAGGCCGAAGAGAGTGCCGTCGAGCACGGCCTTCAGGATCGTCGACTGCGTAACGGCGCCGCCGCCGTCGATCCAGCTCCGCAGCGGCGGCGGCGGCGGCGGCCTCGCCGCGCGCCACTGGCATTCCCACATTTCGACGACGGTGACCAGGCGGCGAAGGTAAGCCGTGACGGCGGCCGTCTCGGCGTACAGTTGACTCATCGGCTTGCCGTCCACTTCGTTCGTTTCCTTCCCCGTGCACGGGCAGCCGTGGAAGAAGCACCCTTGGAACTGTTACGCCGTCCGCGTCTCGCGACACCAGCCGTCGACCCGGAACTTGCCGACGCGCTTCTCGCGCTCGTTGAGCTGGTGTCGTATGCGCGCCCCCGTCCGCTCGGCCTCCCACGTCGGCATGATCGCCCATAGGTAGAGGCCGTTGGCGTTGAAGCCGACGATCGAGCGGCAGGGCCGCGCCGACTCGCCGTACTCGTCGCGCCGAAGAACGGTCACGTCGGCCTCGTGATAGCGCGCAAAAATGATCGAGGGGCCGCCGAAGATCTGCGATTGCAGGAGCCGGTGCAGGTCCTTGTTCGGCTCGTTGAAGAGCGTGAAGTGGAGCGTCGACGGCAGATCGTTGAACAGGTACAGCAGGGTTAGACCGTGTATGCTGATGGCGTCCTTGAACATGTCGATGAGGCGCTCCCGATAGAAAGCGAATAGTTGTTATACCAGACGAGGAAGTCCCGCAGCGTCGTCATCTCTTCGTCGCGCCATACCTTCGAGCAACCCTCGTACTCCGCGGCGGAGATGCCTTCGAACTTCAGGTGGCTGTAGAAGGACTCGCGCGGCGGCAGTTCGATATCGTCCAGTTTTCGCAGGTCGTCGATGTACTCGTAGGGAAAGTGTCCCTTCGTCACCTCGCAGCCGTAGGCCTTCAGAAACTTATCGTAGCTGAAAACGGGGGCAAGGTAATTGGTGATGTCCAGAAACTTGAGCGTCGCCGTCGTTAGACACATGAAGTTGTTCTGACGCTTGATCGTAAACGCCGACGAGACGCTCTGAACTTCGCTGGTTATGAACATGGGCGTGAGATACTTCTTGACGACGTTCAGATCGTATTTACCCGAAATGAAGCCGAGGACGGGGAGGCGGCGCAGATGCGTCCACAAGTCGTCGGCGAGTACGGTGTACGGGCTCACATCGTTCGACGCCTCCTTCTCCATCTCGCGAGCTTGCCATTCGTCGTCGAGCGCGGCGATCGCCTCGAAGTTCGCGTCGTACGACGGTCGCAGAGCCTCGCACGCCGCCTCGCTCATGGCCTCCAGGGCGACGATCAGGCGTTTCGCGAGCGAGCTCGAATCGCCGGTCGTGACGAAGCAGCGCGCCGTATCGTGCCCGTGGACGTTCGAGGCGATACTCACGCTGAGTAGCTCGTATCGGGCTATCCACCGGAATTTGGCGCTGTCCGCCGGCAGGTCACGATCGTCGAAGTAGCACTCGAAGTCGAACGTCGCTCTGTACGGATAGAAGCGCAGGCGTTCGTCCACGTAGAAGCCCTCGTCCTCCAGCCGTTGAAACACGGACGTCGTGGGATGGTAGACGCCGCTGGGGAAAACGTGGCGAACGCCGCCCTCGCACGTCGCTTCGTGACGCCGTAGTCGATGGGCGGCTGGCTACAGCGATGCGCCGCACTTACCGCATAGGTACGAGCGATAGAACATCGAGACGTTGGCTATATACGAATAGTGCGTCTCGAACATATTTACTTTAATGGTAGTTGGGTAGCGGTGGAGGGAACGGCGGACCAATTCCGCGGACCCCTCCTCCGTCATTCTGTACACGGTCACGTTTGTTTTGAAGACCGTCTCCACCCGGTCGAGCTCGTTCAGCGGAACGCCAGCGAACGCATAGTAGGTTTGGCCGCCGACGGCGCCGGCGCTGTAGTCGGCGTAGAGTTTTAAGGCCGGGGGCGTCAAATCGTCTACGCAGTATCTAGCGCCTCGATGCAACGCCAGGCAGCGGCACAGGTAATCGGTGTACGCTTGATTGTGTCTATCTATCGTTAGACCGATGAGCGCCTTGTTGGTGCGCAGGTAGTCGGGGAGTCGCTGCACGTACCCGATAGGATGGTGGATGATGGCGTTTAGAAAATAGGTAACGTTCGTCACCAATTCGGCGATCCACCCCGAGTCGGGTCTCTGCACTATGACGTAGTGAAGAACGTCGGGCTGTCAGACGGCGTCGAGGAGTCGTTCGAACGACTCGCCGTCGGTAACGAGGACGGGCGACTCGAGATAGCGGCCGCAACAGTTACACGAAGAATGGTAGTACCTGTAGCGGCCCGTCTCCTTGTGATGAAGAATAAACCCGAAGCTTAAGTGTATTTTAAACGCTCGAGTCTGCTCCTCGAACATCAGTCGTAGTCGGGCGTCAAGCTCGCCCGTGTCCAAATAGACTGTCATTTCGTAGTTGTACCTCGACTGGGCGGATCCGCGCGCTATAGACGTACGGATGCTAGACCAATGCTCGCGAACGGTACGCCGTAGACCGTCGTCGTGCGGTGGTGGTGGTGGTGGTGGCGGAATACCGCAGATTTTTAGATGCTTCAACATATTAGCGCGACGGGGAAACGATTGATCGCATTTCGTACATATACATGATGTCCCCGTGATGGTTGTTTACCGTCGCAGCTTTTCAGATGCGTCAACGTATTATAACGAGTGGCGAACGATCGACCGCATTTCAGGCATTCGTGCATCGTCGATGGTAGTGGCGCGCCTCTAGTTCGGTAGGTGGCACCAGCAGCAGCAGCAGCGGAGCGCGCATCCGTCCTAGTCGATGCCGGAACGCTATTAACTACGACGAAGCACCGACACCGACTATAAGGCCGCGCGCAACGACCGTTAGGCGGCTTCGCTTTTTTACCGGGTTCGTTTTCGAATAGGATGTTTTCTCACTGGGATGCGTCAACTACGCAACAACAACCGTTACGGCCTAGTGCGGTAGGTGGCAGCGCTACGGCCTAACCGACTACAAGGACGCCGCAACGACCGTTAGGCGGCGACGCTTTTTTACCGAAATTCGTTTTTTCAATAAGGTGTCTCACTGGGACTTCCGCAACGACCGCTAGACGGCGACGCTTTCTTACCGGGTTCGTTTTCAATAAGGTGTGTTTCACTGGGATTCTAGTGCGGATGCCCCTACTACCGTCGTTAGGTGGCAGCGCTGTCGATGCCGACTACCGGTAGATGGCTACGGCCGCTGGAATTGTCACTGGTTTTTCGTCGTAGAAGTAGGACTGGTGTGTTTTGTTTTTTTGTTTTTTCTCACTGGGATCGCTCAGACAAGAAGAGGCGGGTTTTTTCGACGTTTTCAAAATGTTATTAAGTATCGCATGGTGATACATACATACATACATACATACATGTAAGGCTTTATGCCACAAGTCAGCAAACATGTAAGGCTTTATGCCACAATATTTTCAGTAAGCATATTCGGCGTGTTATAATGTCAGGCAAGCTCTCTTCACCGCGTTTTATACCGCCACAATACTACATTGAGACAAGCTCTCTTCACCACGGGCTTTTTGCCACAAACCTATTAATTTCAGCAAGCATGCAAGGCTTCATGCCACAATACTATTAATGTTTTCAGCAAACATCGTATGGCGAGATATATACTAATGTTCGTAATAAACAAGACGGCGCGTTATAATGTCAGGCAAGCTCTCTTCACCATCGTGTGGTGAAATTATGTACTAAATAAACAGAACTACATAATGTCAATCACCGAGGCAAGCTCTCTTCAGCAGGTATTGCTTCACCGCGGATTCCAGGAGTGCATTATCGAAGGTCGCCACCTGGTGCACGAGTGCCCTTTCCGAGATTCGATCCGCGCATGGTACGCATTGCTCTTCCAGCACGCCTATCAATCGCATGGCGGACGGCAAGAGCGATCGATGCAGAAGGGAGTCGAGCGGGGGCTGATAAAAGCGATCGATTAGACCACCCACATTCTCGTACACGAGGCGATAGCGTCGGCTGGGCTTTCTGCCTCGATACCCGTACATATGCACGAATGGGCAGCCTTCTTTGGGTGGACACTAACCGCAGGTTTCGCGCGCACTCTCCATCATCTTTTCCCCGGTCAATTCGGTGAAGGTGTCCATGATGCACCTTTGTCGTCCCGCGTACGAATTTATGAGGCAACACTGCAGGTCGGGTTGGGCACCACCCTCGATCACCGGCGCGTCTCGTTTGTTGCTGCTGCTGCTGGGGGCCCACAGAATAAGATTGTCCGAATAAACGGACACGATCTCCAGCAGCGGCACTGGACCCAAGGTAGCGTACGTGGGCGGCGACGACTGCGCTTCGTCGTACGAAGGCAGGCGAATCGGCGTTTCCCTCATCAGCGGATATGGTGCGTCGTATTTTGCGTGCTTCTCGGCCGGGGGCGCTGCGCTCGAAGCGCCCTGTCCCTCCTCCTCCTCGTGGCTGTTCAAAGCGGCGGCGATTACGGCATCCTACAGCAAGAAGCGAAGCGTTAGTCATTCAAGGGTAAGCGCACGTTATTCACTCGGCTTCGAGATAACACTCAAACACTGGACGGAGTACGTCTCCATAATGCCCCATACTGTCTTTCGCAGGGACACTTCTAGGATCGTGCCGACTAGGGGCATTACAGTTTCGCGCAGCTTTACCGGCATCATAGCGGCCAGATAATCGGCGTCCTAATCGACGAACTCCGACATCGTGTCCGCGAATAGAGAAAGCCAAATCTCGTCATCCTCATCGACCCCGACTCCTTCCACCAGGACGCGAACCGAAAAATAGTTTTTTGGTTTAACTTGTACACCGTGAGTCATGCATGTCATAGTTCCGCCTTGGAAACGTCGTAATTTACGCTTACAGCCAGGACAGCCAGCGTACGTATATTTCCCTCTCCACGCGATGCCTGCAATCTTCACGGGTGTAGGTACCTTATACATACCGTCCGTCGCCTGTACGAGCTCTTTCAGACTCACTGCATCCGGCTCAAAGAAACTCACCAAGGTTGAATTGAGACTAGGCGATGCCGTCGCGCCCTCGGCCGGCTGCTCGACACCAGCGCCCAGGGACGCTGAAGTGGCAGTCGCTGCAGGCGCCTTCAATTCTCTTGCAACCTCAGCAGCTAAGCCCGATAGCTTCGGCTTTCTAGTTTTCTCTTTCTTCAGCAGCTGTCCTTGAACCGGCGGCATGATGACAACAACGATGGTCTGCGAAGGCAACAAATAAAACAATGTTACCACACCGACAATAAGCGAATACAGAGGCGTTCTCTACCGCCCCTATTTATATTAGCATAGCGCATAGCTCCCGTGTGCTCGCACACGCACGCCACGAAACAGCCGATTCTCGCAAGGTTACTAAAACTGAAAAAAAACCTTTCGGTCACGTTAGTGCACAAACTGAACGTCGCTTTTATAGAGCGTTATTTTCGAATATAAGTTTACCATAAGATTCTCTATTCCTTACTTCGTATTATAGACCGTTTATTTTACGCGTTTAGTTATTTATTAAGGCTTTATGCACTGATGTAACCAGTTAACAAAGGCGCTTATGTAACGGAAGCCTACGTGCTAATTGGCAGGCCTCCATAAGGCCCGCCTACCGTCGCGTAAACAAGAGCGCGTCATTCCGCTAAACAAGTACAATAAGTGAACACGCAGAGCCAGGAGCGAGGTACGTTAGGTTTTCCTTTTCACCTACATATTTCTATACACGTTAACTTTCCTTTTAAACTTTCGTGAACCCAACAGTTGGTACGTTACAACCTACAGACACATTCCATACTTTAGTAACTAAAATTACGCGCCTCACAATCCTACAGGTACGTAACCTACAAGTTTTGCTTTACTAACTAAAATTTTGTTTTACAGGTTGACTAGAAACGGTTTCGGACGAGGACGCGGTGTTATAATGTACCCGCCGTGCAGGGGACGCGCAGCTTACAGCCCACCACGACCGGCGAATCAAGATAGCACACCGCCGCCGCCCGTGGGCCGCGCGCGGCGTCTCGCTGAGCACTGCAGCTTCACCCCGTCCGTCGAGCCTCCGCGCCCAGTCATATTCCCTACGGACGGTCAGCGCCGGCAACATGTACCATACACCATTGTTTACGGAACACAACGACCTCGACCCCGAAATGGCTTCGGGGTTCCTCAGGACGCTCCTCCCAGCCTCGCTAACGGAGCTCCGCCCGGCGTGCGAACAGCCCCTCGTCCCGGAGGCCGTGTCTTGCACGGTGGCGTAACTCCTCTTCCCGGTGGCCGCGTCTCTCGCGGTGGAATAGCGAGTACTTCAACATATAGACCGAACTTTTAGTATAGTTGCGCGGTGGATTACTAGTTAGGCTTTTAGTGTAGTTACTTACTGTCTCTAATAAATCCACCTTCAACGCAGCAGTCTTTCGTTATGAATCTGCCCGCGCTAGGCCAATACAGCAGCAGACTTATTTGTTTCGTTATGAATTCTCCGCCTAGCGCCAGCGGGCTTTTTATTAATATCGCCTACAACTTCAGCTTAATCATAATGCCACCCGAAGAATGCCGAAATACGATATCTCCACAGGCCTAGCGGCTGCTGTAGGCAGCTCCTGATATAATCCAACTATTGCGTACACACGGCAGCAGAAAGCTCCACCTAGCTTCTCTATAGTCCAACTATCGCGTACACCTTAATAACGCAGCATTAGCCAGTTAGCTTTCGTTATAAAATTCTCCGCGCAGCGCCGACCTAGCGCAGGACCCGTAAAGCCAACTTCAATACAGCTGCAGAAGCGACATCTTCAGCTTAATCATAATGCCACCACTAGCCAAAGAATGCCGAAATACGATATCCCCATTTGGCCGTGAGGCGTGACGCCGACGCAAGCTGTTAACCTATGATCTCTACAGCGCAGGCGGCAGCCGACGGATGCAAGCTGTTAACCTATGATCTCTACAGCGCAGGCGGCCTAATCGCACTAACCGGAGAACTTCATATAGCTTGCACAGGAACATAAAATAAATTAAAATATTCGCAATACAGTGTACTTTATTTTAGCGGCGATTTTCACTAGACACGCTACTATATAACCACAAGTTTTCATACACACATAACCATATACCCATATACCCACACATATAACCATATACCCATATAACCACACACACATATAACCACATAAT
This sequence comes from Paraescarpia echinospica, assembly GCA_020002185.1. Taxonomy (NCBI): domain Eukaryota; kingdom Metazoa; phylum Annelida; class Polychaeta; order Sabellida; family Siboglinidae; genus Paraescarpia; species Paraescarpia echinospica. The sequence continues at coordinate 71,180,269 of CM034537.1, read as the reverse complement.
CAATAATCAATACTCGATTATCGATTACCGATAATCACTAGAGGCGCTACTGAGTACATTTTTTAAATTAATATTGGGGAGCTGAGAACTGGATCTTTAGCACCACTCCGCTCCGCTCTGGAATCACGACATCGGCAACGAGAGGAGGGTTGCTGTTGAAGACTTTTCGCCGCCGCGCCGCCGTAACGTAACTTCAGCTTCCCCGCTGTCTCGGCTCTCGGCTGATGATGATATCAGGAGACGGAGGAGGGTTGTTGTTGAGTATTTTTGCAGCGACGAACATTCTGGCTCAGATTCACCGGGGTGGCAGAACCATATGTCTGCCCCCCACCGAAATTCCGGGGGGCAGCTGCCCACTAGCTTGCCCCCCCCCCGTTCCCGCGCTTATGTTGATGTTGTGTGTGTGTGTGCGTGCATGCGTGCGCGTGTGCGTGTGTGTATGTGTGCGTTTGTGTGCGTGTGTGTGTACCGTGTGTGTGTGGGTGTGTGCGTGCGTGCGTGTGTGTGCGTGTGTGTGTGTGGGTTACAATGTGTGTCTGACTATATAAACACGGTTGCTAAGGACAGCTTGACGTAGGCTATGCAGGATACTTATCTCTATAGTGAACAATTGGTCAGTGTTGGCATACAGCGACTGAGACGTATGTAATATTGGAGATGAGTCCGTCAGAGTGTTGATCTGACAATTGTCCCACACACGTACATTGTCGAATACACCAAACAACCACAATAGTTTTATCTTTACGTAAATGTGTTTGAACCCATGTTGGATTGAGTGGTTGGATCGACCGACTGCATATATTCTTATGCTATTGCTGTGCGTTTTTGTTACCTACCTTTAGTTTTATTATTAGTACGATGTCGTCGTTTGAAAGTGTTACATTACATTTCGCGAATGAAAGACGTTTACAAATGCATATGTTCTGACGACAAATATCGAAGCTAAGACTAACACCAACTAAGATAACAAATTAAGCATCGAATTTGAGACAACCAGCATCGAGGCTACGGCAACCAGCATCGAAAAAATGAATCATATTAGAAAATGACGAAGAAATAGAAACGCAATCCATGTGTTGGGATAGATATGTATGTTTGTGTCACGGAAGCTGCACCGGTTTAGCACTGTATGTGCCAATAGCACTGAAAACATGTTACTGTTAACTTGCTGTACATTTAAAAACGGAAGATCGGCTCGTTTGATTATATAAGTGGTCTAGTGGAGTGTCTTTTTAATTGCAACGAGATGACGCAGGTGACCGTCCAACATCGTCTCTGTACCATCAGCTAGTCCACTTTCGTAATCATATCACAGTCTGATTCACACGAACTTTCTCCCAAGCTTCTGCTACTAGAATCCGGAGGTTTTTCCGTGTTATTCACGTATGTAATACTGTTTAGCTTATATACAGTGGCACAATTCGTGAAGTCTATGCCCGTGGGGCGTATACTTAAACACAATTATTCCTTATTTTGTGTGAAGATTTAAAAACGCTAATTTCATATGACATATGCATTTGCCTCGTTTCACCCTCCATTGACACCCCGACACACGCACGCCAAGGCATGAGTGCAGTGACCTGTAGTTATGTCATAGCCAATCACCATCGTGTGGTGCAGTGATCTGTAGTTATGCCGTAGCCAATCACCATCACGTGGTGCAGTGATCTGTAGTTATGTCATAGCCAACCATCATCGTGTGGCGCCATTTCCTCTCGGAAGGTCGGCCATCTTGAATGGCCACTCCTGACTGTGATGTGCCGTTCCGACCAGATCATCGTCTTTCAAGATTCTCAAGCATGTCTTACATTACGGTCGGATATTTGTGTAAAATAGCGACCCGTTTCAGTGAGATTATGGTGTGCTACACTGGTTTACGTGCTACAGTAACCCACACACGTCGTATCATTGGCAACACTCACAACGCGAGGGACCACGTGACACAAATAATGATTAATTAAATGTGTATCTTTCACAAACACTGTTCTCAGTCTGTTCACCAGTGTCGATGTGGCCTGTTTGACGGTCTATGTCCTAATGGCAGTCTGTGTCCTATCTAGTGGCAGTCGGGTTTACTCATTGGTATGTGTCAGTGACGGTCATATGATCTTGGTGGTTTGTGTCTTTGTGTCGGTTTGGTCTAGTTGCGCTTTGTGTCCTTATACGTCTGTACGTTAGTATTGCAGTGGCAATCTGTTTCCTAGTGGCGGTCTGTGTCCAAGTAACAGTCAGTGTCCTAGTGACGGTCTGTGTCCAAATAACATTATGTATCTTAGTGGCGGTCTGTGTCATAGTGGCGGTTTGTGTTCTAGTAACAGTCTTTGTTCTAGTGGCGGTCCGTGTCCTAGTGGAGGGCGGTGTCGTAGAGGCAGTCTGTGTTCTAGTGACGGTCTGTCTCAGTGGTGATCTGTGTACTAGAGTGTCCTAGTGGCGATCTGTGTCCTGGTGTGTCCTAGTGGCTGTCTGTATCCTAGTGTGTCCTAGTGGCGGTCGTGCCTGCTGCTGTGCGGTCGGGGCGGGCGGGAGGATGGTCGCGGGAGCGGGGGCGGCGGCAGCTGGAGTTGGTCGGAGCCCCGGAAGTCCATCGGCATGATCTTTTGCCGGTTCTGGTCGCACAGTTTGCCGCAGCACAGCTTCCACATGACGCAGCACACGATGAGCGTGACGATGCCAAAGATGACGCCGGCCACCATTCCCATCATCATCTCACGCTTCGCCTTCGCCGCTGCTTGCTCTTCCCACGCCTCGTCGACGTCGTGTTTGTCGGCAGGCTCCGTGTCGACGGTATTCTTCTGTGACAGCAAGCACAACGACGACGTCACTTCCTGTCATCCCGAGGTTCACGCGCGCACACACACACACGCACGCGCACGCACACGCACGCACACGCACACGCACACGCACACGCACGCACACGCACGCACACGCACGCATACACATACACACACTCAAATACACACTCACTTATACAGACACTCACACACCAACACTCACATACATACACACATACATACTCACACACAAATATACACACATACATACACACACGCACACACTCGCACACACTGGCACACACACACACACACACAAACACACACAAATATACACACATACATACACATACGCACACACTCGCACACACACACACACACACACACACACACACACACACATACACACACACATATATACACACACACATACACACACACACACACACACACACACACGCATTCACATACACACACACACACACACTCACACACACACACACACACACACACACACACACACACACACACACACACACACACACACACACACACACACACACACACACACACACACACACACTGTGCAGTTGTTTATTCTATTATCTAAAGGATAAACTAGAGGAGCTGGATAGAAGATGCTAATGTAAACTGTACCAAAACGTATTAAATATAACGTGGTATTGTTTTTGGCAATTATTATTGCTAAAGTATTAATTCTACATAACAGGAAACTCAACGTTAACGGTTGGATTAGTTTATCGAAGTCCAAACATAAGCATAGAAGAGAATGAAAAAATACAAAACGCTGTAAGGGAAGTGAGCAAACGGGACTGTGTTATTATGGGGGATTTCAACCATGTTCATATAAAATGGAAATCTGTACAGAGTATGGGTAGTGAGGACCACAAGTTTTTAGTTTTAGTACAAGATAGTTTCCTTTCTCAACATGTGCTAGAACCAACCAGGGGAGAGAATGTGTTAGACATATTTTGTCCTCACAGAATGAATTAGTTGACAATATCACGATATGTGAGCCACTGGAGAATAGTAATCACAACCAGATACATTTTACCATCATAGTAAAATCAGAAAGGAATAGTAAAAAGCAATAAAGGAGAAATTTCCACAAAGGAAAATATAAGGACATAGGGAAATATTTAGCAAAGATAGACTGGAATTACACACTGAAGAATAAGACAGCAACCGAATGCTGGAATATCTTAAAGAGTGAAATTGAATGCATCATCGTCAAATTTGTTCCCTTAAAAACACGGGAAACGGTCCAAAAAGAAACACTTATCGAAAGAAGCCATTAGAAAAATTAAGTATAAGCAAATGATGTGAAAGTCATATAGACGTACTGGAAATGACGAAGACTACAACATTTATAAAGAAGCACTAAACCAAGCTACAGCTGAAATTAGAAATCCAAAGAGAAGCTATGAACATAAATTAGCTTATACTATAAAACATGACAGCAAGAGTTTTTATGCGTATTTTCGAAGCAAACAGAAAGTTCAGGATAAAGTCGGTCCTCTAGAAGATGGTGCTGGAAATATAATATCAGAAGGAGTCTTAATGGCAGAAGACCTGAATGAGTATTTTAGTTCAGTGTTTACCAGAGAAGACACTAGTTCACTGCCAGTACCAGAGGTTAAGTTCAAGTGGGCAGAATCAGACTATTTAAAACAGTTAATTGTAACCCCAGAAATGGTAGCTAAGAAAATTAGGGCTATGAAGGATAATAAATCACCTGGAGTGGATGGTATTCCACCCAAACTACTATTGGAAATAGTACAACAAATTAGCATACCGCTTGCAACAGTTTTCAACTTGTCATTAGAAGAGGGAGTGGATCCTTTAGAATGGAAAGAAGCAAACCTTATACCGTTATTCAAAAAAGGTTCGAGAAACAAGTCAAATAATTATAGACCAGTTAGTTTAACATCGGTGATTTGTAAATTATTAGAAAGACTAATTAAAGATCACATGGTGGATTTTCTTGTTAAACATAACTTGATAAACCCATCTCAACATGGGTTTCTAAAAGCGAGGTCATGCTTAACAAATATGTTATGTTTTTTGGAAGATATCACTAAGTGGGTAGATGATGGATCACCAGTAGATATCATCTACTTAGATTTTCAAAAAGCTTTCGACAAAGTGCCACATCAGAGATTACTGCTTAAACTAAAGGCCCATGGCATAGGAAATGGTATAATTAACTGGATAGAAAAATGGCTGATTGACAGAAGACAACGGGTAGTTGTTGATGGGGAGGCTTCAAACTGGAAATCAGTTTTGAGTGGGGTTCCACAGGGATCAGTACTAGGACCTATATTATTCTTAATATATATAAACGATTTGGACGATGATATAGCTAGCAAGGTGTTGAAATTTGCAGATGATACAAAAGTGTTTAGAAGGATTAAAAGTGATGGAGATAGACAGCATGTGATCAACCTGTCAAGATGATCTTGACAGGTTGATCAAATGGTCTGAAAAGTGGCAAATGTTTTTCAATTTTGGGAAATGTAAATGCTTTCGCACAGGACATGGGAACGAATATGTAGAATATACAATGGGGGGAACTGTACTAAATACTACTGTAAAAGAAAAAGACCTAGGGCTGACAATTAGTGCTGACATGAAGGTTTCAGAGCAGTGTGGAATTGCAGCTTCAAAAGGAAATCAAATCCTTGGATTGATTAGGCGAAATATAGCATATAAAGAAAAAGAACTAATAATACCGCTGTACAAAACAATAGTTAGGCCTCATTTAGAATATTGTATACAAGCGTGGAGATAATACCGCAAGAAGGACGTAGATGTGCTAGAAAGAGTACAGAGGAGAGCGACTAAAATGATACTAAAACTGAGGGATCTTAGTTATAAAAAACGCCTAAAAGAATGTGGTTTAACAACAGTAGAGACCAGGAGATTGAGAGGAGATCAGATAGAAGTGTTTAAAATATTGAATGGTTATGAAAATATTGATAGAAATATGTTTTTTTTCAGTTAAGAAAGATAGAAAGACTAGAGGACATGAAGTTACATTAGTAAAGGAGCAGTGTAGATTAGACGTAAGAAAGTTCTCATTTTTACAAAGGACTGTGAATGAATGGAACATATTATCTGATGATTGTAGTGTGAATATGTTTAAAAATAAAATCGACACATACATCAGAAGGGCTGGATATATGTAAATAAAAGGGTTGGACTCCCGATAAGCCAAAGGGCTTCCTTGTCCACCTGCCATCTAGAGTTAATTCTCTGGATGGCAATCTTGTTAAATCTTGTTAAATCTTGTTAAACAGTGCTTTTAGAATTAGCTTGTTATAAATGTGGATGTTATCTTAATGTTGTGTTGCTATTGTTGTTAATTTTTTTTAATAAATAAACCAATCAATAACTAATCAAGCAAACATACGAGGTGATAATGATCTGTGAAGACCAGGGCCAACAAGCAATACAACGATATGACGCAACAGTCTGATAACGGTTGATTTTATCGGCGTTTTAATGGTTGTTGTGAAGTATATTTAAAAACAATTATTGTATTTAATATACACTATTTGACAGTTAAAATAATCTTTGTGGGAATGCTTACCAAAATTATTCATAATGACCTAAAAACTAGAACATTCAAACTTCGCTATTCTCACGCATTACCTTTAGACAATGAAATAAATCAAAAGGACACACGCACGCACGCACGCACGCACGCACGGAACATTTGTTCACATTTGTTGACTGATTTTTTATTTTAATAAAGATGAAGCAGTTTCGTTGTAAATTTTGAGTAATTATTTTACAGAAGCTCAGAAATATATTACTTAGGGAGTTTCTTGGAGTTGGAGAAGGGTTGTTTTACTGTATATATATATATATATATATATATATATTGAAACAACTCTTCTCCAACTCCAAATATGTATGTATGTATGTATGTACGTATGTAGACAACATATCACCAGCACGTTTCTGACTTACTTCTGTCGTGACGGGAATGGTGCTCATTATTTCTGTGTATTCTGTGCTGTTCTCGCCCAGTGGCGTTGACAACGTTATACCCGCATCGTCTCCTTCACCGTCTGCCTCGTTTGTTTTATTAGGTCCAGTATTAATTGTGAGCGAATCGGTTTCGGTTTTCGTCCCGTTGGTGACAGGAAATGTTTCATTTTTTAAACTTGTGTCGGTATTAATGCCACCTTGTCCATTGACTGTCGTCACATCCGGTTTGGTGTCCGGACTCTGTGGCTCCGTCGACGCAGCGCTTCCGGCCGTTGAATTGATCGTCTCGCCGCCGTCGGTGGTCGCCGCCGAGGTCGCTGAAACTGGACAAAGACGACCTTCCGTTATTCGGCAACTGTGCCAGTGTCAACCATCACACAGGCATCATCAATATCATCATCATCATCATCATCAACAACTGTGCCAGTGTCAACCATCAAACAGGCATCATCAATATCATCATCATCATCATCATCAACTGTGCCAGTGTCAACCATCAAACAGGCATCATCCCACACGTTTGGACAACTCTGTTTCCTTGGAATTAAAGGGAGCCAGTCACTTCACCTATCCAGAATTAGCGGGCCTTTTATAATTTTTAACGAGAAGTCTGCAGTGTTGAACGTGGGGAAATGGGGCATCGTTGAACATCAAAGGGTATAGCAGTTAATTCAGCCCGACTTGGCCGTATTGCCAATATAGCTTGTTTTGAAACTGGATGTTTTGTTTGCTATTTGAACATGTTCTCGTGGCCGTGCCTTCAAATTGCGACTGTTGTTACGGTCTTACTAAACACAATTTGGTGGGTAGTATATTTTCCACATAGTTAGTAGAGTCTTAAGAATATTATATTAATTAATTAATTAAAAATTAGGAACAGACTGCCTCCTTTTAAATACAAATGTGACAGGTCCACGAAGCTTCGGAACGCAAGGTATATTTCACAAAACTCAGGTAAAGCCAAACACCACTATTTCACAAAACTGAGGTAAAGCCAAACACCACACGCAGGCGTGAACGTGTCGAATTGTTTGCATTTTTAGAAACACTAAACAATTTACTATCAGTTTTAATAATGCAATTTGGGATTATTATTATTTTAAAAGTGGTTTTCATTCATGTTTTTCGATTGAATGGTAGGGGGTCATCTATCCGATTTGAAACGTAAATACCTAACCTTGATGTCGTCTTTCTCAATACTTGAATTCTTCGAGTGGGTCAGTTCAACCACCAATAACTTTACGACAGACTGACTTTCACGCATGTCACAGATATCATCGTATGTCAACTGAAATGATACCCTTTGACATGACGCTCTCAGCTAGACACCAACAAAATTAACTTACGTTCTGATCCATCTTCCGTCCCCTCTCACATATACGTTGGATTTTAAAATTTCATGTAAAATTACACAATTAAACGGTCAAGAAGTTATTACGTACATCATATTAGATATGTATCTGACAATATTGAAAATCCTACAATGTGCATATTCACGCAGCTCAAAGGCAATTTGCTATATCCAGCGTATATCACCAAACACACCACCTATGAACCTTGAAATACGGACTTCCGGGAAAAGTCAAACTCTACGTCATCGATTACACAACAGCCAGTGTAACACACGCAAACGGAGCCAATCATTGTTTTAACGCTTTTATCTTCACTGCCATTAATTTTGGTATGTGAATGAGTTCATCAGCTTGTGTCGTCTTTATTCGTCGGCAACACGGACGTCAGCGGAACGTTGCATTATTCAGTGCCCCGAGAGAACCGCTGCACGCACCAACAGTTGATTGCATGCATTATTTATCAGAGCAGATGCAGCCACATGAGAACATTATGTGTCGATTTAAATTACCCAAACATGTTTCAGTTGATTTTACTTCCTTTTCTGCACGCGTAAAAGTCACCAATGGCTAACATAGTGTGGCTGTGTGACTAATGCTACAACATTTTACCAAAGCAAATTCGCTGTTCTTCTCCATAATGGTCATATTTTACAAGGTCAATGCAGTCGCGGTGAGAACACGTTACCCTGCCGATTAGTCCAGTAGAAATCAGCACATTTTTTTACCAAACCCGGACATTTTGGTTAAAAAGCCAATGTTTGTTTTAGGATAACCAGCAGTGTTTCCTGAACTTCCAGGAAAAAAAAACTAAAATCAACCCTGGGAAACCTCGATTTTTCCATGAACTATATACGTACCCTGTCAGTCATTTTTTAAACATTTTCTTTTTATTGGCTGCCCATACATAAATGCAAATGAGTTTTCGCTCACTGACTTCCACTGGCCAGCAGGTTAACGGTTAGGATACTTAATTGTGGTGATTTGTATTTTATGTATTCATTAACTCGCTAATATAAGAAATCAAGTGTTTGCCACAAGATCTTACACTTGTGTATCGAAAGCCAATGTTTTAAAATCCAAGCAATTTGGGATGTAAAAGAACCACTGAGGACGGCAAGCACCCTTGCAGTGACCACCCTCAGTGCCAGCATAGAAAGGTCGACTTGGCGATAATGTTCTGAAAAAGGCTGACTAGTTGAATGAGACCTCATAAGATCATAACATTGTAACCACAATATATACAGACTAGTCAGTTAATAGAACGTTGTCGAGTGCTGGAAACAACTAGGAAACAACTACGAAACGAGCGATAGTATCACATGTATATTTAACCAAAATCCGTAGTACTTATAGAACAACGGTTTTCGTAAACCCCCTCAAGACATTTTATGCAGTGGATCTATATTCTAAATAAATAACAGCTACTGTATTAATTACTTGCTTACAGGTTGTTAGAAAAGTTATAATAAATTTCTGTACTGATATTTCTGGATTATTATGCATCGATATGCTTGAGCGATTTGAAAATGTGTGGTATGGAAAGCCAAACATGACATTGTTCATATTTTTTTTAGCTAAGGCGTAACGGTAGATCTTGGTTTAATTATTAGTGAAAAATTCAAAGTTAGTAAGATATCATGTTAAATCTGAAATCTCTGTTTTAGTAATTATATAAAGTAAAGTTAGCAACTGTTGTTGAACATATTACCCATAATAATAATAATAATACACATAGTCATATTATGAAGATTGCCTAGAAAATAGTCATCTTTTTTCAGGAACGGGTCACTGATATGGAGCAACGTGTCATTTGTTAAGAAGATGGCGGTGGCTTAATGGTTAAACTTAGAAAGAAAGGGATAGATTCATTGGTGGCGGTGTCAAAACTACGAGGTGATGGGTTGGCTGAATAATTCAATAATGCAGGTGATCATTATGTCCATAAAAAATTTGGAAAGACACACTGCCTCAAAAATGTGACTAAATCATCTCAGGCAACAAACCAGGTTGTTGCATCTGAATGTATGCCAACTCGTACGAACTCGAGAGGTTACGATTATCAAACTCACTATCGCATCAACCAGGACAACATTGATATGGCCACATTCCTGACCTTTCTGCGAAGTCACAACCCATTTTCCACCGACAATGACGAGCACCTGCAAAATCTTGCTACTGGGGTCATCGCTGATGAGAGACTCAATTTAGACCAAGCTGTGGATATTGGAATGAAAATCCACCAGAAAATCACAGATCAGAAGTACGGAGACATCGTTCTTGGGAAGTCAGACCGAGTGAAAACCTTCGCAGATATGAGGAAAACTATCATACTGAAATATGGAAAAGAAGTGCACATGTCGTCGACGGAGCTGTACCAGAGACTATGGCCAAGGCATATACTTCTGGACCACCAGGTCGCAGTGTCTTCTCACATGAGCTAGCAACCGTAGCACCAGCTTTATTCCACGACAACGGCACAATGCGAAGGCCAGTGAAGTCTAACTTAGTTTCGTACATCGCATCTCTACCCTCGATCCCCTTGTGGTCTGCAATGATGGAATTGACGACAAAGCCACATTTGTGGATGGATGTGCCGTTTCTACTTGGGTTAATCTGAAGACGGTATCAGATAGAAAGAAACAACATGGCTTCCACTGTGACGCGCACTCAGTAGTGCCCGTCAGCACAGACAAAAACCAGCACCCTAGCATCTTCTACAAGAGATCCGTTGCTCTTGCAAGCACCAAAATAAATTGTGTGTGTCTTGCAATTGCTCAAAGAAGCGTCTTGCCTGTAGCGTCCACTGCAAATACCAAGGAGAGTGCGCGAACGGCCCAATTCTTGTACAGCTACCCGACAGTGACGACGATGACAATGCTGATGATGTAGTTTAGCAAATGATATATTAGAAGACTAAAGGTAGAACATTTATGATCTCTCCAAGTTATATTCAAGTTTGAATGCTATACCATTCACTGTTTGGGGTATAAGTGACATTCATGTGATCTTAGTTAAGATGATAATTAAATCCCAGAACAACGTTGGTACGGAATGCTATATAAGAAATATATTACTAATTAATTAATTAATTGGTTAATTATTTACTTGATTAATTAATCTCCATCATTAACGTGTGGCTTAATAGACCAGTATACATATCATATTAATCAATAAATGAAACAATTAAACATATGATTAACAAACGCAAACGAAAAATTTTACTTCGAAATTGGACCGAAACACCCCAAAACAAGGATTGGGGTAGAAACAAAGTTCCCCAGGGTTGATTTTGGTTGGAATTTTCTTGGAAGTTCAGGAAACCCTACTGGTCACCTTAAAACAAAAATTGGCTTTTTAACCAAAATGTCCGGGTCAACGTCAATTTCTACTGGACTATTGTTGCAGCAGGGGAACATTGACTGATCCCGCCTCTGTAATTATTAACTGTCAAACATTAATTAACGTACATATTTAAACTCTCTCCTTTAGACTTAGATCAGCGCGAATGTGGCATTAAACCGTAATAAATGATCTTTTATTTCCATAGCTATCAGTCTTTTTAACGATGTGAAATGATTGTAATGTGTGTGTATGTTCTATATATTTATATATATATATATATATATATATATTTAGTGGTTACAGTGTGAATAAATCACTCCATGTGTTCATGTGATAAATTATTCTTTTTGTGACCATGATGAAGTGAGCCAGTAATACGCTGTTACCTATGGTATATGGCATATTTTAATATTATATATATATATATATATATATTTGTATACACTGAACCCGCCCAAACGACAATGTAATTGCCCTTACAGGGATGAATAAAGTTGTTTGTATTGTATTGTTTTGAATAATCTAAGGATAAGTAAATACATGATGTCGGTTGAATAACATCGTGCTTACTTTTGTTACAAGAATCGAAAACACTGACTTTGCTCGTTATATAGAAGAACTTCAGAAACTGAAATGACTTTATTATAGTATTATAAATATTGGCTATTTTGGCAATTTGACGACACTTTTTCACTGCACCAAAATAGTTTATTAATTTGCTTGAGTATTTCATCAAAACCAAATAAGGCGTTTGCACAGACAAGGTAGCGTATTGTAGTTGGACTATACATAACTTCAGTTTTTGATGAAATGAGTCAGAAAAAAAACTGTTAATAGGGTGAAGTTACTGTTTTGCAGATCCGTTCGACTGGCAAACGTCAAATCTGGAAACGTTCTTTTCAAAAGATAAACATAATTCATTGCTTTGCCGACACCAGAACGGTTTTTATAACCATTGCATGATCTAGTAGTAATTATAATTTCACAACAGTCGTCATATGGTGAAGAAATAAACAAAATAACAATGTTAATATCACCAACAATGTGGCTCATATGCATATATGCGTATAACGAGACAAAGAGATTCGCAAAAATCATAATTTAACGTCGTCGGCCGTTTTTACTTTAACATTTTGACTATAAACATATTTTCTTACCATCTTCAGCAGGTAGTGTTGTCCAGAAGGTCAGCAGCACGAACAGGCAAATAGCGATTCGTGTATCCATGATGGCCATGCCGTTCACTGTCACCTTCGGCCTCTCATGTCTAGATGATTCTAAAAAGATGCTGACCATGTTGACCATGTGAACACTGTTAGGTTTACCTTATTGTGTCTGATTTGTTTGACTGTATGCTTCAGTGGTTAAACCAATAAATACAGTAAAATACCATCGTACCAAGTAGGAAAAGGTGATCGCATCACGTGTGAACGATATAGGCAACACGTTAGTCATGGCAATTACGTCGAATAAGGTGAACGTGGGATGATTCAGTATAGACGTAGTATAAATTGCAATAATAATAACAAAACCCAGAACGCTTACTTTTGATTTAGCGCTTTAATTTAGCACTTTCGTTCTGCAGTAGCCGACACACCAGTCAGTGGTGGAGGACGTACGTCACTTCGCGTAGTTCCATCCTAACAGCAACCACAATGATCACCGTCCGTTCGCACATCAATCTGCATGACTATCCCACGTCTTCAACCGGCGAAAGAAACGACGCACGCCAAACGTCCGTTTGCATTCCGCGGTGCGGCACTTCGTGACAGCGATTAACGATTAATGTTTCCGTTTTATCACTTGTCCGTTCGATTGCCAAGTATGGATAATCAGTATGGCTAAGATTCAACGCATATGTTTCTCGGAAGACTGATTTATTATGCTCATCGCGTGATTAGTTCGTGGCACACGGTCGAGATTGTATTTTACACCACTCGATGTTGTATAAGTCTACTTCGGATCGCAGGCCTTGTTTTGTTTTCTTATAACCTTTAGTGGTGTCATTGAGTTTTCTTATAACCTTTGGTGGTCTCATGAGTTTTCTTATAACCTTTGGTGGTCTCATCGAGTTTTGTTGCGTGACAGTTTGTGTTTTTCAGAAATGCAGCACGCTAGAGAAAAATGTAGTCCGATATTATCAACACGAAGAAGACATCGTTTGCAACGATTTGTTTCGTTAATTGTTGTTTTGTATTATAATTAAAATGTCACAATTGATTTTAATTATCTGGCCCTATAGGTAATTTACACTGTTTTTCATGTTTTATATAGAAATGGCATAAATAGAAAATGTGACAGGCTAAGAAATGATTTGATGATCAACGTAATATTTCACTTTCAAACAGATTGATTGGCCCTCTTTTATTATCATACATCGATATTGTGTGCGTGTACGTGTGTGTGTGTGCGTGCGTGTGTGAGTGCGTGCGTGCGTGCGTGCGTCATGCGTCCGTGCATGCATACGTGTGTGTACATATATATATATATATATTATATGTAAAACTATGTTTAGAAGTATTTTTTTTTTAAATAGCAACATGAGTCGACAGTAATATCTGTTATAAAAAACGGGCGCTCAGTTAACCATAATCATTGTAAACGCGTTCCCATTAATGTATATTAACAAAGTTAATTAATCTAGCCACAAAGAAAATGGCAAACAGCGTAAATGGGCCTACTGAAGATCAATAAGGAACAGAGAATGCGAAATAGATGAAGAAAAGGTAGTTTCCGGCCAGTTTCCAATATCATCAACACACTAACACAATACAATATCTTCATCTATATTTCCCGCAACGTTCTCTGAGAAGTACGCATTCCTTTACTCCACAAACACTGCTTGCCGATATGTGCCGACTAACAACATATTTGAAACATTGCTTGTAAGCGCCAAAGCAACATGTCAAACATTAACAGTCGGTTGTTAAGGAACCTAAATAACACGCAGTTCTATGTCCCTCGCGACAAAAATCGATGCCATCTGTTTCAGAGCGACGCATTTCACAGTGGGTGAACGTGTGAATACCGGTCGGGCGTCACGAGTGGCTTCACGTGCGCTCATGAACGCAAATATGAATATTTAATCGCTCTCATCCGAACATGCGGCCCACATCGTCTGCAAATCGCCATAGGAACGTCATCACACAAGACACTGTATTGATCTTCCTACAAGTAAAAATGATCGACTGGTAAATTCGTCTTAAAAAAAACAGGTTGAGCTTAGGCCATTTAACAGGGACGCCGCTCAACGGTAAATGAGATGTCGGAACATGACGATTGAGAATAATATTATGTTTGGTGGAGCATTTGCGATATGTTCTTTACCAAGATGACAGAGTAATGGCGTCGGTTATTAACGATTGGAGGTATTATTGACCGGAAGCGATTGTTGCGTCTTTGTCATTGTTATGGCATTACTACATCTGACGGTAAGTGGGACACGTGTGTGTGTGCGTGCGTTCGTGCGCGTGTGTGTACGTGCGTGTGTGTTTGTGCGTATGTGTGTGTGCGTGCGTGTGTGCGTGTGTGTCACCAGCATGTATGCAGTACAGTAACATTTACTATTGTAACTTGTTACCGGGTAAACCCTTTAAACTTTTCACTTATAAAATGCGCTGCTAATTTAGCATAATGCCTGGTTGTATATTTCACATCGGACAAATAACGGTTTAATGTTTATAGACCGCTATTGTGAGTTTCGTTGCCATGTAGCGTAATGGCAATGTATGTTTATTGCACTGCAACTGACGACACAATAATCCAGTAGAAGAGAGCAGACATAACTTCACATATTTATCAGGTCAATTAAATTAAATTAACTACTCTGTTTTCTCAATTAAGTTAAATTAACCCCTTCCAGAAAAGTTCACGAATTTAAATAAATTCATTAGCGTATTTTGATAAAGCAAATTTATTAAATTAACTTTATTTAAGTTAATTGAGTTAACAAATTATGTATCTAGCAATTCACAATTGAAATTAACACATGCCTGCGATACAGTGTTCGTTCGGATCTGAATTTTATACACTTTAATTTATTTAGTGTTCGTCCATGCTCAAGACTCGGTCTAAGTGTCAAGTCTCAAATATTGCAAAGGTGTCACTTCAATGCGATTTGAAGAGTCGATGTCCCCAAGCTCTGCGATTTAGCACGAAGGCAGTATTCGTTGGTTATACATTCCAGAGAAAGAGAGTGGAGAGAAAATATATCACAAAGTCTTCCTTCTAGTATATGTACCCAGAAAGTTCAAATTAAGAGTCAGCGTTTCCTACAACATGCTTAATGTTGTCTTTGTGGATATGTGGAACTTATTACATACAGAAAGTAAGTTTATTGCAGCTTGAAATAAAACCTGTATATATTAATTCACGAATTAAAGTAATAATTCACAAATTAATGATGTTTCACTCACTATTGTGTCATTTTCTCATTTTAGTTTTACCTTTTTAAAATCAAGTTGAAAATATACTTTACGGAATGTGTTAATGCACGGGGTAGATTTGGGACGACGCGAGCATCAACAGAACGCCATTGCAACGAGAGTCTGAAGACGGCAGCTGTTCTGCATGAGTCCTGTTGATGATTCCACGGCTGATGAAACGCCCACCTGGCCAGTGTCAGGCAAGTGTTATGAAACAACAGAGTTAAAATTGGAACTTTGATGTTCCAACATCTAGGACGCGTCCCATTCAAAAACAATGCTGTCGTTTCTGTGTCAAACTGACGACGAAATGGAACCTTTGTGAAGTGCATTGCCAGTGATTCGTCCATGATGGTGGCAGAGTCTCACAAGTAATCGGCTATGGCCGTAGACCGCTCCCCGATGATTGGATCAATTCCAGTTCATATGATAGGTTCCAAATCGTCGCAGTCGACTGTTGTTCAGTTAGGTGCGCGGTCAGTGGGATACCACAGAACTGCTTAAATTATGTGATTTAGACACTTAATAATAACCTTCTTTCGCGCTTAAATCAACAGACGGAATTAAGAATGTTGTAGGGGTACCGCGAAACTGCATAAATGTGGGTAGGTCGAAACGTAATTAATTGACCGTCTGTCTCGTTTTCAGTCGCGTGCACGCTATGACTTGGCCATAATATCCAAAAAATATTGTTACCGCATAATCGCATGCCCGTGGGAACGAGCAATCATTATGCGCACTCACACACCGTGTAATTACGGTGTTGTACATTTTGTAAATCCATATTGCCAATTAAGCTAAAAAAGGCTTGTAAATGCAACATAAATAATGTAGCTAATTTTGTTTTGTGGTATTACTAACACACCGTTTCGTATTCGGTTTCACGAACCATCACGGTTCGTGCGGTATATATATATATATATATATATATATATAATACCCACAGTCTACATAATTGGCTTACACCGTCATCCGCCTTCCAGAAATGAACGAAAACAAAAAGGCAGACGACACATCACTGGCGGAAGAGAAGACGCCGCCAAGCCTCGGTCTGACGCTGCAGCTGCCTCAGTCACCCCCGCCGCTGTCTCGGCCCATGACTCCGCGAAGCCCCGTTACCAAGAGCGGCATTGGGTGGCGGCCGGTGGAACCAGGCTACACGGCGCCTGTCGTCATCAGCAGAACGATTCAGGTTCGTTGAATTCGACAGTTTGGCTAACGCTGATATATAGCCAATCGTTCAACCGAAATTAATCAACAAAAGTAAGGTACAAATACAATATAAAGGTACACAATCTTATAACTATTTTTCCAGTCCTAATGACTGCTCAAAGTGATTTACGCATCATCCGCTGGCAAACCTGTTCAATCAAACACTATGTCGTTTTCTCTGGAAAGAATTAAATTACGCTGCAATTACTGTGCAAAGACTATTCGTACACTAATATTCACTACAGTCAAGTACTCGTTTATGGCTGAGTGAACTGGAAAAACAATATAAAATAATATAAAATATTTTCAAATGGAAATTCATGATAAAATACATTTCGGTTCTTTGAATGATCTTAATATTCAACCGAGAATAACATCACTGCATTAAATTAAATGTTGTATTGCGTTTTTACCTGTGAATTTTCAGAATTAATGCGCCTTCTAGTGTAGGCGTGAACAATAATTCATCACCGTATGAGTGACCGGCTTAATATTGTATTTCTCAAATGTATAACAAATAAACGCGTTAGCAATCACAATCGTGCCCACATATGTGCGCAGGTTATTAAATTTTTTGTCAGAAGAATTGTGTTGTGTACTCACTGCACAGTATGTCGTCATCGTGCATCGTGATGGTTGATGAGAGCCTGTTTTAAAATAATTCTTCTTTAAAGGGATTCTTTGAGAATTTTTGTCTCTGCAGTGTACGCAATTGTTAGGTAATCCTGTTGATATGATTATTTCATGTAATCTATGCCTTTATTTCATTACAATTGTGTTTTATTAATCATTAATGACCCTGACAAAATATCGAACAAATAACTCCACGTACGCGGTGTTTCTACTTTGGGCCCACCTTCACGATCCCATGAATATTCGGGACTGTCCGTCAGACTTCGATTAGCTACGCCGAGTTAATAGATGCAAGAAATACGTCATCAACATATGGATTAGCCACCGCCAAGATAAACCGATAAAATTATCAAAATGAAACGTGAACCAGCTGCTGTTTATGTCACAGATTCAGTAAAGAAAGGAAGGATTAATTTTAGTTTGAAAAATGTAGGTAGAGTATAACATTATTGTCGACAAAATATTAAAATATATTGCATTAGTGTAAAAACATGTTTTATTTTGTACTGGGAGTGCAATAATTATTTGTTCTGCCCATCATTTAGAATAAAAGATATTGAATTTGTTTTTGTCGAATTCCTGTTTCGATAACAAATAAAATGGACATTGTATGATGGAAATAAAATTATAAAATTACAAAACTTTACAAGTAACGCATATTTTAAAACACTGTTTTCAGTCATCATTGGTGTATTTAGCTCAAGAAGATCCCTAACACATTTCGAATGTTGTGGAACATTTATATTTTAATAATTTCAAAATTATTGTAAAAGCAACTTTGTTGACACCTTTTTATACACTACTCCCAGTATAGTTCACTTAACACAAACTTGTTTCAACAAATGTTGAAGAATATGCTGTAGAACATAATCCAAACATGATGAGCGTAAGAAAGCATAAATGTTAATTTGTACTCCTACTTTGCAACATAATGACGGGAATCGATTGCACAAATTCATTTGAAACGTAGTTATGTACATATTCCCAGCAGAAGCCACATGGAACTAATGTGGCAGAACAAAGTCAGAAAATCTTCTTCACCACTGTGTCAGTTAACGTATTGTCCTATTAATAGCACTGCTATGTATTTTGATACACAAAGCTATCAGATGCACACATCCATTTGAAACTCGAAGTGAGGAACAACTTCCCAATATATGTCTCACAGAACAAGATGGGGCAGAACAAAGTCAGATATCATCTTATGCCAGGTGACCCATTGTCCAATTAATGACACTGTTAAGTAGAGCTATTTCCAATGTTCCTGCAAATAAACAAAGAAACTGAGCTTAAATATGAGTTATCTAACTCAACACTGTGCAGATTAATTCAGTTTAGATACTGGATTATATATGGGACTTATTACCAAGTGTGCAGCTGGCTAAATGGAAACGAAATACAAGAGAATCTTGTTATGTTGATTCAGTCAGACAAAAATCCCAATCCATTACTTTGCACTCCAGATAACTCGAACTTACATAAGTGAATTTCGCTAAGTTAGGTCAATATTTTCCTCGGTCCAGGGCAAACGTCCCAATAAGGGGACCTTCTGAAAAATGTCTAGTTATCAGAAATTCCACTTACCTATATTGTCATGGGTCCCTGGAGGTTCGATCTTATTCAGAGTGCGGTAAAGTAACATGTCAAAAATAAATGTTTAATTTGTATGGTTTTAGAGAGTACTGTTAATATCAAATGTGCTATTCACATGAAGCAGCTCAATTTGATCTGATCTATTATTAGATGTTTAAAATATATTCATGGGTAAAAAGTTATGTATACTAGAGTGTAGATGCTGGTGTCAGTGCATCATAAAATTCCCTGGCAACACGGAATTGTGTTATTTTTAACAAAACTAAAACTTGTATATTGAATGATGACATGCCAGCCAGGTTTACTAACAGTCGTAGCTGTAGCATTAGAAACAGTCTGTGAACGTACGATCTCGAATCTCACAGTTTCATGTTTCTGTTTCAATAAGTGTGGATACGAGGACTTTTTTAAAACGGCTGACTGGAATTTGGAACGGCAAGGCCCGTAGACATACAGTCACAGACCCAATCCGAAATATGGCCCAAGTCCCAGATTTAGGCAAACAAATTACATCCATGACCAACCTCCAGGTTAATCCTATTGCTATTGTTGCATGTACTGATATTTTACTTTGCATTTTCTTTCACTGCATGTCAAATACTGGGCAATGCAGTTTTACTAACTAGAAAGGCGAGACCCTTGCCTAGGCTAGTAGTAGAGACTCGACAGACCCAATCCCAGCAGACACCGACTGCAGGCAGTGCAGCCGTCGGCGGACGTTATAATTCTACTTAATCGAAACGTTACTCGGCTGACGACATTGGAAAGCAGGGTTATTAAACAATGCATACGCTTCCTACACTTATAAAAATAGCTGTCAATATACATATGTCTACAAATTGCTTATTTACAATGCCATTGCTTGAATCAACTCACCTCGGAATCTGACTTGTTGGCTGTGTGTGTGACATCAACGGTATATGCATTGTTCACTGCGCGGACATGAATATTCATCATTCTCTGGCTGCACAATTAATCACCCACGTTGCAGCAAGCTCAAAATGATTCGCGTAAACACAATTTTTTATCGGCTTTTTGCGCAGATAACACAAAATTATGCATAAACAGCAAGACATAAGTAACAAAGAAAGTACGTATGGGAAATTAATACGTTGTGATACGGTACACTTCGAATGTACATTAGCTTACAAAGAAACCCTTTAAAGAAGCAATACAGATTATGTTATGTTATGCCGCCAGGTGGAGACACTGCAGGAAGGCGGCGTTCTGCGAGACGCTATCCCTGCGATGCCGCGGTCTCTTGCCATGGTCTGTCTTGTTTGTAACATCCTGTCTCCCGGCCTTGGTAAGTTTGTCGTGGTGAGTTACTCCACAAACAATGACTCAGTACGTTTACTACCTAACAATCGCACGTGATGTTATTCGTATTTTAATATAATATGTTATGATCTAAATTAAGATACTATGGCCTGGGTGGTTCAACTCTACTTTTATTTAAAAAATTAATTTAATAACCGAAGACAGTATGTTGAAATTGATCAAATGCAATCAGCTCTTAAAATAGATAATATCAATATTGAACGAGTGGATGAATTTAACATTTAGACAAAATTGCAAATAAATGTTCTAAAACTACGAGTATATTAAACAAATTGAAGCATGTAATACTGTTACAAATAAATAAACTGTTATGTAATTCTTTAGTATTATCACATCTTAATTATTGTATTTTGGCTTGGGGATACAAAGACAATCGAATAATGACAATTCAAAAAAGAGCAGTTCGAATAATAACATTGAACAGGTATAATTCACACACTGAACCCCTTTTTAAAAAACTTGAAATACTGAAAATAGACGATCAGTTAAAGTTACAAGAACTTAATTTTTACTATAAATACAGTCATGGTAATTTGCCACTTTACTTATTAAACTGGAGAATTATCCCAAATTATAATATACACAGTCATAATACTCGCAACGTTATAAATTTACATACATCTAGGAGAAGACATGAATTTGCAAAAAAACTGCTTAAAATACAATTTGCCTCACGTTGTAAATGATATTCCAGAATTAGTTATAGAAACAGTATTTACTCACAGTTTACGTGGGTTTGTGTACTATTTAAAAAAAAATCACCTATGAAAACGCATGTACACAATCAAATTGTTACATATGCCAGTTTAATCTCCAAAACTAATAAAAGACACATATGTATGGATAGATGCATAGATATTCTATACATACACGTATTTAGGAATCTTCACTCAAATATTTCTACCATTACACACACTTCAGATACAGCTACATTTATAAAGAGATAGACACCGTATTAATATATATATACATATATATATATATATATATATTACATTAGCGGGCTAGTTAGCTGAATCCCTGCCCACCATGTGGCTCCACTGTTACGACAAAAGCGGCCAAAGGAACTCTACGAACAAGAACAAGAACAAGATGTTTATTTTGACCCCAACGAGTACAAGTACAGTCACAATATCTTGTACTTCAACTATTAGTGCACAGAACTTAATTATAACTAATTAAAAACAATGTAATAAATATATATATATATTAATACGGTGTTATACGTATGTATATATATGATATATAATAGATTCATATGAAGAAAGGCCAATTAAATTTTTGTTATACTATGAGTGGCTCCTGTTATAGCGACACGTTTTGTCTTAACAGGAGTCACTGACTCCATTTCACTGTTCTTTTTTATTACATTGTTTTTAATTAGTTATAATTAAGTTCTGTTTACTAATAGTTGAAGTACAAGATATTGTGACTATACTTGTACTCGTTGGGGTCAAAATAAACATCTTGTTCTTGTTCTTGTTCTTAGAGTTCCTTTGGCCGTTTTTGTCGTAACAGTGGAGCCACATGGTGGGCAGGGATTCAGCTAACTAGCCCGCTAATGTAAGAATATCAACAAAGTGCTTGTATTATTAAGTAGACCAACCGTTGGCTAATGAGTAGGCCTACTAGTACTACAGATAGAAACTGTATAGGACTGAAACTGTAATGGCCTACAGCAGCTGTATGTATTTCTACTGGGTAGGGCTTCGGAAGATAGACCTATTACTATGGCGTAGGCCTGCTGTATATTGCTACTAGGGAGGCCTACGGTATGTATTGCTACTGACTAGGCCTACTGCATGTATTTTACTGAGTAGGCATCATATATATAAATAGAACACGCTAGTCTATAGGGGAATGATTAATGATGTAACTCTGTGGTAGGCATACTGTAGTGTAGGTATCGCTATGAACCACTGTCTACCCAGTCACTAGTGGGTAGCACAGTCGATCATTGTTTCACTGTTGTTTTTGTGATAATCAACGAACTAACAATGTTTCACCTGTCATTGCGTTTCCCCTAACAAACACGACAACAATCCTGTGACAAATCACACAAATCCTACGTTATTAATTGCTGGTTCGTCGTCTTCGCAGGGACGTTTCTGTCTGGCCTGAGCGTCCTGTGCTGCGGCCTAGTGCGGCCCTCTGGCGGCGACGTGCTCAAAGTGATCTGGGTGAACACGTGGGTGGCGCTGTTGCAGGTCTTCACCACAGTCATCTTACTGTTCGGCTGGGTATGGAGCATCGTCTGGGCTTTCGCCTTCCTCGATCTCTCCAGTAAGCGGACACTGGGACAGGGATGCTCGTAATGTCGCATTGTGGGGCACTTGTAGACTGTAGACGCGTCGCAATACTGAGTACCATATAGCATTGCTATCGTTACGGGTGAATAACTAGGGTCTACTTCAGTCGGGAACATCTATACTTCGTTGAAATGCATCTTAAACACTAAAATTCACTCAAAAATCAATTATTATAAAATGTTAGTTACGCAAATGTCAATATAATGCAACGTGTCTTTCATATTTCTTTACTTAGATTATATACATAGACGTGAATCATCAGGTGCAAGTAATGAACTAATGCTATTAGAAGTGCATAATATATTATGATAATCATTGTAATGTTGCACAAATCTATGTTACAACGTTTGCCATTATACAAAAAATCTTATTTTTAATTTTACTTTGTTTCGTGCAATTCAACATCATGATGAATGACATTTTAGCACAATCAGCTGTAGTTGCTGTGAGTATTGTTACCAGTACTCTAACAATGACCAAAAAGCCACTGTTTACAGAGGAGTACGCCGAGCTGGCGGCGGAGAGGACGAAGGAAAGACGGGACCAGGCAGCGGAGGTGATCACAGTGTCCCACCGGATCCACCCCAGCCGAGCCTCCTCGACCACCCGCACGACGACGACCACAACCACGGTGTCGCTGCCCATGGGGCCTCCTGATGTACCGTCCGCGCACGATCAGCCCATCATAGTCCTACAGGAGGCGCCACTCGTGATCCAGCCGCCAGCGCCAGTTATCGAGACGCGGCCACAGCGAACTTTGAACCCGTACAATCCGCGTCACCAGCGGATACTACGGCGGCAGAATACACGCGACATGCAGGAGTCGTCCATCTTCCTCACGGCGCACATCCTCAACACCCTCGTCGTGCAGGGCGGCGAGGACTCCTCCGAGGGCTCGGCCATAGCCCCGCCTGTCAAATAACAATATGGCGTTAACAGCGAGACTACGTTTCGCTTATCAAACTAACGCTCACCTTCGTGAACTCGCCGAGAAGAGGATGCGATGAGCGCCAATGGTGCCGCCGCCTCACGGCACATGGGTAATGGAGGCTTTGCAAAACTGCTAAAAGTCGACCTGCTATTCGTCAGATGGCACTGAGCACAAATGCGTTATTCGTCTGGTGGCACTGTGCTTAAGTCATAATAGTCGGTGAATGGGGCACATCGGAGCAACGGGAAGTTCGATGTTTGATTAAAGTAGTGTTACGAGAAAAATGCATTTAATCCCCTGTTATACATACATAAATAGCTTGGCATGCCCTATTTTCGGTGCTTCCGAGCCGCCACGAGACATTTGCCGCGTCCCCGGTGCTGAGGTTTGAGCCCTAGTATTGGTGACAAGCGAGATTAACCAGAATCACTTAGCAGATCCTATGACCGACTGTGACAACAACCATAGACAGATCGATTATTAGATTCACTGTGTTTGGCTGGCATGTTCTATTTGAAAGCTTCGTCTGCTTGTATTACTACTCTACTGGATATTTGGATCCAGTCGGTGAACACTAGACACACACATGTACAACGAAAGTATAGCGCTGGGAGCTGTGCGCCTATGTATTAGTGAGCAGGAGAGGCTAAGGTATACAGAGTAATATGCTATATTTTTGTGTTGTGTTTTATATGAAATGTTAAGAATAATACATTATTTTTGTTTTCATACATGATTAGTTATCATAATTATAAACTGCCTATATTCATTGGAAATAGTTTAATATTCTAACATAGTCTATGTAATTTCATCAAAATTAAACATTTTATCGCGCTTATCTTCGTTAGTTGTCGTGTCTAGTGCGACGTAGAGGGTCGTGACCAGATCATAGGTGTCGTGTAACAGTTGTGCGTGCTCCGTACTAGCCATGCTGTTACACCGTCAAGTATTCTCATGTTCAGCCGACCTCCACAACATTGACCCTCATCAGTCAGCGCCAAAATGTCGCAATTTCAAAACACTCACCGTGGAAAACACTACGGTAGTAGTTAATTTAAAAATAGTCTAGATTGTTTTAACATTAATTTCAAAACACTAGAGTGTTTCAAATTAATTTTAAAACGCTTTGGAGTCTTCAAATTCATTTCAAAACATTCGCGAGTGTTTTCAAATTGCATAGTGATATTCCGACGTGGGCCGCCCAGCAGCAATTCCAGCCCCTAACATTGTCATGACCGCTGTTCTTGACGGGATCTGCAGCTACAAAATACTGCAGAATCGACCCTTAATGCGCATGTCCGGAAGTACAGTTTTTCGCAGGAAGACATCAGGACTTGCTATGTTAATTGATTAGATATGTAGGGCCTACAATTTGTTCGTATTATAGGCCTACGATTACTTACTTACTTGGTATAATTGATTGTTAATCTCTTTTAGCCGGTGGCCAGAGATCTAAAATCTTCTTAAATAACAAAGAACTTCTGAAATCAATGAGGTTTCTGTTATCACTTCTTCTGGAAGGTTATTCCAAGAGTCGATGGTATGCTTTGTAAAGTGTGCGTACATCGGTGCGCGAGTAGTTCTTGTGCAGTTTTAGACTAGGCCTACTGTCTCTCAGATTTCTTGCTGATCGATTACAAATGTGTCTGGTATATTTCTAGAGGCCACTGGGCAGGGGCGGATCCGGAGAGTGGGCGGGCTGGCGGGCGGGCGGGCGGTTGTGTGTTGACGTATCTGTAATATAAGGTTTTTTGTTACTACCAGAGGTAGATTAAGGAGTACCGGGATCCTGGGGCAAATTTTGTGTATGAGCCCCCCCCCCCAAAGAAAGCCTAAACAAAGGTTACATTTTAATAATTTTTAAACGAGAGTATTTTTGAAATCTAAAATTTTTATCTTTTCAGCATAACGTTACAAAACTTGTTCATTATATAATGTTGAGATCGCACTCTCACTTCGACCTCTGGGTCTGTTGGTGTGTAACTGCAGTGGCGAACGCACATTTTTTGCAGCTGAAACGGATCACGAATGTCTTGAGGGAAGTTGACTTTTCTTCAATAATTAATGACTGTTCGCTGAAAAAATCACGGAAGGTGGTACTTTGCCTATCGCGTGCGGGGACGCGCTAGCCATAGGGGTTTGTGTTAGTGGTGGAAATCCGGACATTTCATTAAATTGTCTGGTATCAATTTCACTCCATTTTCCATCGTATGTCCAGTGCACATGTTTGGCTACTTCAGTGGGGCTCCGGAATTTCAGGGCCCTGAAACTTTTTCTTCTCCCTTGAGAGGGGTCCCGGGTGCTTTGTGACCTGGAATAAATGTTGTTCTAAGTTGAGTGGGGCCCCTGGAGATCGTAACCATGGAATCATATTTTCTCCCTCGGGTGGGGCCCCAGAAATTCGGGGCCTTGGAATGATTTGTGTCTCCCTTGAATTGGGTGCCGGGAGTTCGTATCCCTGGTTGGTAATACGCTACTGGCGTCTCCCGACATGTCAGGATGGTCACTTGACGTAAACTTGCAACATGGAATTGGCACATGCGCATACTGGCACGACACTGCTCGGACGTTGCCTACCACATAGACAGGGGGTAGACCGGCCTACGCAATCACTACAACTGTGATGACGCTTTAGAATAACATTTGTGCTGTTGTTAAATAATGCAGTTTCGACCCTTAAATGCGCATGTCCGGAAATAGAAGTTCGCTGTGTAAGGGAACAGTCCGCCTTATTCTAAAAAATGCGTAATATTTTACTTAAATGGCCTAAACTAGGTTCATCCTAATGACCCTAAGTCCCAAACCTATGCTTCAATCCAGGGGAGTACCTACCCGGCCGGCGGATGCGGCTAATAATGTAGGCCAGTTAAGTAAAGGATTGCCAAAGTATGAATCTAATCGAGATCTTCAAGCGTTATAATTAATATGGTGAGATGGATGTAAACTTATTATAATGTTGCTCATCTGAAACATTTGGAAGAAGGATATATGTGGAAATACTTATACTAGGCAACTAAGGTGTTGTATGAAGCACAAATTTTCTACAAACTGCCAAAACACATATTTGGTGCTAAAATAATTGATGTTTCGGAGGAGTATATGTTCTTACACAGCGAACTTTCGTACACCGTCATTGCGACTTTCTTTATTTTCTTAGTCGTTTTCTTAGTCTTACTGTTATTAATATCTTATTATTATATCGCGTAATTATTGCTGCAATAAACGACCACGATGACTTCGAGATGTGGACTACAATATTTACAACGCGATTGACACGGCGACAGGAAATTGAGGAAGTATTGTTCGCGAACTTCGACCAAAGAGTCGAAACGTTAGATACCGTTCAAGTTGACGAAGCTGCGGGCTTAACATTACGGACTGTGACATCATCTGCGATATTCATCATTATCGGGCGTTAAATATTAAGGTGTTAGCAGGTTTGGAGCATTGTAATTTATTTTAGGTAACCATGTTTCGGAGAAGAGTAAACTCCTTTCGCTGTTGAAGCACACGGAAATTCACACCTTCTCCCTTCCCCGACAGGGGTTTGAGGTCGGGTGGCCGGCTTGCAGTTCCCTTCCATGGCATCCCGCCGTTTACAACTGTCACTCATTTTAACCGAATATTGTTTTATCTAAACTAAATGACTGGGTGATTGCTGACGGTGCTTTTTTCGTTATTCGAAGTACCATTTCGAGAAAAAAAAATTTTAAACCAAAGAATTGGTGTATTGTTTCACACTGTTGTGCAGCCAAAGTACTGGTAGATAGTAGAAACGATCAAAACTAGTGACGTCGTTAGGGTAACGTCCATAATAGTAATAATAAAGTCTAATATAGCGCTGTATCCAATCCTTAGTTCTGTTCAAAGCGCTTTACAAAAACGTTCACAATTATATGTCACTAATTTAGGTAGTGAAAGCGATTTTAAAAAGCTGTCTTCAGCACCGTCTTAAACGACGCCACAGTGTCGCACTGTCTGACTGACTGTGGCAGATTGTTCCAAAGTACAAGGACCGTTTTGGAGAACGCGCGGTCTCCGAAAGATTTGAGGTTGGTACTGTCAGCAGACCAGCAGCATTTGATCAGAGAAATGAATGAACGAACGAATGAATGAATGAATGAATGAATGAATTGATGAACTTATGAATGAATGAATGATTGATTGAATGAATGAATGAATTAATTAATTAATTAATTAATTAATGATTGATTGAATGAATGAATTATTGAATTAAAGAAGCAATGAATGAATTAATCAATCAATCAATTATTGAATGAAGGAATGAAAGAATTAATGAATGAAAGAATGAATGAATGAATTTATGAATTAATTAATTAATTAATGAATGATTGAAAGAATGAAATAATGAATTGATGAATGAATTAACTAATTATTGAATGAACGAATGAATGAATGAATTAATTAATTTATGAATAAATGAATGAATCAATTAATTATTGAATGAATGAATGAAATAGAGAATGAATTGAAGAATGAATGAATGAATTATTGAATGAATGAATGAATAACTAAATAAATAATTATTGATTGATTGAATGAATGAATGAATAAATTAATGAATGAAGTAGTGAATGCGTAAATGAATGAATGAGTGAATGAATGAGTGAATGAATTAATTAATTAAAGAAATTATGAACGAATAAATTAATTATTGAATGAACGAATGAATGAACGAATGAATGAATATATGAATGAAAAAGTGAATGAATGAATGAACGAATGATTGAATGAATGAT
>CM034537.1:71024084-71149084 GCA_020002185.1 Paraescarpia echinospica | reverse complement strand
AATGAATGAGAGAATGAATGAATGATTGAATGAATAAATGAATGCATGAATGAATGAATGAATTATTTAAATAATTAATTAATGGATCGATGAATGAATGAATGAGTGAATGAATGAATTGACGAATTAATTAATTAAATTGTTAATGGATCGTTGAATGAATGAGAGAATGAATGAATGAATGAATGAATGGAACAATGAATGGATGATAGAATGAATGAATAAATGTGTTATTGAATGAATGGATCAATGAATTAATTAAATAATTAATTAATTAATTAATTAATGTATCGATGAATGAATGAATGAATGGATGGATGAAAGGTTGAATAAATTAATTAATTAATTAATTAATTAATTAATGGATCGATTAATGAATGAGTGAATGAATGAATGAATGAATAATTGAATTAATAAAAAATGAATAAATGAATGAAAGAAATAATTAATTAATTAATTAATGGATCGATGAATGAATGAGTGGATCAATGAATGAATGAATGAATGAATGGATGAATGGATGAATGGATGAATGAATGAACGAATGAATGTATGAATTATTTAATAAATTAATTAATGGATCGATCAATGGTTGAATGGGTCGATGAATGAATGAATGAATGGATCGATGAATGAATTGATGAATGGATTAATTAATGAATGAATGAATGAATGAATGAATGGACGAATGGAATCAATCAATCAATCAATCACCCAATCAATCAATCAGTCAATCAATTAATGTATCGATGAATCAGTGAATGAATAAATCAATGAATGAATGAATAAATAAATAAATTTAATTAATTAATGGATCGATGAATCAATGAATCAATGAATGAATAAATTAATGAATGAATGAATGAATGGATGGATGGATGGATGGATGAATCGGTGAATGGGTGAATGAGTGATTTCATGAAGCGGCTAAGAATGTTCTTAATGCCGAGATGATTGTGTTATAAATTACGCATTTTTGAAAATAAGTTAACAGGAGCTGATGCAAACTTGTGACGCTAAGTAATTGTGTAACTATAACAACACTTCTTGGAGCCAACCCCAAGTAGTTGGCAAATATTACATAATTTGAATTGTTGACTGCAATGTTACGCTTGCTTTCTGCAATTGTTCAAATCACATCGGTCTGTATGCACACAGTAACAATCACAACGGTCTGTATACACTCAGTAACAATCACATTGGACCGTATACACTTAGTAACAAACACATCGGTCCGTATACACTCAGTAACAATCACATATGTCCGTATACAAGCAGTAACAATCACATCGGTCCGTATACACTCAGTAACAGTCACATTGGACCGCATACACTCAGTAACAATCACATCAGTCTGTATACACTCAGTAACAATCACATCGGTCCGTATACACTCTGTAACAATCACATCGGACCGTATACACTTAGTAACAATCACAACGGACCGTATACACTCAGTAACAATCACATCAGTCTGTATACACTCAATAACAATCACATCGGTCCGCATACACTCAGTAACAATCACATCGGACCGTATACACTTAGTAACAATCAAAACGGACCGTATACACTCAGTAACAATCACATCAGTCTGTATACACTCATTAACAATCACATCGGTCTGTATACACTCAGTAACAATCACAACGGTCCGTACACACACTCAGTAACAATCTCAACGGTCTGCATACACTGAGTAACAATCACATTGGACCGTATACACTCAGTAACAATCACATCGGTCCGTATACAAGCAGTAACAATCACATCGGTCCGTATACACTCAGTAACAATCACATCGGACCGTATACACTCAGTAACAATCACATCGTTCCGTATAAACTCAGTAACAGTCACATCGGTCCGTATTCAAGCAATAATCACATCGGTCCGTAAACACTCAGTAACAATCACATCGGACCGTATACTCTCAGTAACAATCACATCGGACCGTATACACTCAGTAACAATCACATCAGTCCGTATAAACTCAGTGACAATCACATCGGTCCGTACACACTCAGTAACAATCACAACGGTCCGTACACACACTGTTACATTCACAATGGTCTGTATACACTCAGTAACAATCACATTGGTCTGTATACATTCAGTAACAATCACATTGGACCGTATACATTCAGTAACAATCACATCGGTCCGTATACACCCAGTAACAATCACATTGGTCCGTACACACTCAGTAACAATCACAACAGTCTATATACACTCAGCAATCGCGCAGTGGGTAGCCTGCGTAGAGGCGCGTCACCTGGGTGGCTGATGGGGGAAACCCTTAATATGAGGGGTTGCACCGAATAAAACAGAAGAAGGTGCCGTGGACCAAACTTACCATAGGAGAAGGACAACTCTGATTATAAACCCGGGCAGACCCAGCTCGTTAACCTCGCTACAGAGACAGAGACAGAGACAGAGACAGAGACAGAGACAGAGAGACAGAGACAGAGACAGACAGAGACAGAGACAGAGACAGAGACAGAGACAGAGACAGAGACAGAGACAGAGTCACAGTCACAGTCACAGTCACAGTCACAGTCACAGTCACAGTCACAGTCAGCTTGTTTGTCCGGAAGGCCCAGGGTCGGCCATTTTGTTTCGGTCACGTGATCACTGACACCAGAATGGACCAATCACGTGAAGCCACGTGGTTACAGAGAGCCACGTAATTACAGATACAGAGTCAGAGTCAGCCTGTTTGTCCGGAGGGCCCATGGTCGGCCATTTTGTTTCCGGTCACGTGATCACAGACACTAGAATGGACCAATCACGTGAAGCCACGTGATTACACAGAGCCATGCGATTACAGAGACAGAGACAGAGTCAGAGACAGAATCAGAGTCAGAGTCAGCTTTTTTGTCCGGAGGGCCCATGGTCGGCCATTTCGTTTCCGGTCACGTGATCACAGACACCAGAGTGGACCAATCACGTGAAGCCACGTGATTACAGAAACAGAGACAGTGTCAGAGACAGAGTCAGAGTCAGAGTCAGCTTGTTTGTCCGGAGGGCCCATGGTCGGCCATTTCGTTTCCGGTCACGTGATCACAGACACCAGAATGGACCAATCACGTGAAGCCACGTGATTACAGAAAGCCACGTGATTACAGAGACAGAGAAAGAGACAGTCAGAGACAGAGTCAGAGTCAGCTTGTTTGTCGGGAGGGCCCATGGTCGGCCATTTTGTTTCCGGTCACGTGATCACAGACACCAGAATGGACCAATCGCGTGAAGCCAGGTGATTACAGAGAGCCACGTGATTACAGAGACAGAGACAGAGACAGAGACACAGTCAGAGACACACTCAGAGTCAGAGTCAGCTTGTTTGTCCGGAGGGCCCATGGTCGGCCATTTTGTTTTCGGTCACGTGATCACAGACACCAGAATGGACAAATCACGTGAAGCCACGTGATTACAGAGACAGAGACAGAGACAAAGTTTTCACACCCCTAAGATACGTACAATTTTCTTGTAACTTACGTGACAGAGATGAAAGGGTAACATATGTTCCCATTTTTGGTTAATCTAGTTATGATGTGTTTAGCTTGATATCAGCCTAGCCTTTGTGAAGATTTGTAACATATAGTACATCTATTTGGGGGTAAGACCTCATTAAGGATCCGTCCGCCGAAAGAGTGCACTTGAAAGTACCGTTTTGGTGTGATATTCGTGAATTTGTTTCGATCACTTTGACATGCGACATGTTTGTCTCCTGAATACTGAACGTACCACAGCATTACACAAGATAAAACATCAAATGGGAATGAGTTTTTATACACATAATTTACGTACTATTTTTTCGTAACTTACGTGACGGAGGTGAAAGGGTAACATGCGTTCCCCTTTGTGGTTAAACTATTTATGTGTGTAGCTTGATATCAGTCTAGCCTTCGTGAAGATTTATAACATGTAGGACATCTATTTGGGGTAAGACCACATCAAGGATCCGTCCGCCGAAAGACTGAACTTGAAAATACCGTTTTGGTGTGATATGCGTGAATTTTGTTCGATCACTTTGTCAGGGGAAATGTTTGTCTCGTGAATACTGAATGGTAGGCTGATATCAAGCTAAACACATAACTAGATTAATCACAAAGGGGAATGCATGTTACACTTTCATCTCTGTCACGTAAGTTACAAGAAAATTGTACGTAACTTATGGGTGGGAAAACTCATTCCCATTTGATGTTTTATCTTGTCTAATTTAACAAGATTAAAAAAAAAAGATTGCCACCCAGAGAATTAACTCTAGGTGGCAGGTGGACAAGAAAGCCCTTTGGCTTATCGAGAGTCCGACCCTTTTATCTATGTGTATCCCGCCCGTCTGAGGTATGTGTCGATTTAAATTTTAAACATATTCACGTTACTAGCACCCACACAATCAGCAGATAATCTGTTCCATTCATTTACAGTCCTTTGTGAAAATGAAAACTTTCTTATATCTAATCTACTCTGCTCCTTTGCTAATGTAACTTCATGTCCTCTAGTCCTATCTTTCTTAACTGAAAAAAAAAAATTCTATCAATATTTTCATAACCATTCAATATTTTAAACACTTCTATCTGATCTCCTCTCAATCTCCTGGTCTCTAGTTAAACCGCATTTTTTAGGCGTATTTCGTAACTAAGATCCCTCAGTTTTGGTATAATTTTAGTTCCTCAACTCTGCACTCTTTCTAGCATATAAATATGTCCTTCCTGCGATATGGCCTCTACGCTTGAATACAATATTCTAAATGAGGCCTAACTATTGTTTTGTACAGCGGTATTATTAGCTGTTTTTCCTTATACGATATGTTTCGTCTAATTAATCCAAGGATTTCATTTCCCTTTGAAGCTGCAATTCCGCACTGGTCTGAAACCTTCATATCAGCACTAATGGTTAACCCTAAGTCCTTTTCTTTTACAGTAGTACTTAGTACAGTACCCCCCCCCCCCCATTGTATATTCTACCTTTTCGTTCCCATGTCCTGTGTGGAAGCATTTACATGTCCCAAAATTGAACAGTATTTGCCACTTTTCAGACCATTTGATCAACCTGTCAAGATCATCTTGTAAATGCTGTCTATCTCCATCACTTTTAGTCCTTCTAAACACTTTTGTATCATCCGCAAATTTCAACACCTTGCTTGTTATTTCATCATCCAAATCGTTGATATATATTAAGAATAATGTTGGTCCTAATACTGATCCCTGTGGTACCCCACTCAATACCGATTTCCAGTTTGAAGCCTCCCCATTAACTACTACATGTTGTCTTCTGTCAATCAGCCATTGTTCTATCCAGTTTATTATACCATTTCCTATGTCATGGGCGTTTAGTTTAAGCAGTAATCTTTGATGTGGTACTTTGTCGAAAGCTTTTTGAAAATCTAAGTAGACGATATCTACTGGTGATCCCTCATCTACCCACTTACTGATGTCTTCCAAAAAACATAACATATTTGTTAAGCATGATCTCGCTTTAAAAAACCATGTTGAGATGGGTTTATAAAGTTTTGTTTAACAAGAAAATCCACCATGTGATCTTTGTTTAGTCTTTCTAATAATTTGCAAATCACTGATGTTAAGCTCACTGGTCTATAGTTCTCCGACTTGTTTCTCGAACCTTTTTTAAATAACGGTATAATGTTTGCCTCTTTCCATTCTAAAGGAACCACTCACTCTTCTAATGACAAATTGAAAACTGTTGCAAGCGGTACGCTAATTTGTTCTACAATTTCCAATAGTAGTTTGGGCGGAATCCCATCCACTCCACGTGATTTATTATCCTTCATAGCCCTTATTTTTTAGCTACCATTTCCGGGGTTACAATTAATTGTCCTAAATAGTCTGAATCTGCCCCCTTGAACTTAGCCTCTGGTATTGGCAGTGAACTAATATCTTCTCTGGTAAACACTGAACTAAAGTAATCATTCAGGTCTTCTGCCATTAAGAATCCCTCTGATATTTAAGAATCCCTCTGATATTATATTTCCAGTACTATCTTCTAGAGGACCGACCTTATTTTGAACTTTCTGTTTGCTTCGAACATACGCATAAAAACTCTTGCTGTCATATTTTATATTACTAGCTAATTGTTGTTCATAGCTTCTCTTTGAATTTCTAATTTCAGCTGTAGCTTGGTAAAGGGCTTCTTTATAACTGTTGTAGTATTCATCATTTCCAGTACATCTATATGATTTCCACATCATTTGTTTATACTTAATTTTTCTAATGGCTTCTTTCGATAAGTGTTTCTTTTTGGACCGTTTCCCTTGTTTTTTTAAGGGTATGCAGTAGTACATTCAGTATTCACGAGACAAACATGTGCCATGTTAAAGTGATCGAAAAAAAATCAGGCATATCACACCAAAATGGTATTTTCAAGTGCACTCTTTCGGCGGACGGATCCTTAATGTGTTCTTACCCCAAATAGATGGTCTGCATGTTACAAATCTTCACGAAGGCTAGACTGATATCAAGCTACACACATAACTAGATTAACCACAAAGGGAATGTATGTGAATTACCCTTTCATCTCCGTCACTTAAGTTACAAGAAAATTGTACGTAAGTTATGGGTGTGAATGCACAGTGTATGTTCAGTAGAGTTGGTACATGCACTCATCCCTATAAGCCGTTATCAGTTTGCACAGAACGACGATTATCTAGAATCATAGAGGCAAGCAAAATCAGGGACGATGGATTGCATATCGACATTTCTGAGACTCTATCAGATGACCCCAGTTTCACACCATGCTTTCACAAAGGCTGTATTTGTATATATACTTCAAAGTTACATTTAAGGAGGTAACGAAAATCAAAATGCCGTACGTTCCACTTCACCACTACATCCAAGAAAACGACAATATCGTTCCGACCTCTTGGAAACTTTTCGAAAGACCCAGCATATGACAAAATCATTTATGACATAGGTGCGGATCGATCGCCCATAAAAATGCATCTGAAATATAAAAACTTTATCAAAGATTTGGAGGCACCGTCTTGTCCAGAAGAGCACTATTGAGTGCACTGTCTACGCATTTTGCAGATGATCTCCTCATTTTTACAGCAACAGGCATTGCAAGTATATTTGTGTTCCGTGATAAGGCCAAGGATGTCTTCAGTGTGATTTCCAACGAGGATGATGACGACTTAAAAAAAGCTATGAGAACTGTGGTAAACCATGTGAAAAGCGACATCAAGTTCATGCTTGTCCACAAAGATGTATGTCAATGTCGAATGGACACTGATGTGGCAGTTGAATACACAAGCCAAACCATGAAGGATTTTCTTAGTAAGTTGCTGCCAAATTAAACATAACTTCTAAACTGCCTATGCTAATGATTTGCAATGTGGTAACTAATATGATTACCAGAATCCCCATAACATTGCAGGTCACACTAGGTGGACTGATAACAGAAAAAGGGACCAATTCAAAAGTTGTACAAATTCGGTGTTGTGTGCTCATATGATGAAGTGAAGCGTCTTCGAAAGTCTGCAGCCATTTCCTCCAAACGTGTTACTACCAGAGGACTAATCCATACGTCGAAGGAAGGAGCAGGACAACTTTGATGCAAACATTTCCAGCCAGAATAGTTTACAATCAACGCACGCACTCGGAATGATTCTGACACAAACATGCAACACAGAACTCGACGACGTGTTACCAGAAACAATACGACAGATGAAATGTCTATGGGGATGGAAACTGATGTACCGGTCCAGAGATACAAAGGGCCGACAAGGCGAGATACGCCACAGAGTAGAGCAAATAATTATTTTTATCACTAAAACTTTTGATAACGCAAGTGCTCGCACTCAACAGGGCATATTTAAGAGACTTTGACTTTCTGTCACAAAAAGCAAGTGATAAGGCATGTCCAGAGTGGAATGGATTCAACAGTGTGTTAAATATAAACGAGGTTCACCTGGTAGGGCCAGCCACCACATGTGTGTACACACCTTTGATCGACATGAAGCCATCTGATCCAGACACCATGCTAACAGGTATGCTGGAGGCAGAAAGGCTTGTGCAGTCAGTTGGATAACACATTGTGGTGTTCACCTGTGACCAGCAACTTTACAAATTTGCAGTGAACATTACACGGGCATACCCAGAACGATTCAACAATTTAATTCTACGCTTGGGAGGGCATGCGCGCACTTCATAATGAATTTTATTGGATGTATCGGAGCCCTGATGGCAGACACTGGGCTGTCTGGTGTCATGGAATGTGCTTTTGGAGGGGTTGCCCACATGCTGACAGGCAAGCGGTTTCCATAGAACGTTCAAGTACTGAGAATGGTGATGGGTGGACTTCTTCATAGCATGGTGCAGCAAGTTGACGAGCCAAGTAGCTTAATGTGTGAGCTAGAAAACAGAGCTACCCAAAGCAGAACCACGTACGAAACTACTACAAATATGTTGATCAAACCTGTTGTACTAATGATGCTGTTTTGTCGAGCTGAGAAGGAAGCAGACTGGGCACTTCATATGCTTGCTGTAGAGTATATGATGAATACTTCTTTGCTGCTCGTCACCCAAATTATGCTAATTATGGCCTTTATTATCTGCACACAGTTGCGGCGATGCCAACACACGTCCTCATAAGGTTCATGCATGTTACCCGGCACACTCCACGAATATGGAAATGCATGTGGACAGACATGATGATCGAAGCAACTTTCATGCGGTATGGAAAGGGACCCAATGGTATAATTGGTATTACGCTGAAACCAAACACCATGATGACGTGGGCCCTCAGTCTTCACACTTGCAGTGTTCTGGACAAAGACATTTCCAACATGACCTACGAGGAGAAATGTCACCAACATCTTCATAAAGAGGAAGTGAAAGCTCGCTTGACATCAGATGATAAAGACAGATCGAAAATCAAACATAAATTTTAATTGGTCCACTTGATCCATCAATTCACCCAAATGACAACATCATCCACATTGTGAGTGGCAGATTAGCTACTGAACCTGCAGTGAATGTACATGAAGCTGTGTCAATTGGTCAGCAGACGATGAACCAGTATGAAAGCAGTTGGCCTCTCGGGTTCCACGATACTCTTCCTAAACAAGGTAGCCACGAAACGACACATCAAAGTAGGCTCCACAAAGGTATACGATACCAATCTGATTTATTCGTGCATCATTGGTCTGCAGGCTTCTGGCAGAGAGTTGGCCCCAATGCCTACTTCAATGTTCACCAACGCTGGTGAAATGAGATTAGCAACAAACATGTCAACCCTAAAGAACAAGCTAAAAGTTGACATGCCGGCAAGAACTGCACCCAAAGCTACCAGTGTGATAATCGATGGATCAGCCATACTGTGGGTAGTTCATTGGCCAACACAAGATACAGTGCAACAATTTAATGACAACATTGTTGCATATGTGGCAAAAAAAGATGAAGGATTCTGATGTGTATTTGGTGTTTGACAGATACGTCGACTACAGTATCAAAGGTGTCACCTGTACAGCAAGAGTGAAAGAAGCAAGCAGACACCACCAACTCTCACGCTCGATGCTACTCCCATCACAGAAAGTTGTGTTAACTGTGACACATAACAAAGTACAACTGATCGATCTGATCGTTGAGACTCTGCGTGAACAGGGAAAGCAGTTATTGCAGTTACTACGTTAGGCACGATAAAACATCAAATGGGAATGAATTTTCACATGCGTGGTTTACATGGCATTTTCTTGTAACTTACGTGTTGGAGACGAAAGGGTGACAGATTGTCCCCTTTATGCCATTATCCTCCGAAAGAGTGCACTTGAAAATACCGTTTTGATGTGATATGTGAATTTTCTTCGAGCAATTTGACATGGGACATGTTGCTTCCGTGAATACTGAATGTACTACTGCGTTAGACAAGATAAAACATCAAATGGGAATGAATCTTCACATGCGTAACCTACCTTGCATTTTCTTGTAACTTACGTGATGGAGATGAAAGGGAAACAAACATTCCCCTTTGTGGTTAATCTAGTCATGTGTGTAGCTTGATATCAGTCTAGCTTTCGTGAAGATTTGTAACATGCAGTACATATATTTGGGGTAAGACCACATTAAGGATCCGTCTGCATTACCTTCCGAAAGAGAACACTTGAAAAAACCATCTTGGTGTGATGTGTAAATGTTTTTATCCCTTTGACATGGGACATGTTGGTCCGTCCCGTGAATACTAAATTTACTACTGCATTAGGCACGATAAAACATTAAATGGGAATTAGTTTTTACACGCATAGCTTACGGTGCATTTTCTTGTAACTTACGTGACAGAGACGAAAGGGTGACAGATTGTCCCCTTTATGGTTAATCTAGTGTGTGTAGCTTGACATCAGTCTAGCTATCGTGAAGATTTGTAACCTGCAGGACATCTACTTGGGGTAAGACCATGCACATTAAGGATACGTCTGCCATTACATTTTGAAAGAGTGCACTTAAAAATACTGTTTTGGTGTGATGAGTGAATTTTGTTCGAGCACTTTGACATACTGAATGTAGTACTGCGTTAGACAAGATAAAACAACAAATGGGAATTAATTTTTACATGCGTATTCTACCTGACATTTTCTTGTAACTTACGTGACGGAGACGAAAGGGTAACAGACATTCCCCTTTGTGGTTAATCTAGTTGTGTGTAGGATGATATCAGTGTAGCTTTCGTGAAGATTTGTAACATGCAAGACATCTATTTGGGGGTAAGACCACATTAAGGATCCATCCGCCATTACCCTCTGAAAGAGTGCACTTGAAAATACCGTTTTGGTGTGATGTGTGAATTTGTTTTGAGCACTTTGACATGGGACATGTTGTTCCTGTGAGTACTAAATGTACTACTGCATCAGACAAAATAAATCATCAAATGGGACTGAGTTTTTCGAATCCTGTGTGCGGGGTTGAAACTTGGGCAAGTTCACTTATTCTACATTGCTTCAGTTCACTCAGCTTTATGAATGAGTACCTGGCTTGAGACAGTGGTGGGTATTTGTGTACAAAGTGTTCGAGCATTAATTGTAACGTGACTGAATGCTTCCCGGATAAGTTGAGATGGTATTCGATGGAACAGGTCTGCCAGGAATTAAAGGGTAATGCGCTTTGCGCAGTCATGAGGACTTACCTTTAGCCACACACACATCATATTTGACACTAAAAAAGACACACACTTACCATCTTTATTATATACAACTACATAGACCAGCAAAATAGGTGTAACCAAATTAAATATATAAATGTCTGCATATTTACATACTAGTAAAGGTCATATACAGTACATAAATAAATTAATTAACATAAATTGACCGACCCTGTGATATTTCGAGAGAATATGACAAGACATATTGCAGTTATGAACTGTGATTGTAGGGATGGTGTATGATGGCCATCCCAATAAATAGTGATGGATACAAGAAGCCACAGGTAGAGAGAACAACATGGTTCAGACTCATCAGAATACGTAAAGTAGAATAAGCTGACAGCAGGAAAATGGTGCAATAGGTAGTCTCCAAGATGCATTAGCCATGCCCACAGTAAAGCTGCTGGCTTTGTTAACATAACACATGCACAGGCCTCTGCTATTGAGCGTCATTGTCATAGTAGGCTGATTACAAGACACTTGACTGACGTTACCAACATGACCATTATCAACTGGTAGTGTATACAGATTGCTTGATAAGTTGTTTTTGACCTAAACACTTACGATTATTGAATGATACAAAAGATGCCACTACATTTTTCTGTAACAAAATTACCGCACGAGTATCCAAACATCAACATATATGAGTACAACAACTTAATCTCAAAGTTCCTCTCTGGTGTGAGTATAGAATCTCTTTCTACACACACACAAAATAGCTTGACACTGTCTCTGCCAATGATCAAAGGCAGTGCAGGTTTAACATCACCAACACTAAAAAATCTAATATCTAACTCAAGAAAATCAGTTAACAAGCACCAGCTAACAATGTGAAGGTCATTCATGAAATAAAATTATTAAAAAGCCTGTGATTGCCGCAGAAACAATCCACATGTGGCGGTATCAGTGGTCTGTCATGTCAACAGTGGACTTAGAGAGAGAGAGGCGTGGTGCTGTCTTCTGTAGTTACATGGCATCAAAATGGAATTTGTGAGCATCGAGTCTCTTTTCTTCTTTGTCTTCCCGCTGTAAACAAATGTCCCATTTGTGTCAACTGTAAACCTAGGATATAACAACTTGTTCGGAACTGGCCACTTTATTCGTTATATCCGAAATTCGTTATATCTGAAATTGACCAACTCCTTGGTCACACTAACAGGAAATTTAGAAACAGGGTTGAAACCAATGAATAAAAAGTTTATAATCAATTGTTCGATCTGAAGAATAAGAAACACCTTATTACATAGTATACAATGTAAAAAAAATAAGTCCAGACCTGCATTTTGTTTATTTCTCATTGTCAATTCGTTATATCTGATGATATTTCAATGGATTTTATTCAATGGGACTGAGAGAATTAAATTGCTCATTTAATGACATTATATCTGAAGATTCATTGTATAAATTTGTTATACATGTACATGCAGAAATTCAGTAAGA
The DNA here is from genome assembly GCA_020002185.1 of Paraescarpia echinospica. Taxonomy (NCBI): domain Eukaryota; kingdom Metazoa; phylum Annelida; class Polychaeta; order Sabellida; family Siboglinidae; genus Paraescarpia; species Paraescarpia echinospica. Next base: position 71,136,493 of record CM034537.1, on the reverse strand, counting down.
AAAAATCAGGATCAATTAATTTATTAATTTTTGTAGTAAGCAAATTCGTATTATCCAAGGTCTACTCTAGTTCAACTAATTGACAAGAAAACAGGAACTTTAATACTAACACATCTGGTAGCAAAACAAACACCAAATTATGTTACAATCATGCTTTTGACAGTTTTAGCCGAGCCCGTAAAACTTTGTTCTCAAACTTGGTGATATCAGTAAGGCGTCAAACATGCTTTTCTGGATCAAAAGATGTGTTTTCAAATACAAATGTTTAACTTTCAAGTATATCAATACATTTGATCAAACATATAAGTGAAGAATAGAGTAAGTTGAGATGTCCTCCAGAGTGTATTATTGTGCTCAATGGTTCTCCAGTATCATGTGACCGTGTTATCACATGACAGCAGTTTAATTAATTTACCGAGAAGGACATGTAACTCTATCAAGCAACAAGAAACTGTACAAGACATCTCAACTTGGTACTGGTACCAATATACCTTTACATGCTGAGATATTTGCTCAATGAAGAGGCACTTAATGTAATGTTGAGAAAGTTGGAAGACAGGGCAAGTTAATAGAGCCAAGCACCTAATGCAAGGCGGAAGACTCAGAAGAAAAACATTTCTGTTACCTTTTCCCTCCACTGCAGGATTGCAACAATGATTGCGACACAGCCGCAGGTGCCAATAAGAACAGCTGCTGTTACGATGACCATGTGACTGGGAGTGAGAGACAACTTGAGCACCCACCTGTTAGGGTTATACAGCACAACAGGTTATACACATTATTTACAGTATTCGTGAACTTCTCTTCAGACTGACTTCTGTCAAACATCACAATAAATCCACATTGCTGTGGTCATAGCAAATACATTCAGAAACAATCCCATTATTCGGCATGTCATTGTGAGCAAGTAAGCCAGAATAAAGCTAAAGCATTGACAAATAGTGCAACGATCTTCCCCACTTAATCATCTGTCTTTTTCAGTTCAAACAACGACTGTTTTACAACACACTGTAACACTATGTTTAATTAATTTTTTTAAGAACTACGTAATTGTTCTGTGTCGTTATTCATTGGGATCTGGCAATTGACTACAACAAACCTGAAGTAGGTTGTAGTCTGGAGAAAATGTACATTAATTCTTAGAGATCTTTTATGAGAATCAGTAGCAAAGCCACTGGATGTGAGGCATAATATGTGAGTGATTACGTACTTGGAAGGGATGTCGTTTGGATATGGCACCACCATCATCTGAGAGTTGGGGATGATCTGTGTCCACTCCTTCATTCTTGTGGTCTGTACACAACAATTACAAGAAGGTATAGGTAAGTTCTTACACAGTCCACACATCTCAACTTCTACGGGAATCGTTTAGCCATATTGCAATTACTGTGTAAAGATTACTTGTTTACATATATCCACCACTGTCTATAGCCAGGTACTCACAGCTGCGTGAACTGGAGCAATATGGAGTGAATAAAAACTGCCCAAGTTCCGAAATGGCAGAGGATTTCCAACATTTTAATCACTTCACCACAACGTAATGCAGAGATAATACAAGCTAGCTAGCTTGGTCGATAACAACATGCTTCCAAATTATCTCTTAAGACAGTGCAGAAAACCTTGTACTCTGAATGTTGATAGGACCTTTCAAAGAAACAAAGAATGAATATTGCTAACATGTATCACTGGTTTTGTGCCATCTCGTAGATAATTCACATAATTCAACAATAATCATTGAAAGGTCTTTGCAAAAATCAAAAAAATTTAGGTTTTAATGTAATGAGAATGATATACAGACAGACAATACCTACCTTGCTGCCTGTGGGTTTCGGTATTCCGACACTGAGGGTGTCGACAAAGTTTGGTGTCTGACCAAGTCCGAAGACGGTATAAGGCATCTGTAGAGCAAAGTGAGCTGACTGGGAGAGTTGTGTCGCTGCAACAGAACACAGCCAAGGTGATTGTCGACAGTCTGAAAGGTGTGGCTTGGTGTTGTAATCTCCCATCTCACATCTGCTTTTGGGGTCAACCATATTCAGGAAATCCATCTCCTGCCTCTCACCAATCCCACTCACGTTTAGGACCAACTTCCAACATCACATGTTTAAATATTCTCTCAAGTTCTTAATTTTGTTTGTTGTACCGGGTGTTTTGGTTCACATGGTATAATAATAATGTTTATTTCAGACAAAAGTCTGTATGTATACATAAAATACCATAAATAAAAATACATAGATATAGACACATCATCGAATAAAAAATAGATGGTTAATAAAAATTATATATAAAATGTGCATTCCACTTCAAGTGTACAATTGGGTAGTCCAGTATTTAAACATAGGACTTCTAAAATGTATATCAGTATAAAAGTAATTAATAAAAAGTGGATTTTTAGACTGCTGAAGACGACATAATAAGCTGTACATGGCTGAACGCATACGTTCATTAACAGATTTAACACAGTTTGTAGCAAACATAAAACTTGCACTACACAGTGATGACAAATTGTGTAAAATTCAAAAACTGCTGTTATATGCAACAGTAATACCTATCAAACTTTGTTTTTTTAATTTACACCAAAGACTTCAGGTGTACATAGTAGAGCTGCAAAGGCAACAGTTTCGTGCAAAGACCTGAGCATTATATGCATCTCTTTTGTTTGGCAATGTCATCATCAGTAAGATTATTATTAATTATGTTACCCAGATATTTGCATTTAATAGTTTGAGGTAACGGACGATTATTGTGAGTGACAGGACGAATATTTGTTCATATCCTGAGGTTTGTTTTCAATAACCATATAGTATGACATGTTGGCATTATATGTTGTTAAACATTTTGCCATATTTGACAAAACAATATGTTAGTTTTCTCAACACAGAAAAACTAGGTGAAAAAATACATAAGTCATCTGCATACATCAAGTGATTCATTATGGTGCCTGCATAAAGACTTCCAATTTGTAATTTCTTAAGATTTACACTTAAATCATCCATGTACACATTAAAAAGATGGGGAGAAAGGATTCCACCTTGTTTAACACCATTTGAGACAGTATAAAACAATTGGTCTTGTTTTGGATGGACACAACTAAATGTTAATGGAGACCTGTATCTTCACAGGGTTCATTTAAGACTCTGTACATACCCTGTATATAAAGCTCACTGAACCGTTGACGTAACTGAATGTGCAGTTTAAATGTTAGCATTCATCCATACAACGTGAAGCAAGTTTACTGCTGTACATACCAGAGCTCTCCTGTGTTGATAGGTCTGTGCGTGTGGCAGTATACTTGATGGTTGCCCCAGCCTGGTTGACACCGTACGGCTGAGAAGAAACCACGCGTCAACACAACACATAACATCACATTCTTCAAGTGACAACAGGTACAGAATTGAGTCTAGTTCCTAGACAACAATATTAACCAATGAAAGGACGACTACAGTCTGTTTTTGCAGCACAAATGAACTTGAAATAAAGACACATGCTAGTTGTTTTGTTTGGAAACTTTCAAAAGTATGATGGTCTAGAATGCCAAACTGAGGATGTTGTTCTGTTACATGAAATCAGCCATTGGTGGTAATTATTAATAGGAAGGTCTCTGAATCAGATGCCCCGAGTGTGGAAACAATGCGAATGCAGCAAACATCAAAAGGTCTTGCTGTTAATCACTTCAGCATTACTGCCAATAGAGCATGATTAGAATCTCAATGTTTCGTTTACAACTTGAACATTTCGCAGTCTAAATATACAAACTGTGAACACTTTCGGATTTATTAAATGCAACTTGGCAGGTGGTATACCTTCAACTTGTTTATTCTAGTACACTGTATTAAGAACATTATTTTTTAAATGAGGGATAAACAGCTTCTGTTTAAGATATCTCACCTTTCTGTCAGGAGGACATTTACGTCCACTTCCTACAGTCACTTTGACAAAGTAAGCATCAGCAGATAGGTCATTCCTGAATGCACTGATTTTTGGCACAGGTGGCGTGGATGATGACACAGTCACTAGCAGGACGTCCAAGATGCCCTGTAACATGACCAACACATGGTGTCATTCTCACCACACCCTGTCACTCTTATCACATGGTTCCAATATAACAATATGACACAGTGTTTTCTGGCATGCTGTGTTTGTTGGCAAGATAAGACAACATAATTATGATCTAGTCTTGGGGTTATTTCCATATTGGTCTTAAAACTGGGATTGGCTACACCCATAGTACAACATAGTTGTCTTGATAATTATTTTATTTCAATTTTAATTCAGTTGTTTATTTCCAATTGAAAAAAATGCATACAACATAAGTACATATATTATTATAAATTTTAAGAAATCAAATGGAAAGCAAAAACAATAATAAACCAATGAGTTTACCAAAATCACAGACATCCATTCCAGTGGTTTTTTTATCATGGATTACTGCTGTATGTTCTATAAAAAAAACAGAAATCACAAAATGTGCTCTAAATAAAGTAACTCCATTTCAATCATATAAATTAACCAATCAGTGTAAGAATGAATCTACAACTGTAATGGCAGCTATCGTAGTTCTCTGAACTCAGAGTGCGTTGCTCTCCCACTGGGCTATGTATGCCTATTTCATATACGTTAAGTTTCAGAAACGTCAATGCAGAAGATTTATACATAAATCAGAGGGTCTTGAAAGATCGGGCATTTATATGTAAATTTTATTAAAATATAACAAAAAAGAATACTTTCCATAGACATTAATAACCATGTTTTATTAAAACATGTTAAGTTTCAGAAATGCCAATGCATGAGATTTATGCATAGATATCAGGGAATTGTCCGTAAATTGTGGATTTCAGGGTATTGTGGAATTATGTATAAATCAGGGTATTTCACGTTATGAAAATGGTCACAGATCAGCTTTATTAAATCAAATCAAATCAAATTTAATTTTACAACAACAACAATAATATAACAGTATAAACAAATCAATTGTAAAAAAGAGTAAAGTTGTGTTGCTTGATGGTCACATGGCATATTACATGCAGTCTTTCTGTGACCCCATAAATATAAACAAAAACTTTTAAATACATAATTATACGTGTATGATTGAATGGAACAGACTGAGGGTCCAACGAAAAAAAATCGAATTATAGAAAATTACTGTTAGTAAACAATTATAAAAGATTTGTCTGAATCCAAACATAGATATAAAAAACAAATAACTAATTGCACTCCATACATCTGGGATTAAGGCAATGCACATGGTTAGGTTGTCTACATATTGTTTGTATAATAAGAATTTGAATTTTTGTCTGGATTTTGTGTTTTGTATCTTATAATCAAGATTATTCCATAGTTTTATAAAATTACGTTTAGGTAACCTATATGAAAAATATGTTCTGGGCTTCTCTATATATAAGAGGTTATGTAGTCTAGTAAAAATATTCTGGTGTTAGTGGCTAAATTCTTTTTTGGTATATCATGTTTAAAGGATTTAGGCAATATATTATGGTGATAGTCATACATGTTTAATGAGCTATGTAACCTGTATATATCAGCGATTTTAAGTATATTTTCATATTTAAAAATAGCATCGGTGTGACTTCTATATCTTTTTGTTAATTATTTGTATAACACGTTTTTGTAAAATTTCTAACTGTCTTATTGTATTTCCATTGTACACCATAAGTTAAATGACTGTGAATTAAAGTATAATAGAGTTTTTAAAGCATTGCGTAACTAATTTTTTTATTCTATTACCAGGTATTTGCTAAAACTGTTCTAGATATTTTAGAACTTATCATGTTGATTATGTTTATTCCATGTTAAATGTTTATTAATATGTATACCTAAAAACTTGACTTATTCTTCTTTGTTATCCTTTCCAACAATTTAAATAATTTCATTGTTTATCTTAATACAATTATTTACCTGGTATTTGCTATTCAGTTGATTAAATATACAAAAGTTTGTCTTTTTAATATTTAATGACAATTTATTGGCACACAGCCAGTCGTACAAATGTATTAATTCTTGGTTTATGGTGTCAATTAAAGTGTCAACATGAGGACCTGATTGGTATACAATTGTGTCATCCACAAAAGATAATAAATTCAAAGACGTTGAGTTAATTATGTCATTGACATAAATTAGAAATGAGACTGGTCCAAGTATGGATCCTTTGGGTACTCCACTTATATTTTTTTGAGAAGATTGACAATTTTTGTAGTATATTTTTTTGATTTGATAAATCATTAATTACTTAATATTCTTTGAATTCCATAAAAGTCTAAGTTGTACAATAAAATAGCATGGTCAATTGTATCAAATGCCTTTGAAAGATCCAGAAATACAGCTAATGTAGGGTCTTTTGTTATTTTATTGTTTGCATTTGCAACGTCCTTGAACAGACGCAGTACTGGGTGAATAATAGAATGTTCTGCACGAAACCCATACTGATGTTTATGACAGAACAACACAACCATTCATTTAATAAATGCATCAAATTTTTATTATGGCAAAATGGGACAGTCCGGCCAGATCTCTTTGGGGCCAGCTGTGACAGCCTGAGAACAGGATGCAAGACCAGGATATTTCACATGACCAGAATCCTGGGTCTGCATCCCTCTGGGTGTCAAGCTGAGATATTTCACGTGACCGGATGTGATCCTGGGCCAGCTACTTGATCAATGGTCATGTGACTGCGGCCACATGACCAGAATCCTGGGTCTGAACCCATCTGGGTGTCAAGCCAACCCCTTAGAGATACTGACCCTCCTACCATTTACAAAGGTGGAGAAATGGGGCTGGTTGGTGGGTGACGTGCTACTTTGTTCGTGCTAGAGACAAAGATGGCATCGAGCGTGGAAGTCGTTCTTCGTATAACCCTGGGCAAATGTAGATGATTGGGTAGCTTGACTTCCCATGCCCCAGGGAATATGTTATGATTGGGCAGCTACCCCCTGCATAGGGGAGGGAGAGAGTGAGTTTCAGAGGGTGCCAATGTTGTGATTGGTTAGCCACCCCCTGCAGAGAGGAATGCTATAATGCAGCCTCCTGACCCTGCTGTGACTTGTTGTTGGTGAACGCCCCTTAGGTGGCCTCTTGACCCTGTAGTGACTTGTTGTTGTTGTTGTTATTCCGGCATAAACCCTGCACAGTGATAAACACTATGCCTCGATTTATATAAAATGTTATATTTTTCTAAAAATAATATTACCAGGTAGTCTATTGCATACAATTTTTTCCATTGTTTTAGAAATCACATGTAGAATACTTATAGGTCTATAATTATCAAACATTTTGTTGTTACTTGATTTGAAGACAAGAAGGGAATTACTTTTTGTAGTTTTTAAGTTTTCAGGAACAGTGCCCGTGACAAAGGATAAGTTTAATATATACTCAAGTGGAGTGGCTACCCTCCACCCCCAGTACTTCATGCATGGTCACTTGCAATAGTTTCCTGGACAAGCCGTCAAATCCTTTGGTGCATTTAGTTTTAAGTTTTCATACAATTATTTATATTTCTGTTGTCTGTGTGGGTTGCATGAAAAAAATTACAGGATAGTTTCCTCATAGGTATGTTTCAAATTGCTTAACAGGAAGATCTATTGAGTCGCTTATTGATTTACCTGTTCCAACAGAAAAGTTATTAAATTCTTCTGTAATTTGGTTTAAATTTTATTTCTCTTGTCCGTTTATGATGAAGGTTTCAGGTAGATTGAACAATTCTTTTTTGTTTATGTACTGCTTGATGTAGTACAGCCCATGTTTCCTTGATATTGTCTTGATGTAGTACAGCCCATGTTTCTTTGATAGTGTCTTGATGTAGTACAGCCCATGTTTCTTTGATAGTGTCTTGATGTAGTACAGCCCATGTTTCTTTGATAGTGTCTTGATGTAGTACAGCCCATGTTTCCTTGATAGTGTCTTGATGTAGTACAGCCCATGTGTCTTTGATAGTGTCTTGATGTAGTACAGCCCATGTTTCTTTGATAGTGTCTTGATGTAGTACAGCCCATGTTTCTTTGATAGTGTCTTGATGTAGTACAGCCCATGTTTCTTTGATAGTGTCTTGATGTAGTACAGCCCATGTTTCTTTGATAGTGTCTTGATGTAGTACAGCCCATGTTTCTTTGATAGTGTCTTGATGTAGTACAGCCCATGTTTCTTTGATAGTGTCTTGATGTAGTACACCCCATGTTTCTGTTGATAGTGTCTTGATGTAGTACAGCCCATGTTTCTTTGATAGTGTCTTGATGTAGTACAGCCCATGTTTCTTTGATAGTGTCTTGATGTAGTACAGCCCATGTTTCTTTGATAGTGTCTTGATGTAGTACAGCCCATGTTTCCTTGATAGTGTCTTGATGTAGTACAGCCCATGTGTCTTTGATAGTGTCTTGATGTAGTACAGCCCATGTTTCTTTGATAGTGTCTTGATGTAGTACAGCCCATGTGTCTTTGATAGTGTCTTGATGTAGTACAGCCCATGTTTCCTTGATAGTGTCTTGATGTAGTACAGCTCATGTTTCTTTGATAGTGTCTTGATGTAGTACAGCTCATGTTTCTTTGATAGTGTCTTGATGTAGTACAGCTCATGTTTCTTTGATAGTGTCTTGATGTAGTACAGCTCATGTTTCTTTGATAGTGTCTTGATGTAGTACAGCCCATGTTTCCTTGATAGTGTCTTGATGTAGTACAGCCCATGTTTCCTTGATAGTGTCTTGATGTAGTACAGCCCATGTGTCTTTGATAGTGTCTTGATGTAGTACAGCCCATGTTTCTTTGATATTGTCCTGATGTTCATCTATCATTTCTGTATAATAAGCATTTTTCACTGCTCATTTAATTTTGTTAAGGCGGCATAAGCCAAGTGTAACAGTGAGAGCAACGAAGTTTGTTGGCTCTGTGCAAAATTCCAAACAGTTGCCAATGTGAGATTGGTTAATTGGTGTGAATAAGAGGAAAATAATGAATATAATAAATGGGTGAAAGAACTGTAAGTTATTTGGAGGTGCAGTGGTAGGAAGAAGAAGAATGGGGTGATGTGAAATACTGTGAGTCAATATGATTAAGAGCAACTAACAGGAGGAAGAAAGGTACACCACGGCCATGAAACATTTGTATAGATGCAGTGAGGAAGACAACATGCCACACCACAGCCATGAAACATTTGTATAGATGCAGTGAGGAAGATTACATGCCACTTCAAGGCCATGAAACATTTGTATAGATGCAGTGAGGAAGACTACATGCCACATCAAGGCCATGAAACATTTGTATAAATGCAGTGAGGAAGACTACAAGCCATATCAAGGCCATGAAACATTTGCACAGATGCAGTGAGGAAGATTACATGCCACATCAAGGCCATGAAACATTTGTATAGATGCAGTGAGGAAGACTACATGCCACATCAAGGCCATGAAACATTTGTATAGATGCAGAGAGGAAGACTACATGCCACATCAAGGCCATGAAACATTTGCACAGATGCAGTGAGGAAGATTACATGCCACAGCAAGGCCATGAAACATTTGTATAGATGCAGTGAGGAAGACTACATACCACATCAAGGCCATGAAACATTTGTATAGATGCAGAGAGGAAGATTACATGCCACATCAAGGCCATGAAACATTTGTATAGATGCAGTGAGGAACACTACAAGCCACATCAAGGCCATGAAACATTTGTATAGATGCAGTGGAGAAGACTACATGCCACATCAAGGCCATGAAACATTTGTATAGATGCAGTGTGGAAGACTACATGGCACACCAAGGCCATGAAACATTTGTATAGATGCAGTGTGGAAGACTACATACCACACCAAGGCCATGAAACATTTGTATAGATGCAGTGAGGAAGATTACATGGCACACCAAGGCCATGAAACATTTGTATAGATGCAGTGAGGAAGACTACATGCCACATCAAGGCCATGAAACATTTGTATAGATGCAGTGAGGAAGATTACATGCCACTTCAAGGCCATGAAACATTTGTATAGATGCAGTGAGGAAGACTACATGCCACATCAAGGCCATGAAACATTTGTATAAATGCAGTGAGGAAGACTACAAGCCATATCAAGGCCATGAAACATTTGCACAGATGCAGTGAGGAAGATTACATGCCACATCAAGGCCATGAAACATTTGTATAGATGCAGTGAGGAAGACTACATGCCACATCAAGGCCATGAAACATTTGTATAGATGCAGAGAGGAAGACTACGTGCCACATCAAGGCCATGAAACATTTGCACAGATGCAGTGAGGAAGATTACATGGCACACCAAGGCCATGAAACATTTGTATAGATGCAGTGTGGAAGACTACATGCCACATCAAGGCCATGAAACATTTGTATACATGCAGTGTGGATGACTACATGGCACACCAAGGCCATGAAACATTTGTATAGATGCAGTGAGGAAGACTACATGCCACATCAAGGCCATGAAACATTTGTATAGATGCAGTGAGGAAGACTACATGCCAATTCAAAGCCGTGAAACATTTGCACAGATGCAGTGAGGAAGACTACTTGCCACATGAAGGCCATGAAACATTTGTATAGATACAGTGAGGAAGACTACATGCCAATTCAAAGCCGTGAAACATTTGCACAGATGCAGTGAGGAAGACTACTTGCCACATCAAGGCCATGAAACATTTGTATAGATGCAGTGAGGAAGACTACATGCCACACCAAGGTCATGAAAAAAAATGTATAGATGCAGTTGGGAAGACTACATGCCACATCAAGGCCATTAAACAAATGTATAGATGCAGTTGGGAAGACTACATGCCACATCAAGGCCATGAAAATTTGTATAGATGCAGTGAGGAAGACTACAAGCCACATCAAGGCCATGAAACATTTGCACAGATGCAGTGAGGAAGATTACATGCCACATCAAGGCCATGAAACATTTGTATAGATGCAGTGAGGAAGACTACAAGCCACATCAAGGCCATGAAACATTTGCACAGATGCAGTGAGGAAGATTACATGCCACATCAAGGCCATGAAACATTTGTATAGATGCAGTGAGGAAGACTACATGCCACATCAAGGCCATGAAACATTTGTATAGATGCAGTGGAGAAGACTACATGCCACACCAAGACCATTAAACATTTGTATGGATGCAGTTGGGAAGACTACATGCCACACCATGGCCATGAAACATTTGCACAGATGTAGTGAGGAAGACTACATGCCACAACAAGGCCATGAAACATTTGTATAGATACAGTGACGAAGACTACATGCCACACCACGGCCATGAAACATTTGTATAGATGCAGTAAGGAAGACTACATGCTACATGAAGGCCATGAAACATTTGAATAGATGCAGTGAGAAAGACTACATGGCACACCAAGGCCATGAAACATTTGTATAGATGCAGTTGGGAAGACTACATGCCACACCATGGCCATGAATCATTTGTATAGATGCAGTGAGGAAGACTACATGCCACACCACGGCCATGAATCATTTGTATAGATGCAGTGAGGTAGACTACATGCCACACCAAGGCCATGAAACATTTGTATAGATGCAATGAGGAAGACTACATGCCACATCAAGGCCATGAAACATTTGTATAGATGCAGTGAGGAAGACTACATGCCACATCAAGGCCATGAATCATTTGTATAGATGCAGTGAGGTAGACTACATGCCACATCAAGGCCATGAATCATTTGTATAGATGCAGTGAGGAAGACTACATGCCACACCACGGCCATGAATCATTTGTATAGATGCAGTGAGGTAGACTACATGCCACACCAAGGCCATGAAACATTTGTATAGATGCAATGAGGAAGACTACATGCCACATCAAGGCCATGAAACATTTGTATAGATGCAGTGAGGAAGACTACATGCCACATCAAGGCCATGAAACATTTGTATAGATGCAGTGAGGAAGACTACATACCACATCAAGGCCATGAAACATTTGTATAGATGCAGAGAGGAAGACTATGTGCCACATCAAGGCCATGAAACATTTGCACAGATGCAGAGAGGAAGATTACATGCCACATCAAGGCCATGAAACATTTGTATAGATGCAGTGGAGAAGACTACATGCCACATCAAGGCCATGAAACATTTGTATAGATGCAGTGTGGAAGACTACATGGCACACCAAGGCCATGAAACATTTGTATAGATGCAGTGTGGAAGACTACATACCACACCAAGGCCATGAAACATTTGTATAGATGCAGTGAGGAAGATTACATAGCACACCAAGGCCATGAAACATTTGTATAGATGCAGTGTGGAAGACTACATGCCACATCAAGGCCATGAAACATTTGTATACATGCAGTGTGGATGACTACATGGCACACCAAGGCCATGAAACATTTGTATAGATGCAGTGAGGAAGACTACATGCCACATCAAGGCCATGAAACATTTGTATAGATGCAGTGAGGAAGACTACATGCCAATTCAAAGCCGTGAAACATTTGCACAGATGCAGTGAGGAAGACTACTTGCCACATCAAGGCCATGAAACATTTGTATAGATGCAGTGAGGAAGACTACATGCCACACCAAGGCCATGAAAAAAAATGTATAGATGCAGTTGGGAAGACTACATGCCACATCAAGGCCATTAAACAAATGTATAGATGCAGTTGGGAAGACTACATGCCACATCAAGGCCATGAAACATTTGTATAGATGCAGTGAGGAAGACTACAAGCCACATCAAGGCCATGAAACATTTGCACAGATGCAGTGAGGAAGATTACATGCCACATCAAGGCCATGAAACATTTGTATAGATGCAGTGAGGAAGACTACAAGCCACATCAAGGCCATGAAACATTTGCACAGATGCAGTGAGGAAGATTACATGCCACATCAAGGCCATGAAACATTTGTATAGATGCAGTGAGGAAGACTACATGCCACATCAAGGCCATGAAACATTTGTATAGATGCAGTGGAGAAGACTACATGCCACACCAAGATCATTAAACATTTGTATAGATGCAGTTGGGAAGACTACATGCCACACCACGGCCATGAAACATTTGTATAGATGCAGTAAGGAAGACTACATGCTACATGAAGGCCATGAAACATTTGAATAGATGCAGTGAGAAAGACTACATGGCACACCAAGGCCATGAAACATTTGTATAGATGCAGTTGGGAAGACTACATGCCACACCAAGGCCATGAAACATTTGTATAGATGCAGTTGGGAAGACTACATGCCACACCAAGGCCATGAATCATTTGTATAGATGCAGTGAGGTAGACTACATGCCACACCAAGGCCATGAAACATTTGTATAGATGCAATGAGGAAGACTACATGCCACATCAAGGCCATGAAACATTTGTATAGATGCAGTGAGGAAGACTACATGCCACATCAAGGCCATGGAACATTTGTATAGATGCAGTGAGGAAGACTACATGCCACATCAAGGCCATGAAACATTTGCACAGATGCAGTGAGGAAGATTACATGCCACATCAAGGCCATGAAACATTTGTATACATGCAGTGAGGAAGACTACATGCCACATCTAGGCCATGAAACATTTGTATAGATGCAGTAAGGAAGACTACATGCTACATGAAGGCCATGAAACATTTGTATAGATGCAGTGAGAAAGACTACATGGCACACCAAGGCCATGAAACATTTGTATAGATGCAGTTGGGAAGACTACATGCCACACCAAGGCCATGAAACATTTGTATAGATGCAATGAGGAAGACTACATGCCACATCAAGGCCATCAAACATTTGTATAAATGCAGTGAGGAAGACTACATGCCACATCAAGGCCATGAAACATTTGCACAGAAGCAGTGAGGAAGATTACATGCCACATCAAGGCCATGAAACATTTGTATACATGCAGTGAGGAAGACAACATGCCACATCTAGGCCATGAAACATTTGTATAGATGCAGCGAGGAAGACTACATGCCACATCAAGGCCATGAAACATTTGTATACATGCAGTGAGGAAGACTACATGCCATATCAAGGCCATGAAACATTTGTATAGATGCAGTGAGGAAGACTACATGCCACATCAAGGCCATGAAACATTTGTATACATGCAGTGAGGAAAACTACATGGCACATCAAGGCCATGAAACATTTGCACAGATGCAGAGAGGAAGACTACATGCCACATCAAGGCTATGAAACATTTTTATGTATGCAGTGAGGAAGACTACATGTCACATCAAGTCCATGAAACATTTGTATAGATGCAGTGAGGAAGACTACATGCCACATCAAGGCCATGAAACATTTGTATACATGCAGTGAGGAAGACTACATGCCACATCAAGGCCATGAAACATTTGTACAGATGCAGTTGGGAAGACGACATGCCACATCAAGGCCACAAAACATTTGTACAGATGCAGTGAGGAAGACTACATGCCACATCAAGGCCATGAAACATTTGTACAGATGCAGTGAGGAAGACTACGTGCCACATCAAGGCCATGAAACATTTGCACAGATGCAGTGAGGAAGACTACATGCCACATCAAGGCCACGAAACATTTCTATAGATGCAGTGAGGAAGACTACATGCCACATCAAGGCCATGAAACATTTGTATAGATGCAGTGAGGAAGACTACATGCCACATCAAGGCCATGAAACATTTGTATAGATGCAGTTGGGAAGACTACATGCCACATCAAGGCCATGAAACATTTGCACAGATGTAGTTAGGAAGATTACCTGCCACATCAAGGCCATGAAACATTTGTATAGATGCAGTGAAGAAGACTACATGCCACACCAAGACCATGAAACATTTGTACAGATGCAGTTGGGAAGACTACATGCCACACCAAGGCCATGAAACATTTGCACAGATGTAGTTAGGAAGATTACATGCCACAACAAGGCCATGAAACATTTGTATAGATGCAGTGAGGAAGACTACATGCCACACCAAGGCCATGAAACATTTGCACAGATGTAGTTAGGAAGATTACATGCCACATCAAGGCCATAAAACATTTGTATAGATGCAGTGAGGAAGACTACATGGCACACCAAGGCCATGAAACATTTGCACAGATGTAATTAGGAAGATTACATGCCACATCAAGGCCATGAAACATTTGTATAGATGCAGTGAGGAAGACTACATGGCACACCAAGGCCATGAAACATTTGCACAGATGTAGTTAGGAAGATTACATGCCACATCAAGGCCATGAAACATTTGTATAGATGCAGTGAGGAAGACTACATGCCACACCAAGGCCATGAAACATTTGCACAGATGTAGTTAGGAAGATTACATGCCACATCAAGGCCATAAAACATTTGTATAGATGCAGTGAGGAAGACTACATGGCACACCAAGGCCATGAAACATTTGCACAGATGTAATTAGGAAGATTACATGCCACATCAAGGCCATGAAACATTTGTATAGATGCAGTGAGGAAGACTACATGCCACACCATGGCCATGAATCATTTGTATAGATGCAGTGAGGAAGACTACATGCCACACCAAGGCCATGAAACATTTGTATAGATGCAATGAGGAAGACTACATGCCACATCAAGGCAATGAAACATTTGTATAGATGCAGTGAGGAAGACTACATGCCACATCAAGGCCATGAAACATTTGTATAGATGCAGTGAGGAAGACTACATGCCACATCAAGGCCATGAAACATTTGTATACATGCAGTGATGCAGACTACATGCCACATCAAGGCCATGAAACATTTGCACAGATGCAGTGAGGAAGATTATATGTCACATCAAGGCCATGAAACATTTGTATAGATGCAGTGAGGAAGACTACATGCCACATCAAGGCCATGAAACATTTGTATAGATGAAGTGAGGAAGACTACATGCCACATCAAGGCCATGAAACATTTGCACAGATGCAGTGAGGAAGATTATATGCCACATCAAGGCCATGAAACATTTGCACAGATGCAGTGAGGAAGATTATATGTCACATCAAGGCCATGAACATTTGCACAGATGCACTGAGGACGAGTAATTACATTAAATAATAATCTGTATAAAGAGAGACGTAGAAACAATTGAGAAAAATACTGTAAACATTTGGAAATATAATACAGCAATATTATGAAAGTGAAGAGCTGTGGAATAGACAAAAAAATGTCCATTAAAAATATAAACCAATGAAAAAAACAACCCAATTTGATATTTTAGATCATAAACTACCTACGTGTGAAGCAGTGACAGAAGGATGGTCATAACAATTTGAGGACTTGCAAGGTAAAAAACGTAATATTCTAGATAAATCATTGCACATCTTGCAGATTCTTATTGAAAAAGAAGCATAGGTAGGCAAAATAAAATTATAGTGACAACGCAAAAGATACACAATTGAAGACAACACAGTTCATTATAGCCAGCCGATTAGATCGGCACACTGGTTCTTGAAGTGTCTATTTGATGTCTTTGATATCTGCGGCTGATCTGATTTGATGTATTTTGTTTTGACTGTCTGTCACCATAACACTGCCGCTTGCTGTTCAACAGTCATTGAGTTTCCCTGCTCTTTTCGGTGCGTGACATTCCCCAGCCAGGGTGGCATGGCACACAGTCAGATCTTCATTTAAGTAGATTCTTGCATCACGATCTCGTTCATTGTGTTCTGTGAGCCAGAACAGCACCGTTAGAACTGCTTCACGGTTGCGCTCACTCCTGAATCTAACAATAATAGGGCAGGAGTGAAGTCGATCCTGCTTGTCTAATTTAGGTCCAATACGATGGGTACGTATGTACCAGTTGACTGGACTCCAGTGGTGGTTTGAATGAAATTTTGGAATTGATCACAACCATTACAATGGCAGTAGTGTCTTCGGGATGCCGTGAATGCACATATTAGGTGTACGCAAGTACTGTTCTTGGTGGTCTTGGTTATCTTTTATTTTCTGAACTTTGGATTCAGAACTAAGCAAATCAATCAGCTTTAAAGCCATTTTGTCCATATTGCTGTCGTCATCCAACGACACCGTTCATTTCAGTTTTACCATGATCCAGGTAATTTATAATATTTCTAGTCACCACGGTCACAGCATCCCTGTGTGCCGGCTATTTGTACATTTCTAGGCATGGTGCCTACCTTTCATTGACAGCTTATGTAACTTGCTGTGCAGCCATATCAGAAGATTATAGTGAAATGATTGTTGTTATCTAGTCAACACAAGGCATGATGTAAACAACCCCCTTTGTTGTCCGGGAGGCCATGATCCAGTATCCCTGTTCATGAGAATTAGCTCATGTTCAGACTGATTGCAATTAACTTTAAGTCACTGGCTTTAACAGGCCACAAAGAATTTTTCTTTGTTTCATTGGCATAGAAATCCGGGAGATTCCTTCTCCCTTCCAGGAGATCGGGAGATATGGTAGATTTCCGGAAGAATACCTGCGAATCTGGGAGACTTAACATGTTTATACTGAATGTGGTGCCACTTACATTTTCGTAGAGGTCAAAGAAGGTAGCAGCTGCAACCTGCATGTCTGCGTCCAGACCTGAAGTCCACTGGGCCTCAAACTTTCTGTCGGTCAATTCACAGAACTTCACCTCCTCCTCACATTCCACATTCAGCAGCAGCACTGCTTTATACTCTGTTGTCCTGCAAGTGAACACACCTTTCTCATGTTACAGCTACACACAGTCTTCAAAAGTAAAAATGGTAAGTTCTTATATAGCGCAGTGTTTGGACTGGTCAAAACACTTTACTCCCTGGTAGATCTGTTCAATTGAACAACATCTTGACTTCTCTTGGAAGCATTCAGCCATGCTGCAATTAATGCACAAAGACTACTCGTACACATCTATCCACCACTGTCTGTAGCCAGGTACTCATTCATACAGCTGAGTGAACTAGGGCAATGTAGACAGAATGAACTTGCCCAAGGTTTGAAGGATTCGATACCAGGTTCTCTTGACTGAGAGTCCAGTGCCTTAGCCACTGCGCTCCACTAAGACAACTTACAAACTTGATATGTCATAAAAAATTTTTTTTTTAATTTGGCTGCTTTTTTTGGCTGATTTAGATCACTAATGGCATGTTACATAGTTAATTAAATACATTTTTTTAATCACAACAATAAAGTCTGTCACTTCAACATTTTG
Organism: Paraescarpia echinospica; assembly: GCA_020002185.1. Taxonomy (NCBI): domain Eukaryota; kingdom Metazoa; phylum Annelida; class Polychaeta; order Sabellida; family Siboglinidae; genus Paraescarpia; species Paraescarpia echinospica. The sequence goes on along the minus strand of CM034537.1, from coordinate 71,118,336 downwards.
GCTATTTTCAGTAGCCTTCATCGGGAAGTGAATTACCGTATTCGTTCTAATTAGGGTACATGCCCTAATTAGCGTACACCCCCATTTTTGGTGATGTCAGGAATCCGTAATGGAATGTCCTCTCCCCCGATATCAAATTACTGCGACATTTGTCACTTGATGATCTTTTACATAACATTTTTTCACACATATCTGGAGACTTTGCAGCATTCTTGTATCCTCTTGACCACACGTGAATATATAAATAGCTGGCAACACTTGGCAATCTACATTAATAGTACTAAACATGTAGTATATTCCAATGTTTAATCGAAGGCTGAATGTATCCAACTCGGACGACACGCTTACTTGGCATACGCCATTAACACACCCAAACAGCAAGATGATGGTGCCACCTGGCAAATATACGGCTAGCTATGTAGTAAGTGCCCGGTTAGTATGTATTCTCTTGCAATAGGCAGTTTCTTTGTGGCTGAGCGGAGCAACCGAGTGTTCAAAAAATATTGTTTTGGTTGAATACAAATATCTGGGATAATACAGAATACATTGATAAATGGTCACAAAATTATTATGTTACGATAAGAATGCAAGGGTATAAATTCAACATTATCCCAGGCATATTTACTTTTGAAGCGTAAATGGCGCCGTGGTATGCATCAACATACGCTGCTATATCGCTCATTTTACGTGCGCGATGCGGTAACACACGACCGCAGCCGCGCAGACTAGCACAAACATGGTCGCATTTTCGTAATATAAATATGCCTGGAATGATGTTGAATGATGGAACTAACGCACTGAGGTATCAAAGTTAGGCAAAACTCAAGTTATAACGGCGAAATCGAGATGGGTCCGGATTCGACACAAGTGTCGCGCTTGCTTGCCGGCGATCGATGCCGGATTCACTTGCTGGCATCGTCGTCTATTTGCTCGCTGGTGAGCGATGCCGACGCCGTAGTCCGCTTGCTTGCTGCTCGAATGTTACTTATACAGTAATCATTTGTACGTCGGGTGGAATTAGCCAGGTGCAGTTAAGTCTGTTCTTGCATCAACCAAGTGACCAACTTGGCCGGCAACGACATTGTGTCTATTTAAACTTGGCTCATTTGGGTGTACGCTTAATAGGGACGATTTTTGGACATATTTCAGTGTCTCTAATATTTGCTAAACATACTGTACGCTTAATAGAACGAATACGGTATGTTATTTCAGTTTTTCCACATATTGCTGGAGATGAGTAGTCGTTAGATCCAATCAAAACATTACGCTTTTAGATTTTGTGAACTTACTTATGAGACCACCCTTAAACGGGTGGAATAAACTGACCCTGCTACAACCTACCCATCTGTGTGTGTGTGCTGTAGAACTGTCAGGGCGTCTGGATAGCCGTCCATGTCAAAGTCCCCTACCCTCAGGGTCACAGGCAGGCTAACATTCAGCTTGGCAGTGAGGGCAAACTCCCAAGACTTGCCATCATATGAGAAACCGTTTGCCATTGGCTGCCACTGAAAGTGAGGAACATAATTCAGCTGTTGCACAAACCATCATATAACTACCTTAAAGTAGTGCATAATGCGGAATCAGACTTTGAGCGTGCATAGGTCATAAGGCTTTGATGGCATATAACACAGCAGACTTCTGCTGTTTTAGCATAATTTTCAGTAGTACGCTGATTAATTAAATGAACTGACATCAACTGGTACTGTAATGAGATTGTTTGAGAAGTTGTTTTTAGTGACATTTTTTATGATAAAAGAACAATACAAAAACGGTGCCACTCGCACTGCACAAACACGCCATAAAAATAGGTTCACAAATCTGTTTTTTCATCAGAAGGTATTAAAAATGTTACATTTAATTGCAAATTTAACTGTATCAATTAACCCAGCAGACATCTCTATTGCTGATGAAATCATTCATCAATCCATATGTGACAATGGTCTACTATTTCTACCAGATTCTCTACATTTCTGATCACTATATTTCTGCTACCTTCATTGTCAGAACTGTCATGAATATATTTACCAATTGCCTAAGATAGGACATGTTCTTAAGAGGAACTGTGTGATGTTGGACCAAAGTAATGACTATATTTACCAATTGCCTAAGATAGGACATGTTCTTAAGAGGAACTGTGTGATGTTGGACCAAAGTAATGAATATATTTACCAATTGCCTAAGATAGGACATGTTCTTAAGAGGAACTGTGTGATTTGGGCCAAAGTAATGACTATATTTACCAATTGCCTAAGATAGGACATGTTCTTAAGAGGAACTGTGTGATGTTGGACCAAAGTAATGACTATATTTACCAATTGCCTAAGATAGGACATGTTCTTAAGAGGAACTGTGTGATGTTGGACCAAAGTAATGACTATATTTACCAATTGCCTAAGATAGGACATGTTCTTAAGAGGAACTGTGTGATGTTGGACCAAAGTAATGACTATATTTACCAATTGCCTAAGATAGGACATGTTGTTAAGAGGAACTGTGTGATGTTGGACCAAAGTAATGACTATATTTACCAATTGCCTAAGATAGGACATGTTCTTAAGAGGAACTGTGTGATGTTGGACCAAAGTAATGACTATATTTACCAATTGCCTAAGATAGGACATGTTGTTAAGAGGAACTGTGTGATGTTGGACCAAAGTAATGACTATATTTACCAATTGCCTAAGATAGGACATGTTCTTAAGATGAACTGTGTGATGTTGGACCAAAGTAATGACTATATTTACCAATTGCCTAAGATAGGACATGTTGTTAAGAGGAACTGTGTGATGTTGGACCAAAGTAATGACTATATTTACCAATTGCCTAAGATAGGACATGTTCTTAAGAGGAACTGTACGATGTTGGACCAAAGTAATGACTATATTTACCAATTGCCTAAGATAGGACATGTTCTTAAGAGGAACTGTACGATGTTGGACCAAAGTAATGACTATATTTACCAATTGCCTAAGATAGGACATGTTCTTAAGAGGAACTGTGTGATGTTGGACCAAAGTAATGACTATATTTACCAATTGCCTAAGATAGGACATGTTCTTAAGAGGAACTGTACGATGTTGGACCAAAGTAATGACTATATTTACCAATTGCCTAAGATAGGACATGTTCTTAAGAGGAACTGTACGATGTTGGACCAAAGTAATGACTATATTTACCAATTGCCTAAGATAGGACATGTTCTTAAGAGGAACTGTGTGATGTTGGACCAAAGTAATGACTATATTTACCAATTGCCTAAGATAGGACATGTTCTTAAGAGGAACTGTACGATGTTGGACCAAAGTAATGACTATATTTACCAATTGCCTAAGATAGGACATGTTCTTAAGAGGAACTGTACGATGTTGGACCAAAGTAATGACTATGTGGTACACACCTTTTTGTGAGTGTGAGTGTACACATAGATCTTTACTCCACTGCAGTTGCCAGGAAGAAGTAGGTCCACGAAGGTGTCCTGATCTGCAGGAATACACCACTGACTCGTCAAGAATACACCACTGACTGATCAAGAATACACCACTGGCTTGTCAAGAATACATCAATCACTGGTCGAAAATATACCACTGAGTGTGTATTGTATTATGTATTATCAGAGACTGGTCAAGAATACACAACCCAATGGACAAATATACACCACTCACTGGTCAAATGTACACAACTCACTGGTCAACAGTACACTACACACTGGTCAAGACAATACCACTCATATGTTAAAAGCAACGACTACACCATCCACTGGTCAATGAGTTGTATGGACAGTCAACTATATAATTACATCAAATAGAGTTATCTGGAGATGGCCTGAAAATCTAATTAAAACCTAAACTACCTCAGCAGTATTGTAACATATTCAAACAAATAAAATGTCTGATAAAGGATGAAGAATCATGTGATCGTTAACAGGAAGACATAAAAGGCAACAGCAGAACTCACCAATGTCGACAGCTGTAAGCTGTCCAAAGTCGTTACTAATACAATTGTCCGGCAACGATATGGTGTGATTGTAAATGAAACTCCCACCCTGTTGGGAAAAAAAAAACACTGCTAGAATGCAACTTACATAAATCAAACAAAAAACATATTCTTTCTAACTGCAATGCAGCTATTCGGGATAACAGCAGCATGTCACCAAAACCACTGAAAATGTGCACACAGAGACAAAGTGAGTCTTTTCCAACTTGGTGGTGGAGTTCACTAGCCCCTGAATTGTTTTGAAAATTGGTTCTCTCAAAATCAGTCTTAGCCATTCTAGCATGGCAAAGAGAAACATTTAAGCCTTTTTTCACAAACAAAACAATTTGTGTTTCCAATCTGTTGGCAGTTTACAAAAACCTCATTATTGGTAGTCCAAGGAATTAGTAGTTAATATCTCTTCACTTTGGGAAGCATCCAAGCAAGAATGATCAAGAGGCTTTGGCATAGTTTTCTAGGATCACAGTAGTAAATATTGAATGTATGAACACGTACGACGTTTAGCCAAACTTCAATGCCATTCTTTATGGTGATCAGCAGATCTGAAATCATAACAGAAAAGTTCAATAGACAAGAGGTGACCCACCCAAATACATATTCTGTTGAAACTAAGTTGGAGTTGTTGCGTTTGCATGTCACAGTGTGCATATGCATTCAATAACCAACTGTATGAAACGTCTTGTTGTATGTTATTGTTCTCACGGACAGTACCAGCTATGCTGCATATTAGTATAAAATGGAGCACAGTTGCTAGAGCATCGGACTCTCAATCAAGAGAATCTTGGACAAGTACGTTTATTCTACGTTGCTCCAGTTCATTCAGCTGTATGAATGAGTACCTGGCTATAGACAGTGGTCAATATTGATGTACAAATAATAATTTGTGCATTGCTTGCAGTGTGGCTGGATGCAGAGAATTTTAGATGGTGTTCGACTGAACAGGTCTGTCAGAGAGTAAAGTGTAAACTGCTTTGAGCAGTCCTATAGACTGGATACTGCATTACATAAGAACTTACATTTAGTTTGGTATTATTAATTTTATAACATAGTTAAGAAAAATATGTCATGTCTTGAAAAAATTAAAAATATAACTGCAAATGCAACTGATAAAAATCCACACCTGCTGTGCTGTCTCCATTAAAATCAAGGAATGCATTGGAGTGAGGTGTAGCCATGGACGACCTTGAACCTTTCCTTGGAAATAGAATCTGTTGGAATGTTCGATCAGCCCTGGAACAAAACCAGAAGTAACATCGTTCAATGAATAATTGTGTAACATTTCAACTGCTTTGTGAAGTGCAAGTGCTGGATTGATGACACAAGAAATAATGATATAAATATTTCAGACAATCAATCAGTATGTTCATATCAAATTAATATACATAAAAAACAGTATATTTAGAAATTATACAAAGCTAAGAGCTACAAGTTTGATGTACAGTACATGTTTATAACTGCAATGTTATGTAGAAAATTGTAATTACATTCAGTAATTTTGTCAATCATAGTGATCAAGCTAAAAGTAGCCTTTCTGATGACACATTTACATGATTTGACATTAGCTGTAAAAAATAAAACAAAACAGGCTGGGATCGATTCTACACTTGTTTCTTGGAAGTTTTAATAACAAATCTTGTAAAATAAAATATAATTTGTCCCAGCAACAATTTGAGTATTATAAAAAGGTAAATTCTGTTAATTAGTTTGGTGTTACTGGTTTTCACTAAAATCTAATATGAACTGTACATACACAAATTACACATTGAACACCAGTTTTTGATAAGTCAATGACATAACAGTATATCTACATAGTTTGTTAAGTCATTGTTTACCTGGCCAGCCAAATGGATCTATTTCCTGGAGATGTTTCAATCAATAAGTCTGGTAGCATGTCGGCATTCCAGCTGAAATAATATTGGATGCGTATAAATCCAGAAATGCTGAATTGACAAATAATTATTTGCTCAAACAAGGATACTATTAATGATAGAATGAATACTATTCACATTTTCTACTCATTCAAATAGCTAATTTATTCTGTCAATAAAAAAATAAGACCAATATATAACAGCACATTACTATACAGAACTGATGTTAGATACATTTACTGTTCATGACGAAAATTAGTCTGCATAAAATCACAGTGGACCATCATGTCTGAATTAACAAGGTTTCAATGTATGTACACACCTAAAGCAATATTGAAATAATTAATGAAACCACTTACTCCAGCAGCGTTGGCTCATCTTGAAAAGTTTTGTTGAATTGATATGGTTCGTCTGAAACATGGAATATTGGAAAATGCAGTTCATCCACTTTGTCTGTAATTACAATCACAGTGTGACAGGGATCGAATTTGGCCCACGGCACTACGTCTACGACTCCGGCAATTACCGTAGTTGCCCTTGTTCCATGCCGTGGTGCCCCGATAAATTGGACTGTATCCACGGCCACAACATAGCCGCGGTTGCCCTCCCTGTATGCCCTAGAGGCTAGTGCCCTTCCCATGCCTGGTACAAATTAAACTGAACTTGGCAGCATTTGTCACTTGCCGTGTATCCGTCCATAAAAACATAAATCCATAGAAATCATTGCCGACTCTTTTCCGGTCGCCATAACCCGACTTCGCCTCGCTAATCTTCCGTGAGTTTAGTTGCGCATGCCCATAACTGGCAGGCGCCACTACTCCTACGAGACGACGTCAGCCCATAACTGGCAGGCGCCGCTACTCCTACGAGACGACGTCAGCCCATAACTGCCAGGCGCCACTACTCCTACGAGACGACGTCAGCCCATAACTGGCAGGCGCCACTACTCCTACGAGACGACGTCAGCCCATAACTGGCAGGCGCCGCTACTCCTACGAGACGACGTCAGCCCATAACTGGCAGGCGCCGCTACTCCTGCGAGACGACGTCAGCCCATAACTGGCAGGCGCCGCTACTCCTACGAGACGACGTCAGCCCATAACTGGCAGGCGCCGCTACTCCTACGAGACGACGTCAGCCCATAACTGGCAGGCGCCGCTACTCCTACGAGACGACGTCAGCCCATAACTGGCAGGCGCCGCTACTCCTACGAGACGACGTCAGCCCATAACTGGCAGGCGCCGCTACTCCTACGAGACTACGTCAGCCCATAACTGGCAGGCGCCGTTACTTCTACGAGACGACGTCAGCCCATAGCTGGCAGGAGCCGCTACTCCTACGAGACGACGTCAGCCCATAACTGGCAGGCACCGCTACTCCTACGAGACGACGTCAGCCCATAACTGGCAGGCGCCGCTACTCCTATGAGACGACGTCAGCCCATAACTGGCAGGAGCCGCTACTCCTACGAGACGACGTCAGCCCATAACTGGCAGGCGCCGCTACTCCTAGGAGATGACGTCAGCCCATAACTGGCAGGCGCCCCTACTCCTACGAGATGACGTCAGCCCATAACTGGCAGGTGCCCCTACTCCTACGAGACGACGTCAGCCCATAACTGGCAGGCGCCGCTACTCCTACGAGACGACGTCAGCCCATAACTGGGCGCCGCTAGAGACGACGTCAGCCCATAACTGGCAGGCGCCGCTACTCCTACGAGACGACGTCAGCCCATAACTGGCAGGCGCCGCTACTCCTACGAGACGACGTCAGCCCATAACTGGCAGGCGCCACTACTCCTACGAGACGACGTCAGCCCATAACTGGCAGGCGCCGCTACTCCTACGAGACGACGTCAGCCCATAACTGGCAGGCGCCACTATTCCTACGAGACGACGTCAGCCCATAACTGGCAGGCGCCACTACTCCTACGAGACGACGTCAGCCCATAACTGGCAGGCGCCACTACTCCTGCGAGACGACGTCAGCCCATAACTGGCAGGCGCCGCTACTCCTACGAGACGACGTCAGCCCATAACTGGCAGGCGCCGCTACTCCTACGAGACGACGTCAGCCCATAACTGGCAGGCGCCGCTACTCCTACGAGACGACGTCAGCCCATAACTGGCAGGCGCCGCTACTCCGAGTTACATAATTAATCAAGTTTCGTTTGCTGTAGCGACCATTACTCCACCGACCTATTTGCCCCCTTAGGATGCTGATCAGGATCGTACACCTGCGTGTGACTGCACTGTCTACAGGCACTTAGTTAGTATCAGTAGACATATCTTTTGTTAAGAAAATAGCTGTGATGCAGCGGGCGAAACTTGGAGACGAGTACCGACGGTACATGGCATACGTAAGGCATTACCTAGTCACCAAAAAACACTTGGTGTGTGAGAAGCGTATGCGCAATGCTGTCTTGAAGGCTACGCAGCATGGCAAATATCAAGTAGACGGTGAGTAGACAGTCCAGCCCCATGGCCAGGCTAATAGTCTGTAGCCTAGCGTATAGTATATTATGCCATAAGCCAGTCCATTAATATGGGTGTCTCAAATGATATGGGTGTCAGAATAGGGGCCTATATTTTTGAAAGAAGTATAATAATGAAACGATGGTTGGACGCAAGGACGTGGCTATTAACACAGCTGCTCTGCAGGCCCACCATTTATTACATAGAATGGTTATTATTCTTATCTTTCTGTGGGTTGTACCTCTTGATTTCCTGAACCAGAAATAAATATTCCTTTGACAAAACAGACACCCATGACAGGCATTACAGGTTGGTAGCTATTTTTTGGCAAATATAAATAAAAATTGCACTCAACCTGAGATGTCAAATGGCTTCAGTCTTACTCTTAGATGACCAAATGTACTGCTAGTTTGTGTCACATAAAATTTACATTCCTTGCCCATGGGAGCCAAACCTTAATACACTGGCCCCCACGATAAGTGCTACTTGAAATTGGTTAATTGTGAATTCTATTTTATGAATATTCTTTCAGCTGAAATTATTAACGCTGTTAAACAATCATTTTACCTAAAACTGTATAGGCCTAGGTGCCTACCACTAAAAGTGTATACCAACCTAAATACCAATGTATTTGACCATATATAGTGCAATTAATTAATGAAATAGATTAATAAATCATCGACAATCACTCGCTATCAGTATTGCATTTAGCACAGGTTCTTACACTGTTATTGTTACACACTGTATTTTTGTATGAATAATGTGACATTTTCTTTTTTAGAAGTAGACACAGTGACACACAAGCCTATTCACAGTGTCTGGGAATATTGTTACATGACAGTAAGGAATTTATTAATTAATTGTATCATACTGACTTGGTAGACTTTGTAGTGCTAAATTGTTTCAAGTGAATTGTGACATTCTCTACATAGTCTGCTCTGGCCCTTATCACTAGAATTTAGACCCCTACTGCCCTAGGCTATAGCAGTGCAGCATCAGGTAACTTGTGTTGGTCATTTCATCCATCATTTATGTAGTAAGCTTTACTGATTAATTGTAACAAGTGAATAATACTATTTTGCAACAACTGCAAATTTTGTAAATGGCTCTTATTAAGTTGTCTGTTTGTATTTTTTTATTGAAACTTGAAACATTGGTTTCCTTTCTAACACTGTTTATTTTAAATTAATTAAGAGTAGATGCTAATGTCTCGGGATCTGTTGGTGGTTCAAATCCGTCAGGTAAATGCACAAACCTTTGTGCACAATTACCCCTGGCATGGGCTTATTGACCGATACATTGCATCTGCGAGTATAATTATGTTGATATTTAATTAAAATGACTTTCAATGATGCAACAGTTGAAGCATCAGATATAGTCCATTGAAAAAAGATCCAAACAACTGATTTACCCTATACCTTCCTTGTCCACCTGCCATCTAGAGTTAATTCTCTGGGTGGCAATCTTGTTAAACATATATACTGTAATACATATATTTAACAAGACTGCCACCCAGAGAATTAACTCTAGATGGCAAGTGGACAAGGAAGCCTATTGGCTTATTGAGAGTCCAACCCTTTTGCATCCCGCCCTTCTGAGGTGTGTCAATTTTATTTACACATATTCACGCAGCTATCACCCACACAATCAGCAGCTAACACCCACACAACCAGCAGCTAACACCCACACAATCAGCAGCTAATCTCTTCTATTCACTTACAGTCCTTTGTGAAAATTTGAACTTTCTTAATAATATAGGTCCCAGTACTGATCCCTGTGGTACCCCACTCAAAACTGATTTCCAGTTTGAATCCTCCCATCAACTACTACCTGTTGTCTTCTGTCAATCAGCCAATTTTCTATCCAGTTAATTATACCATTTCCTGTGCCATGGGCCTTTAGTTTAAGTACTAATCTTTGATGTGACACTTTGTCGAAAGCTTTCTGAAAATCTAAGTACATGATATGTACTGGTGATCTCTCCCATATATAAATATATGGAGTATCTTGAAAAGAATGGGTATGATGTCCTATTGTGGGGGTCGTATATTAATTCCTAAAAGTTTGGTGCTCCAGGTTCAAGCTGTCTAAGATGAAAACTACCCACATGCATAATATGCAAGCTTGATTCTAAGTAAATGTTATGCCTCAGGTGATTTTCACAGGCCTGCTGTCATTAGATGTAAATTGTACATGCACACTAGTAGCAGCCAGTGACCCAACTGACATGAAAGCAATTAGTTAGGTTCAGGCAATTGTTTGCACAATCTCAAATCTCCAGCCAGGGACAGTCAGTGACTGAGCTGGGTGAACTGTGAATGTCATGTGGGTGATCAGGTTCTTCAGGGCAGGGTTAAAAATGTGAAAGTGAACACAATCCAGCTATACAGTATTTAACTTAAATTCTCAAATTGCACTTTCAAGTTTTAGATAAATTTGTACAATGTAATTGTGCTTTATTAGCTTGCTTGGCCTGTTACAGACATTAGTTCCAGTTAGCCTCTTTAGCGGATATTGTGTTCTTTTTGTCTTTTATTAAAATTAATCGTCAAGTGAGTTCAAGTTGATTTCTAATTTAATTGAAGTTAGTTTAAACTGAATGTTAATTAAATTAAAGTTATTTGTTAATTTAATTTAATTGAAAAAAAATTGGAAGGTTAATTTAATTTAATTGACTTGATAAATGTATATTATTAATTAATTTAACTGGAAAATATTTGAATTCATGTATTTTAATTTATATTCAAAGTTGGTTTCCCATGCTTGCTCTCAATATTCTTTGATGTTTCCTGCACTAAATAAGGTTAGGTATGCAAGCATACCAAATTGTTTTATGTGAAGGAATCTTCATAGTATATTGAGAGTTACTTTGTTGTAATAAAAGTGATAGATCATACAACAATATGTTATACTCAGTATTTAATTATTGTGTTGTGTTATATTTGATAAATATCATAATGTGGCGTCTTGGCATCCATATAGTTTAACAAATAAGACAATTATATGTTAAAAAAGGTAAGTTCTCATATAGCGCAGTATCCAGTCCTTAGGACTGCTCAATGCGCTTTACACTTTACTCCCTGGCAGACCTGTTCAATCGAACACCATCTCGACTTCTCTTGGAAGTATTCAGCCACGATGTGATTAATGCGTGAAGACTATTCGTACACAAATATCCACCACTGTCTATAGCCAGGTACTCTGTCACACAGCTGAGTGAACTGAAGCAATGTAGAGTAAACGAACTTGCCCAAAGTTTGACACCACCGCACAGGATTCGAACCTGCCTCCTCTCAGTCGAGAGTCCGGAGCACTTACTGTTGTGGTACTGTGCTCCACATACATTATATTATTATTTTTATGAACAATGAGTAGCATAGATAGAATAAATGTAATTTATATTTGTATATGTGTATTTTGCTCATAACTTGCATGGTTATCATCTTGTGACTAAATTGTGATTTGATCATATGGGCAAGGTGCACACCTAGTGCACTTTAGCCCCACTATGCTTTCTCTCTCTATATATATATATATACAATATTATATACATATTGTTTACATTTATCGGAACATTGAACATATTGATGTCCAGCCCATATACTGATGGATCTATATTCCATATTTAGTTAGGGGTATTGTATAAATAATTACAAAATCAGTGAGTGACGACTTATTAGGCAAACCACATAAATGGGGGTTAATTTCATAATTGTCATGAAAAATGTTATTGTTAAATATTAAATGATTAGTTTTCATGGACATGAAAAGCAAAAGGTACCTTTTACAATGTATACTTATAATTTCATTAATGACTATAACAGCTAGGAAGCTGGTAATATTAACCATACTCACGAGACACTGAAATAGCAGTTGAATTTCCCCAATAAATTTCGACAGACACTGAATTATTAATGTCAGCATCAATGCGTTTCCTTGTTAGAAGCAGGTCCATTTGCAGGTCACCATCGAAGTCTCCTGGGACGATGCTTGTGATGACTCTCTCAGTGTCTCCCTTCTTCTTGGGGACAAGTGGTTTGGGTCCCTTAGTGTAGCCATTTTCATTTTTCTTTGCCACCAACAATTCAACCTGTTGCCCTGTGTAAACACAAGTGTACAGAGACAGTACTGTATTCATTTTATTGACCATGCATGTAAGTAAGTAAGTAACTTTATTTACAACGTAACATACAGTTAACACATACATGTCGTACAAATGGAAATGTGTTACATTGCATGGATGTCACTTGACTAACAGCCGTCTTCCAGTGACACCATTTCATTATCATTACTCTGTGTTTACAATCTTAACAATCATCAAAATCATGTTAAACAACTCACTTAAATTCATCACCAGCCCACCTCCGTACTATATAATATTAAACCGGAGTATTATTTAACATATAGTATGTGCTGTTGCTGGTGATATATGACAACGAACTGAGAAGTTTGATCCATTGAAATATATGTAAATGAATAGGGACGCGATCCAAACATTTGTACTTGGTTAACAAAGTAGTGTAAGAACAGTAATAGACTTACAAACAAAGGTAGAGTTTCATTTAATCAGTTTAATTACATTCTGAACATCTGGGATTTAAACAATTCACTTGACGAAGATATGCATTTAAGTACGTTTTTGAAAAATTTCTATTTTCTTTGTGTTCCATTGCCCCATGCTTGTATACCATATGTTATGTGACTGTGAATTAAAGTGTAATATAATGATTTTAATTATTTATATGGTAAGAAATATTTCACTCTATTTATTGCAAAAATAGCTCTAGATATTTTGGAACTAATTATGTTGATGTGTTTGAATATTGTGTTCTTTCCATGTTAGATGCTTATCTATATACAGTCCCAGGAATTTAACAGATTCTTCATTTTTATACTTGCCAACCTGGTTGATGACTTCATTATTTATTTTAATGTTATTGTTTACTATGTAGTTTGTATTTACAGGACTAAAAACACAGAAATGTGTCTTTTTAACGTTCAAGCAAAATTTGTTAGCACATAACCAATTGTATAATTGTTTTAGTTCTTGATTCACTTTTATAACCAGACCTGGGGCCGAAGTACTCGGTACTCATAAATCGTGTGGGTCATGGACTCGTACTCATACTCATTGTATTCAGATTTTATGAGTACATTACGAGTACATCCGAGTACTTTCTCAATATGTACGGGTGAAAATAAATATATTTGGTTATAAAATTAAACTTTCCTGAAATATTTAAATGTTCAACTATTTTTAAAATACTTTGTTATTTCTGATAGAATAATAATAATGACAAACTTCTATAGCGCCTAAATTCCCAGGAATCTGAGCTCAGAGGTGCAACATACAAAAATCATTGAGCAAAATCGTTAACAGGGACAAGCAAGAGTCATCATTAGAGCAAGGGACCGCCGAAGGTTAGGGTGGGAATGCAATTTTAAATAAATAAATCTTTACTTTTTTACGGAAGGTATTTATAGTCTCAGATGATTTTAAAGCGATAGGGAGTTGATTCCAGATTGTGGGTGCAGCTACAAAAAAAGCATGTTTGCCGATATTAAGCTTGGTTTTCAGAACAAAAAGTCGTTGTGAAACAGATGTTAATACCACCTGACCATCCCTACACATAGTACAACCTCATCCTCTGATAACCTGACTATGATACCCAAACATGGCAACAGGCAGCATCTTTTCCCAGTCAGAAACACCCTGTTAAGCAAACAATAATTGTAGGCTATCAGTTCAGGCCATAAACCTGTTTGTTTAATTAAAGGAAATAAAAATAAGGCATTAGCTAAAATCCTTTATCCATGTGTACACAAAGTTTAACCTTGTACGTAACATTTGACAACATTAAAAAAATACAGAAAAATACATTTGTAGCATAAATTCGATTCTAAACCCGTCTGTGTAGCGATTCCCGCGGAAAATAAAAATTTAATGAGCTAGGCGATCACGTGGTATCGGGACGTCACTTATGACCTACACTCGCAACAGGCCGACCCTTTCCATGCATTCAGAGCATTTTACAAGTATAGCTTTTGGGTCGAAACGAGCATCAGAATGAGTTATTGTGCAATATTCCAATGAAATATAAACACTAGTCATCGTAGAGGAACAAGCAGTTATCTTACCGTTCCACACGAATCCAATTTTATTCAAAACAATGAATGCGAATGAGCCTACAAGTCGACTAGGTTTCGCCGAGCTTGAGCTCGTTTTCAGAATAATTATATCGAATGCAACCAACGAGAGATAATCTACACCAATAAACATACATAGCAAACATATATTATATCCAGCTACAGAAAGTAACATGTATAATCTCATAATATCATTAGAACATCGATGTATGAAGGAGGAGTTGTACAATTTATCATAACTTAAATCAGTCAGTGAATTTCTGTCGGTCTTGCTAGCTCAGTTAGTAAAGGCATTGGTTCCTTGGCATTTATTTTGCAATCAGGTGACGCTGGTTCAATCACCACACCAAACCATTGATTTATTTTTACACTTTCTTTGTTTTATGTTTTCACAAAGTAATATAAACCAAATCATTGATACTATGATGCACTGTTTGTAATTTATTTTTATTTTTTTAGTAATTATTTATTCGCCACAAAAATAAAAATATGGGAATTATATAACGATGTTTCTAAATTTTATTTATCCAAACAAATATAATGTAATGGATATATAATTTATTAATTGTATATATATATATATTGTACGTTAATATATTGTAATAATGTATGTGAAAACAAATGATGATCTGTCTGGATAAATAAAATTTAGAAACATCGCGTTATATATAATTACCATATTTTCATTTTTGTGGCGCATAAATAATTACTACCAAAATATTTACAAACAGTGCATCATGGTATAAAAATTGCTAAGAACAAGAACTGCCAGTCTTCCTCTGTAGAAGTAAGGTGGCTCAAGTCAGACTGCCTCCTACACTAGTATAATCCCATGCCAGCAGTCTGGCTAAAAAGTCCAAAGGGGATGCTGAGCCTGTTATGTGGACATGTGCTAACGCTCTCAACAACTAGTAGTCTACGATCAGAAAATATAATTGCAAATTTATAATATCAGCAGATTGCTGATTATAGAGGTGAAAGAATACCTCGGTCAGCCATGTACAGATCGTCACAGTGACCCACTGCAGTTCTGAGTTTTCCAACTGTGGCTCAGTTGGTCCCTCACCATCTCAGCATTCCAGCCTCATCAGCCCCAGTTGAAAGGGTATTTAGCATAGCCGAGAAAGTATTCTGCCCTGAACGGTGCAGCCTGAAAGACTCAACCTGTGAACAACTCATATTGTTGAGGTTTTTTTAAGTTTTCCTCATAAAAAATTGATCAACTGCCATTGCATATTCACTTGTGCTGAGTTATATAAATTAGATTAATTAATAATTTTAAAATATGTCATTATTTATATTTAAAAAAATATACTCGTACTCGTGAGAATGTACTCGTACTTGTACTCATACAAATGTACTCGGCCTGATTGGTAAACGGTGGTATTATCTGCAAAGGATAACAAGTTTAGAGAACTACAATTCACAATGCCATTAATATAAATTAGAAAAGCACAGGTTTTAGTATGGATCTTTGTGGTACTCCATATGTTATATTGATCAGTGGAGATTTGCAATTATTTATTTCAATATATTGTTTACTATTAGAAAAGTAACTGGCAAACCATCTATTACTTATTCCTCTGATTACATAATGATTTAACTTATACAACAGAATGTCTTAGTTAATTGTATCATATGCCTTAGATAAGTCAAGAAACACAGCCAATGTGATATCTTTGATAGTTTTGTTGTTTGCATCTGCTATGTAAGTGCAATATTGGGTGTATAGTGGAATGTTTCGAGCTAAATCCATATTGATGTTTATACAGCATATATTAAATTTCTCTAAATATATTACTAACCAGTTACATACTATTTTTTCCATTATTTTAGAAAGTGTTGGTAAAATACTTATTGGTCTGTAGTTATTAAACACATTAATATTTCCTGATTTATAAACTGGCATTATTTTAGCAATCTTGTAATGATCAGGTACAACACCTATAACAAAGGAATTATTTATGATGTGCACAAGTGGGATTGCTATTTCCTCAAGGGTCTGTTGTGCAAGTTGTGTAGATAAACTATCATTTAGTTTTTGCACTACTCTTTTAATTTTGTTTACATCAGTAGGTTGCATGAAGAAGTTTACAGGATAGTTATCTTTTAGGTGCACATGAAATGGGGCTGTAGGAGGAGGTATTGAATCACTCACTGATTTACCTATTTCAGCAAAGAAATTGTTAAACTATTCAGCAATAAAAGCTGAATTTGGTACTTTTTCTCCTTTTACAATGAAAGTTTGAGTTAATTGGAAACTCTTTTTTTTATTAAATATTGCATTCCTCAGTATAGTCCATGTTTCTTTGATGCCATGTTTATGTTCTTCGAGTATTTCAGTATAATATTTAGTTTCTGTTGCTCTTTTGATCTTATTAAATAGTCTACAATATACCTTATTAATCATTCTCTCTCGCTGGATTGGGCTTATTTAGTTTTCTGTGGAGTAATTTGTCTTTGTTTATTGAAGAAACTATAATGCCAGATGTTACCCAGGGCTCTCTTAATATATTTACTATTTACTTTGATAGTTTTAACTGGGCAGCATATTTCATAAAGTGATGTATATATATATTAACATTAAGTTGTTATATGCTTCATTTGCATTGCTAGTAGATAGGACAGAGGAATAGTCAGCAATAGCCAAGACTCCTAAATTTTAAAATGTTGGTCATGTTTAACTTGCATTTTTGTTTATATGCTATGTTTTGTGTAGCAGGTTTACCATGTATTAAATTAAATATTCCAAAATGGTCAGTCATGTCTGTAACGATAATCCCCGATTCATAGTTGGGGTGAGTATGATTAGAATATAAACGGTCTATAAGAATTGTTGTAGCAGGTGTTATCCATGTTGGTTTAGTTATATGTGCAATATATCCATTATCTATAAAATCATTACTTTTGTTGTGAGTAACAAAGTTTACTAAATTAATATTATAATCCCCCATCAGGTACGATACTTTATTTTCATTAGAGATTTTGTTGTGGATGTCTAACATGATACCCATAAATAGATCAAGGTCTTCACATGGATGAGAGTTGGGACGATAGATTACACCCACAATTATAGGTTTACATTTCTTAGCTTCAACTTCAACAGAGATGGACTCAAATACATGATGGATAAATATTGATGTCTTCACGTTTAAAATAGGTATATTTTTTACAAATGTATAGGCCAACTCCACCATGCCCATCGTCTGTATCTAGTCTTGTATTGAATAGTAAATGTGATACCCGTTTATTTTACAACGTAAAACATTTTGAACTTCAGTGAGTCCAATGAGATCCAGATTCATGCCTTTTGACGACATATTAGGAAGTAATTCTTGAAGAGAATCCCATTGAGTCTCCAAACTACGGCAATTGATGCAGAACATTAATAAAGATATACGTTATCTGGTTTAAATGCTTCAGAAAACTCACTTGCAATAACATATTTACAATCATGTGTGTTAAGAGAAAATGGAGGATCACCATACTTTTCATTTTCAATGTGTTTGGCTTTATTGATTATGTTTTTAAGTCAAAGTTTTTATTTGTTTGGATCCCGTATTAAGCATACACCTCCTTTTTAGCAGGGTCTGACATTGTGACAGCAAGGCCAACCTTTACTGGTGAAGTTGAGTTTTTACTTTTGAATCCGTGATTTATTGTAATTTAATTTCTACCAATGTCATGTTAAAAATCATGATTTCACACTTCTACCATTCTGGGACTGCATCAAAACAGGTGCTGACATCTGCTGGCCACCTTAATACATAGACTGGCTGCCTTGCTAAAAACAGCCACTTTTGAGGTGAGTAACAAATTTAACCATTATTGAAACGTCTGATATAAGGAATCTGTCAACACCTTAGAGGTGCGGAACACCTAAATGCGAATCATCTACTATGTCTATGCTGTGGAGACTACGACGTATGCCAAACTGAAAGGGTAGCGATAATATGCACTTACCACCATTAGTAATAACAAATATATCTGTCAGTCTATCCACATTGAAATCACCAAATGCTGCAATTATGCCGTCTTCTATACCAGTGAATAATGTATCCGTTACTTTCGTTAAACGCTTCGGTGTGCATAAAGCGAAACCAGTAAAAAGAAGCAATAGTATCATATGAATTTTGCCGAGACACTCCATCCTTGTTGCATCACGTGATTTCACGTTTCCTTGTTATGGAACGCCGTCAAAACAATATAAATATTATCAAAGAGTGCACTATAATAATTATGATTAATATTACAGGGCGTGTCCAATATACATGAAATGGAAATGGATCGCATTTAAGTCTTATCTACGTACGCATTTTAAAACGACAGTGTTCCTACATTAAGGCTTACGGTAGATTAACAGTAAAAGTTTACAATGTAAATGGCCGCATATTATTATAATGAGGGCCCAGTTAGTTCTTGACCCGATGTTATGTTGACCTAAATTATGTTTCTATAAAAATAAACTGTGACAGCTTCGGTTTGCTGTAAGTGGTCGTTCGTGGTCGTGTTGCGTTGTGCGCCCTTTAGATTTAGTCATACCTACCGGTAGCGTAGGCGTACGGAACTGTACGTGGCGGCGTTTACTTTTCGTCTCTTGCTGCAGTTTTCTCTTACGGTGTCTAAGTAAGAAACTTTTAAGTTATGAAATATGACATATGCCTATGAGCGTTTGTCACACGTTTTGCAACATCCCTTATCTTGACCTTGTTACTTGTTTATTGATGACATTCATAAATAAATATTTATAAGTTCTAAAAACTTACATTATAAAATAATTTGCATTTTTTGGTTGGAATTTGGTGATCATGCTAAACCTCGTTTTGTGGGTGATGGTGAGGGGCTGCGTCTCGCCCTGGCCATTACTAGCCAAATCCTAGACCGTCCCTTGACTTTACTGATTATAATTAATATGATACAGTGGAACCTCACTATTAAGGCAGCCCACAGGATTGGGCAGAAGTGAACTCAATTGCAAGGTGTCCATAGTAGCAGGATTAATTTCCTATACTTTACTGTTACAAAAACAATTTGGGACTGTCCTAGATTGACCTTAATGGTGATCGAGGCGGCTAATATACCGAGGTGACCGTAAAGCGAGGTTCAACTGTAATTGTATCATAATTATTATTTGAATTATCTGATACAATATGTGCATATATATAGGCATGCAGATTCACAGTGTGTCCATCGGTTGTCCGGGCACCGAGTTTATTTCAGCGGGATTTTCTTTTCAGTTCAGAATTAATTCTCAGTCAGGATACAACAAGATAACACCGTCCTGTATTTGATTCTCTGAAGAGGATATATCTGACATACCAACTATAGAGACGTTGCAGTCATTCTGATTACTTTCTCCCCAACTATGCCTGATCTTATTCTCCGTCCAAGTGTTCTGTGAGTGGAGATCGATTTCAAGTTGTTTCCAGCACTCAGCAAATTTCTTATTAGTTTATAATATATAATATATATATATATATAGTTATTTTAATATGACGTCCTTGTGGTGCCTTCAGTCCAGTCCACAGCTTAGTGGTAAGTGTACTGCCAGACCTTCAGCAGATTCTAGAACTTGTTAAAAAAAACTTTCAAATAGATTATAGTTACTTAGTTATAAAGTCTGTTTTCATGAATACGTCTCAAGTCTCATCACAAGCAAAGCTAAATGCAGGGTCCCTATTGGGCCTTGAAATCCTTGACAACCTTGAATTACATCACTCCAAATTCACAGCCTTGATTATCCTTGAAAAGCCTTGATTAGGCTGTGCCTGTGGCCTTTGTTCACTGGTAGCCAGTGTATTCTGTGCTGATCTCAGCCTGAAACCCAGGTTGCCTTATCTGCTTATTTTGTATAATCCATGGCACTGCTGTTTGCTACAGCTGCCCACATACCATGGTAGCCTTTATTAATCAGTTGTGCCCCCACCCCCTCTGGCTGGGGAGAACTTCTGCAGCCCATCTGCTTATATTGCACAATGGTTGTCCATTGACCCCTTTTTATAATGCAGGGTTCCTGTTCATTCAAATTGATCTTTATTTCTACATGAGTTAAAACTGATGTGTTCAATTATAGTTTCTTTCCACGCACAGTTACAGTTACTTAGCCCAGAAATATCAAACTGTGACAATATTAAACTAGGTATTAGAAACCATGTGGTCAGCATTCAAAGGGATAGGCGAAATTCCAACAAATAATATGTATCCTTATATCTTGATTATAAATCGTCTGATCCTGTCCATGGGGTGACCACGGGATTATATACCGAATGGTTTTTCCCATTAAAAATGTAGATGCATGTCTTTATGGGTATGGTTATATACTTAGATTTAACCATTCCACCCAAGTCTGTTTTTTGTTAGCATTTTCATGTCACTCCATGTTTTGTTGACCAGGTGTACATTGCAATCAATGGTCTGGTACCACTTCATGCCCGGTTAAATAGCCTTGATCTTTCCTTTCATTAGCCTTAAAAAGCCTTGAAATAGCCTTGAATTTGGTATCTCTCATAGTGTAAGGACCCTGTAAATGCTGAGAAGCTAAACTATGGCATTGTGTCTGCTTTCTGTGTATTTGTACATCTTAATTGGGCATGTGTTTCATGTGCTAGATTAGGTCTACTATGGCGCAGAGGCTGAAGTGGACTGCCATAGTTCTCACCTGCCAAAGCAAAGACAATGCCCTGGCACTCCAGAAAGGTAACATAAATTTATTAGATTTATTATTATATTTCCCTGCTAAAAATTACCACGGTTTACTAAAGTAAATTTAATATAGTTTACTATAGTAAACACTATAGTTAACTACAGTGTTTTTGCAGAATATTTTACCATGTTTTACCATAGTAAATACTATGGTTTATTATAGTTAATACTTAATTTTACTATGATGAATATCAAGTTTTACAATTTGTATTACAGTGAATACCATATTTTACTATGATTTACTATGGTGAAAGCATGGTAAAATGCAATATACTATGGTTTACTATAATTCACCATGATTTACTATGGATATATCATGGTTTACCATAATAAACTGTAGTACATTTTTAGCAGGGTTTGTTCAATGACTGTCACCGAAACCTGTTGTATTATGAAATTATATATTCTAAGATAAAATAACAGACATTAAAATAATATTATATATATAGTTATAACCTTGTAAATATTATATAGCATTGTGCAATTTAGTAAATATTTTATAAGTCTCACTCCATGTAAACATGCATAAAATACAATACATAAGTACAGTATACAAAGCAAGCATTATATGTACATGAACCTGTCCATAATGAGTGATACATGACTGAGGATAAGTTAAACAGTTAAATAGCTTTATACAAATTGTGTGTCTTAAACTGTTAAATAGCTGTATACAAATAAAACAATATTAGTTTAATTAATGAAAACACATGCAACTCATACACATAGTGTAAAGCATGCCCTGTTTGCTGAACCATTGCAGAGCTGGACATATGGCAAACAAAAGGCATCATAGAAGAGGATGTGATCCTTCTGACAGTGGAAGATCCCTCCTCCCAAGTGGGCAGCGGGGGAGCGACATTGAACGCCCTTCTTGTTGTAACGGAACATATCTGTGCACGTCAGGGATACAGTGTGGGTATATACAGGAAAAAGTTATGTTTATTGGTTCTGTAGATGTTTAAAGGAAGGCTCTTGTCTTGGTCAGCAGGGCAATAACGCCATCATTTGTTTACTTTTTAGTCCTTTGGGCCGAAGGTCCAAGGGACTATTGCCATCACTGTCCGTCCGCCGTTAGCTGCCGTATCTCAGAAACTGTTCAGTAAATTTGTCTCTAATTTTGCATAGACACATCTTAGAGTACTGCCACTATGCACAATAAATCTGTATTTGATTGAATCATTCTAAGGGTTCTGTACGGCCCCCCCAAAGGCCAAAAAAACTGGTAATTTGTCACATTTTGCCTTTTTTTTTTAAATTGTTCAATAACTTTTTCTAATTTTGCATAGATGTATCTTAGGGTACTGCCACTATACACAAGAAATCTGTATTTGATCGAATCATTCTAAGGGCACCTCAGGGCCCCCCAAAATGCAAAATTGTCCTGCTGTTTCTCTGCTGCTCCCTCCTGCAGCCCCACTGATCCCTCCTGCAGCCCCGCTGATCTCTATTTATAACAGACAGACAGACAGTTTTTTTTTAACATCATCAGCACTTAAACTACAATATAATATTCATTTTTAGGTCAGGGAGGCTCCCATTAAGACAATTATATGCAGCTATCATTACTGATGTAACTGGATAGTGGACTTTGCCCTGATAACTGGAGTGGCTCTGAGTGGAGGGGCCAGCTGTAAATCAGTGTATTGGTCTAGCCTAGGCACTCTGCCTGCCATTGTCCCAGTGTCAAACTTAATGTCTCCATGTGGGCTGTAATTATAATATGTAATGGGAATCCCTACTGCTCTGGTTAATTTTCTTTAGTCTACCTTTTGCTCTCAAATAATCTGTCTTCTTAATTTTATACATAAAAACATAATCTGGCATAACTTTATAAGTTTTTGTAGCAGCACATTTGTACTTCCAGTGTATCATTCCAACATAACATTCATACTGTGTGCCACATTTGAATGTCATGCATGTAATATTTCCATGCAATCCATTTGCATATATATAATGTAAAACTTCAACAGCCGTTTTCTTCATTTTCACTTTTTGACCCCTACCATGTTCAATGATCCATAACTTCGCCAATTTTTGTAGCAGTCATAATTTTTGAAACCGTGTAAAGCACCCTACCCAACCTTTACAAGAATGTAAGAAAACAATGTTACAATTTTTCCGACTTGTCACTCATTTGGTCAGCCGGGGTCACATATAGACGTATTAGTCCAAAGGACTTCAGGGCCTCTTGGCCCTTTTTTATGAATGCATTGACAAGAACCGTTGTGTAATCAACACTTGGAACATTGACGAGAACATTGACAAGAACCATTGTGTAATCAACACTTGGAACATTGACAAGAACATTGACAAGAACCGTTGTGTAATCAACACTTGGAACATTGACAAGAACATTGACAAGAACCGTTGTGTAATCAACACTTGGAACATTGACAAGAACATTGACAAGAACCGTTGTGTAATCAACACTTGGAACATTGACAAGAACCGTTGTGTAATCAACACTTGGAACATTGACAAGAACATTGACAAGAACCGTTGTGTAATCAACACTTGGAACATTGACAAGAACATTGACAAGAACCATTGTGTAATAAACACTTGGAACATTGACAAGAACATTGACAAGAACCATTGTGTAATCAACACTTGGAACATTGACAAGAACATTGACAAGAACCATTGTGTAATCAACACTTGGAACATTGACAAGAACATTGACAAGAACCATTGTGTAATCAACACTTGGAACATTGACAAGAACATTGACAAGAACCGTTGTGTAATCAACACTTGGAACATTGACAAGAACATTGACAAGAACCGTTGTGTAATCAACACTTGGAACATTGACAAGAACATTGACAAGAACCGTTGTGTAATCAACACTTGGAACATTGACAAGAACATTGACAAGAACCATTGTGTAATCAACACTTGGAACAGATTGTTCCTTTAAAAGTTTGTGGTTTTGCAAGGGAACACTTTTTGGAGAGTTTGTTTTGCCGATTTGTACTGCTAGGACATATCATGAATTTTAAGTGGATTATTGTGTGAAAGGTAAAAATTGTAAACTAAATGCATACAAATATTACCTGGTGCACATACAGCATAGATTATGAAATAAATGGAATTTATATAATAAATGCTTCATCGGTACATGGTAACATTAATTGTTTCTGGACTGTGTCATACTCGCACTTAATTTAAAAAAAACATAATGATAAAATTACTTATTTGTTGACACAAATATGTGATGATTTCTCACTTTTCATATCTATATTTTGAAACTTTTATTTGATTTTTATGCAGAATGTGAATTCAATCATTATATATATATTGTTAAGTTGTCATTTATATCATATGGCAATTGCTGGTGTACTTTTGCGAAAACAGATGTGAAAATTACTTAAATTGTGAATTGTTCATTCTGAATTCTGTAGACCTATATAATAATGTTAAACTGTTAAACATTGTCATGATATTGTAGGTTGTTAATACGGACGTCTTATATGACACACATATTCTCATATTTCACTTGGTAAGTACACAACTATAAGAATGATTATGTAATACATATTGTAACATGATTTTCAAATGATTTTTTATTTTATAAATATTTCAAGTTTCCACTTTCCTGTTTGGGTAATGTGCTGCAATTGTGACGTTTTTATGTAACATTGTGTGTTGGAGATGTTATCTTTAAATATGGTAGACTCATGTGGTATTAGATTTACAGAGATTGTTTGGCTTTTTAATAACTAAAAAAAATTTCTTTCGATTTATATTGGGATGTTTGCTAAATGTACAGAGGATGTTCAGCTTTCTTTTATTACTATATAACAATGTTTGTTTAATTTATATTGGGCGTTTTGTTTTCTTGTAAGCATGCACACATGTATAACATATAATGCAACATTCTTTACATATCACATCATGTCACATTTCTATGTGATGCAATATGAGTTTCAGCTAAACACGGCTAAAGAAAGTCTCATTTGGCTAAGGAAAATTCTTTTAGCCAGATTGGCTAAGCAAATTTTATGCCCATTGCTAGCTTGGTCATGCATTAAATTGTGTTAATTGTAATAATTATCTTATTTGCAGTAAACTTTGTAAACCATTGTTACAGGAGAGTTTGATGTTTTGTCTAGGGGCGCAGCTTTCCTTGTGATGGTTGTGGTCATGCTTTTGTCACCCTGACGTTGTCACGGCAACATGCAGCCTCGGAAGGATTGGTGACTAATCTAGAACTTCTGCTGAATATGATGTCATGCCGGGTCGGTGATTCAAGTTCTGTCAAACAATCACATTAAAGCAGTAACACTCTTCTCTCCTTCAGTGTTGTGTAGTATTTTTCTGCACTGTCTATGCATGTTTTTCACACAAGAAATATCCATTTATTTATCATATGATATACAATTTAAGGACAATGTATTCATTTTACAAATTAACAGGTGTGTGTTTTCTTTATGTGATACACGTGTAAGGGTATTTTGTAGTATCAAGAAATCACCTGCAATATGGCTCCATTAGTTTTTTATCGAGACCAGTGTGTCACCAAAATCATCTCAATTACGTCATGCTACTTCATTTGTTTGCCCTCCAATTAAACATTCATATCACATGTAGCTGCAAACTAAGATCTACATGTCCTGTATAAATATCATCACACTTGAGAGTGTGCCCACTGTCATGTTTCCCAATGATAGCTATTACAGCATTTCTTGACTCCCTTGGAAAATTTCTTTACTTTTTCACTAAAAATCTTTGACTTTGAAACCATTTATTGTTGTTGATATATGTTACACAGTAAGTAATTAGACTTTGAAAAAACGTGTACAAATAAAATTTTACAACTTCGATTGTATACAAGCTGACAGAGTGCAACTGTGTTTTTTTAACTTGTCCGTATTCTTGCGATGTTTTTGAGTGTGGAATGTACACACTGTCGATGTCCTGACACTGACCGTTACATTGCAGGTGGCAGTCAACTCGCCCCCTGGTGTCTGGGTCTGCAGTACTGATATGTTTCTCGACATTCCTGAGATTTTGGGTAGGGAAATCACAGACTTGAAATTTAACGAGGAGATAATAGCAGTCTTACACTTTAATTACAAACGGTCTTCATAGGCATCATTAATCTCTCTTGTGCCACATCTCAGATGTCACATGACCTTTCCGTTGTCACATGACCTCTCATATGTCACATGACCTATCATAAATTTCATGTATGTCAGATGATGGTCATATGAAACGTTACCTCATAAATTACTTGATCATATGACACCAAAACATTAATCAGTCATTGTTTCACGTGTCACATTAAAGGCAACCTTACATTGTAAGATCTGTCAGACTGACTAATTGACCTATCCAACCTGTGATGTGTCGCCTAGCAACTAGGTCTATCAAGCCATACAAAATGTATGCCGAACACATGGAACATTCGGACATTCGTTCGTATATATTTTGTTGAAATTCTGATCCCCAATCTTCAGTCTGCACTAATACTGTAATGCATATTCCCTATTTAAACATTGTTGGCAAGACAACATTTGACAGAGGTCACAGGTTTAATTTTGATTGTGACAGGCAAACAGCAACATACTGGATCCATCATGTATCCAGTTAGTTGTAAAGAATTGTTAATGTTTGTAATAACAACATCAGGCTCAATTCTGGAATGTTTGATGAGCATAAAAAAGCTGTGTAATACCAGAAAGCAGTATTTGTAAAGTCAGTAGGTTTCCTGTTGTAGATGAAAAGAGTTTTGCTGGTGTTGCTGTGTGCGCAGTGAGTGTTCCTGTCTCTGTGGACTATGCGAGACAACATGGAGTCTACAAGATCAGTCCCGAGGTAGACACAAGTGTAGAATTATTGTTATTGATTATTATTATGCACTTGTAACATGCCATGTTTTCAGGTTAAATCATGCTCGGAGGTGCTGACAAGATAATACTAAGTTAATTTAAAATAAGTGAAAAGGTAAAATAAAATGTGTTTAAAAGATTAGTGAATATCAGTTAAATAATAAAATAAATAAGTTCAATTAACTAATTGAGTGGGTAAGATTGATTGATTGATTGATGTTACATGTTTTAAGATTTGGATTCAAAGGTAGATATGTGAACTTTAATTGAAATATATAAGTAAGTTTGTGTTAATTTATAATGTTTCTTTTATGATCAGGGTTCGTTGGAGGATATTATCTACCAGGGAAGTATGGAGGCCATCAATGCATGCTCCCTCCCATCTGGCCAGGTTCCTGTGGTGAGTAAAAAGGACCAGCAATTTAAAGTTTGAAAGATTACTCTCTTAGTCATAATGACATATTAAAATAAAGGTCAATTTTTTTAATACAACACAATTTTCTGATTATTTAGTGTAGCCTGGGGCAGCATGGTCAATTTACTTTTACTGGTAACTACAGGTCATTTTGTAAGTATGATTATGATATTTTATGAAGTTTAGTGGCTAGGCTACATTGGAGTTGACACATCATACATGTACGTATTGATGAGTTGGCACATCATACATGTACGTATTGATGAGTTGACACATCATACATGTACGTATTGATGAGTTGACACATCATACATGTACGTATTGATGAGTTGACACATCATACATGTACGTATTGATGAGTTGACACATCATACATGTACGTATTGATGAGTTGGCACATCATACATGTACGTATCGATGAGTTGACACATCATACATGTACGTATTGATGAGTTGACACATCATACATGTACGTATTGATGAGTTGACACATCATACATGTACGTGATGAGTTGACACATCATACATGTACGTATTGATGAGTTGGCACATCATACATGTACGTATTGATGAGTTGGCACATCATACATGTACGTATCGATGAGTTGACACATCATACATGTACGTATTGATGAGTTGGCACATCATACATGTACGTATTGATGAGTTGACACATCATACATGTACGTATCGATGAGTTGACACATCATACATGTACGTATTGATGAGTTGACACATCATACATGTACGTATCGATGAGTTGACACATCATACATGTACGTATTGATGAGTTGGCACATCATACATGTACGTATTGATGAGTTGACACATCATACATGTACGTATTGATGAGTTGACACATCATACATGTACGTATTGATGAGTTGACACATCATACATGTACGTATTGATGAGTTGACACATCATACATGTACGTATTGATGAGTTGGAACATCATACATGTACGTATTGATGAGTTGGCACATCATACATGTACGTATCGATGAGTTGACACATCATACATGTACGTATTGATGAGTTGACACATCATACATGTACGTATTGATGAGTTGGCACATCATACATGTACGTATTGATGAGTTGGCACATCATACATGTACGTATCGATGAGTTGACACATCATACATGTACGTATTGATGAGTTGGCACATCATACATGTACGTATTGATGAGTTGACACATCATACATGTACGTATTGATGAGTTGACACATCATACATGTACGTATTGATGAGTTGACACATCATACATGTACGTATTGATGAGTTGACACATCATACATGTACGTATTGATGAGTTGACACATCATACATGTACGTATTGATGAGTTGACACATCATAAATGTACGTATTGATGAGTTGACACATCATACATGTACGTATTGATGAGTTGACACATCATACATGTACGTATTGATGAGTTGACACATCATACATGTACGTATTGATGAGTTGACACATCATACATGTACGTATTGATGAGTTGACACATCATACATGTACGTATTGATGAGTTGACACATCATACATGTACGTATTGATGAGTTGACACATCATACATGTACGTATTGATGAGTTGACACATCATACATGTACGTATTGATGAGTTGACACATCATACATGTACGTATTGATGAGTTGACACATCATACATGTGCGTATTGATGAGTTGACACCTCATACATGTACGTATTGATGAGTTGACACATCATACATGTACGTATTGATGAGTTTACTAAAGTCAGCAAAGTAGATTTCGAAAATAAGTCCCCAATAGTGTCCCGGTCTCCCCTACTTTACAAGAAAATAAGTCCCCAATAGTGTCCCGGTCTCCCCTACTTTACAAGAAAATAAGTCCCCAATAGTGTCCCGGTCTCCCCTACTTTACAAGAAAATAAGTCCCCAATAGTGTCCCGGTCTCCCCTACTTTACAAGAAAATGTGCAAGTGAAAATTACCTTAAGTTAAATGGATGTCACAATGCATATCTGTGGCCTAACTCTCCAACAACTTTTGGAGAGTTATTCATCTATGTGATGTTTCTGTTTGCCTATAGGTGTCAGGAGTTGTGTATTTCAGTGCAAAGATTGCTGAGAAACTGCTGATGTCACCGTTGAATGCATGTACCACCTACCTAGGTCTAGACAGTGGAGCCAAACCCATGCAGGTGGGAGTAGAATCCAGTTTAAAACACCATACATGTTTGAGAGAGATAATATCAAGTAAACTTGCAAAACCTATGCGATATACGTAAGAAACCAATATATATGTCATGGGTATTGACAAAGTGGCTGTGTGTTTGTCTAATTGTGGAGCACTTTGGCTAGAGCATTGCACT
Source organism: Paraescarpia echinospica (assembly GCA_020002185.1). Classification (NCBI taxonomy): domain Eukaryota; kingdom Metazoa; phylum Annelida; class Polychaeta; order Sabellida; family Siboglinidae; genus Paraescarpia; species Paraescarpia echinospica. Next base: position 71,088,542 of record CM034537.1, on the reverse strand, counting down.
CAAACCTGTGTTGCTGTTTTGGACCTTGGGCTAGTTCAATCACTCTACATTGCTCCAGTTCACTCACCTGTATGAATATGTACCTGGCTTTAGACAGTAGTGGATATTTGTGTACGAATAGTCTTTGCGCATTAATTGCAGTGTGCCATAGTCTTTCCCAGAGAAGTCGAGATGGTGTTTGATTGAACCGGTCCACTAGGAAGTAAAGTATAATGCACGTTAAGTAGCCCTAAAGATTTGACAGCTACGCTATGTAAGAACTTACCTTTTTATTCTTGCATTTTACACTAAAACAGACTAAACAAGTTTGAGTTTATATCAGTTATGTGTGACATGGTAAAGTCACATGCATCATTATAGAGACTTGTTAGAGACAATTACGAACTGTATTAATATTGACTCCATAACACACTAGTTCATGGACCTCTCATTTTTTAGTTGTCGCTCTTCTTCGACATCCTACTGAGCATGTGCAGTGACATGACACGGGAGGCATTTATTTCTGGAGACAGGAGTAGTCCATGTGGTCAGTCAGTGGATGCCATCTCTCACCCTGACCGTCAACTGGTCAGTGGTGCTCGCCGGACAGTCTGGCAACTTCTGCGAGGAAGCAAGGCTTGTGTTGGTCAGTATCTCAGGCCAGTGATGGTCAGTATCTCAGGCCAGTGGTGGTCAATATCTCAGGCCAGTGGTGGTCAGTATCTCAGGAGAGTGGTGGTCAATATCTCAGGCCAGTGGTGGTCAGTATCTCAGACCAGTGGTGGTCAATATCTCAGGCCAGTGGTGTTCAGTATTTCAGGCCAGTGGTGGTCAGTATCTCAGGCCTGTGGTAATCAGTATCTCACACCAGTGGTGGTTAGTATCTCAGGCCAGTGGTGGTCAGTATCTCAGACCAGTGGTGGTCAATATCTCAGGCCAGTGGTGGTCAATATCTCAGGCCAGTGGTGGTCAGTATCTCAGGAGAGTGGTGGTCAATATCTCAGGCCAGTGGTGGTCAGTATCTCAGACCAGTGGTGGTCAATATCTCAGGCCAGTGGTGTTCAGTATTTCAGGCCAGTGGTGGTCAGTATCTCAGGCCTGTGGTAATCAGTATCTCACACCAGTGGTGGTTAGTATCTCAGGCCAGTGGTGGTCAGTATCTCAGACCAGTGGTGATCAGTATCTCAGGCCAGTGGTGTTCAATATCTCAGGCCAGTGTGGTCAGTATCTCAGGAGAGTGGTGGTCAGTATCTCAGGCCAGAGGTGGTCAGTATCTCAGACCAGTGATGGTCAGTATCTGTATCTCAGGCCAGTGGTGTTCAGTATTTCAGGCTAGTGGTGGTCAGTATCTCAGGCCAGTGGTGTTCAGAATATCTGGCCAGTGGTGGTCAGTATCTTAGGCCAATGGCAATGATGGTCAGTATCTCATCTCGGTACGTCAGCGATGAATGACAATGATCACTATCTTATACCAGTGAAACAAACTAAGGAAATTGCTTAATTGAAAATTGCTTGCATTTACAAACACTACTCCGACCTTTTAAAAAATATTGTTTGAAGAAACAGCTTTGTATCTTGCTTTAGTGTTGTTTTAGAACTTTGTGTACATTGCAGTTGTTGCCATGGCTGGTTGCTATAGTTACATGTCCTGTGCGAATCACCTGGGCCACATCTCGAGGTTGTTAGACCCAGAACAAACAACATGGCTGACCCGCAAACAGACTCATTCCTTTGTGCAGGTAACGGTTGCATCTAACATGTGTTATAATAGCATCTTTGTGGTTAATCTAGTTATAATAGCATCTTATTTTACCCTCTCACATTATTTATGAACTATACCATTTGGCAATTTTTTATTGTATAATAATGATTATGGTGAAGTGACATATTAGCAAGACATTCCAAGATGATCATATTAGCAAGACATTCCAAGATGATCATATTAGCAAGACATTCCAAGATGATCATATTAGCAAGACATTCCAAGATGATCATATTAGCAAGACATTCCTATACTTTACTATTATATAAATAATTTTGGACTATCCTAGATTGCCCTTAACTGCGAGGTGGTTGTATTACCGAGGTGACTGCAAAGCAAGGTTTGACAGTACCAAGTACTTTCATTGTTTCTCAATGCTGCTGTGTCAATCCTTGGACAAAATCATTCACTCTATGTTGCTCCAGTTCACTCAACTGTATGAATGAAAACCTTTTTAGACATTGGTGGGTGTTTGTGTACGAATAATCTTTGTGCATTAATTCCAGCATGGCTGAATGCTTCTCAGAGAAGTTGAAATGGTCTTTGATTTAAGAGGTCTGCTAGGGAGTATAGGATAAAGCACCTTGAGCAGTCCAAAGGACTGGATACTGCGCTATATAAGAACTTACCTTTTATGTAATCCTAACCAAATGATACTCTGTCTTGTTTCAGTCGGGTGCTGTCAGTGACGATGCTGTCCTCATCAACAGTATAGTTGATGCAGATGTACCTGTTGGGAGGGGTTCAGTGCTATCTCATGCCCACCTACCTCCAGGGATGAAGGTCGGCCAGGACTCCATAATCTCAGGCGTCTGTAATTCTGATGTAAGTACACCTCTAATAATACACACTTTATATTGACACACATTTCTGGAGTAAAACTTTGTTCAAGGGTGTTTACAAAGTATCTAAAATTTCCATTATGCCAGATAATTACCATTGGAAAAAATGAATTGACTCGTCAATATCATTTCTAGCCTTGATCACACAATACCACCTGGCTGACCGGGTTTACCAAAATGCAAAATCCCTCTCCTATAATGCATCTGATACTTTGGGAATTTTGCAACACGTTGTCGGGTCAAATTCTCCGCAACTGTATTAACGACCACTTGTTTTGTTGCACCATTCGCTTCTTCACCACACAGCTACGATATTATTGGTTTCTGTTGGTGTGTGTGAGTGTGTCACAATAAAGAGTCTTTAGAGATTGTTTAGTTGGCATTTTTTCAATATGGATAAAATAAGGCCTTTTTCTCACTCTTCCTCGTCTCCTCCAAAGGTTTCACATATACAGGTGGAGACAGTGACACCAGCAGTACCACCACTACCTCCAAATTCTCTTGAGTCGGCAACTCCACTGCCTCCTCCTCTACCTTTTGCATTGGAGTCGTCAAACTTAGACACCATCCTTCGTCAGATGACCGAGATGGCAGACAGGAAATCCTTGCCGTTATCATTTTCATTGTCAGAGACTGACTTTCAGGAAGAGTCAACCTTGTAAACCATCCCTATGTCTATGACTACGACAACTGCTTTCATCAGGGAAATGGCTGATGCTAATGGCGCGAAGAAAACCTTTCATAAAACCCTTTATCAATTTTCTACCTGGAAAGGAGATCCTGACCCCATTAAGGACACTGCAAACCCCCCTACAACAGAGCCAGGTTTGCAGGGCGTTTTTAAGCAGAAAGGTAATCTGACTCCGACAGTGGTCATACCACTAAAAGACCTTCAGGACTTACGGTGCCTGTCCAGGCAACGTTTAGCAGTCTCATCTGCACAGGATTGGGGTCTGGCAGCACTGCAGAGATCAGCGGATTATATCTGCTCACAGGAAGGGTTTTCTGCAGAGGTGTCAGACCAGTTGCTTTCTGTCTCCTAATAAATAAATTTCCTTAGCAAGATGTGGGGCGATGGGATTGCCATTGATTCGCAATCTGCTGCCAAATTACACCGGTCCTTCCGTGATGCCACTTTAAACCAGGTTGGCTTTCTGCTAGAATGTCAGAAAGATCAATTATGTCAAATTCCAGTTTTTGGTTCTACTCTCTTTACTGGCGAATTAGTTCAAAGAGGAGTTTGTTGGTGAGGTGTCACAGAGAGTTCGCGATCGTCAACTGGTTGATGCTGTCACTGCGATGCACGCACTATCTTACCGCCCTTTGATGGCAGTGAACATTACAAAGAATCGGTACGGGTCAGACCTAATCCCCTTACCGAAGACCAATGGCAGTTGGCGTCCAGTCATCGACTTATTGAGACTGAATCATTATTTAGACATTCCTACATTCTGGATGGAAACAGCAGAACGGGTTCGCAGTTGTCTGCATCAGAATGCTTGGGTGACTTCTCTCGATCTGAAAGATACTTATTTCCATATACCCATTCACTGGCATACTTGAAATTCCTCCGATTCCAGATCAAGGATCAGTATTTTCAATTTTGGACTCTGTCCTTCTGTCTTGCGACAGCTCCATGGCTGTTCACGAAAATTATACTTGAAGTAAAGATGATTGTACACATACAGGGGATTCAATTAGGATTCAATTATATAGCAAGTACCTTGCGTGCCACTACTGGTGCAGAGGTGGGTCGTTGTGACACTCTCAGGGCTCTGATTAAAAATCTTGGAGATGACCAGGCCAAGTCCGCCATCCTGTGCCAGACTGGGACCTCTTCTTGGTTCTCAAGCGACTGTCACAAGCCCCTTTTGAACCCTTAGAGTCTGCTTCTTTGAAGCTTTTGACCTGGAAAACTGCCTTTTAGTTTCACTTGCTTCTGGCAGTAGAAGGAGTGAGTTACATCCCTTTTTGGTTTCTTCTTTTGCTTGGAAGCCAGACTGGTCTTCTATAACTTTTTCAGTTAGCCCTTTCTTTCTGGCAAAAACCCAGTTAGCAGAGAAGGGTGCAGAAACGTGACTGTCCATTTCTATTACTGCTCTCACTAACGTATTAGGAAGGAACATGCAAGATCTTTTACTGTGCCCTGTTAGGGCAGTGAAAAATTACCTCCATAGAACCAAAGAAACTCAAAATGATAAGAGATTATTTTTTATATAATTTCAACCGAACCATCAAGGGGATATATCCCCAAGTACTTCATCCGGATGGATAAGAAATTTAATTTAATTTTGTCATAATCTGGATGGTGCCTGTTTGCGATCTACTCCTGAAGTGCACTCAGTTCGAGCTTAGGTGACTTCCTTGGCCTTCTTTAAACAAGCTTCCATGCAGCAGATTCTAGCTGCAGGAACTTGGAAGTCACTGAACACCTTTATGTCATACTATTTAAAGGACATGACTCTTCTGAGTGGCCAGATATCTCGTCTGGCACCACTTGTGACTGCAGGAGTTACCCTGATGTAGGTGAGTTATCTTCCCCCCATCCTAACTTTTGATTCATTCATTGTTTCCGATGGTAATTATCTGGCGTAATGGAATTTTTATTTTTAGTATTAAAATATATTTCCATTAGTCTAGATACCCACCATCGGAACTTCTAGGACCCGCCCTACCTACCCCGCATCTGATACCTCACTCTGCATTAGATAATAACAAAAATTGGAAACGAGGCATGATGGGAGAGGGTTTTTGCGTTTTGGTACACCTGGTCAGCCGGGTGGTGTCATGTGATCGATGCTAGAAATGATATTTATGAGTTAATTCATTGTTTCTGATGGTAAGTATCTAGGCTAATGGAAATATATTTTAATACTAAAAATTAAAACTTAGAAAAAAAAGATAATTTTTTTTATTGATATAGCTACTAAAAATGGGACTAATAAAAAAAAAAATTGCTAAGACTTCAATGTATAAATAAATAGACAATGAAATATTATTGAATAAATAATTAAAGTAATATTCTAGTATATTAGACAATTAAAATACAAATAAAACAATTATTAGGAGTGAATTGTGAAGTAAAGTGTAAAAGTCATATAAAAGTAATTGTTTTAAACAGTGTTGTTTTAAACAGCCAATGTTACGTAACTTTTGATGTAGTGAATCAATGTGTGGAATCTTGCCCAGTTTCAGGAGTGTCACTTTGAGCTGCCAGACAACGTTGTGCTACAAGTGTTCCACCTGTCACTGCAATGTCTTAAGACTGACATCAGTCAAAGGGTCCTCACCCTGTTTGGTAAGGAGGACAACCTACATGTAAGTACAATAGGGTGGACGGAGGCACAGTACATTGCTGTCGATCAAGAGGATCGGGGGTTGAATCCATCTCATGCAGTTTCAAAACTGGATCAAGTTGATTAGCCGTCCTCAGGTCACTTGGTTTGGAAGTGGTTCACTGTGATTATCATCAGGGTTAGGGCAGAAATCAAGCAAACAATATTATGTACCAGAGAGTGCTACATACACACAAGTGGAGGGAATGGTTTAATGAAATGTTTGTATTGGACATCACGGTAAGATTAACTAACTGAACAGTTATGTTTTCTACTGTTGTTCCAAGTTTAATAACCTGTCCATTTTTGTAGATGGGGACGGCTTATGCAACTTGGAAAAATCTTAATTAAATTGTTCTTAAAAAAGGTAATAGTGAGTTTTATTTTGAAAATAAAATACCTTATGGGATGTTACTGTTAAGTTACTGGGGTTGAGTATCTTAACAAACTTAAATAGTATATAATTATATATATGTATATGCATACATATGCACCCAAACACACACACACACCATACCACATCCCACACTCCGCACACACATGTACACTACATGTACGCACGCCCGCATGCACGCACACACGCACACACCATGCCACATCCCACACTCCGCACACACATGTACTCCGCACGCACACAGGCACACGCGCACACACACACATACACACAGAAACAAACATTATTTATCCATCATAATAGAAGAGACTATTTGCCAGCACGTACACTTGGGTTGACCTGCTTCTCCTGTCTCTCCCCAGCTGCCTGTGTCTGACCCATCCAGCACCTTCTGTAACCAACCATGGCAGCAACTCTTTACTACGACCGGTGTTTGCAAGGAGGACCTCTGGGATGCTCACGTGGTCAGTTTCACAGCAGTTACCTGCCAGGTTTTGATACTTGACCACTTGTTTTAGACCATTGGTCTCTGATCTAATAGTACACTCAAATATCAGTATTAATGATACTTGGCAAACAGGTGAGCAGGACTACAGTCAACCCTCCCTCTTTGGTCCACTTGTTAATACAGCCACCTCCCACTAGTCACCCTAGAACAGTCCCAGATTTGTTCTACACACAGTAAAGTAGAGAAAATTAGTCCCACCAATGCGGCCACCTTTTGCCCAGCACCAAGGGTGACCTTAATAGTGAGTGCCCAATGCCAAGGATGACCTTAATAGTGAGTTCCCAGTGCCAAGGGTGACCTTGATAGTGAGTGCCCAGTGCTAAGGGTGATCTTAATAGTGAGTGCCCAATGCCAAGGGTGACCTTAATAGTGAGTGCCCAGTGCCAAGGATGACCTTAATAGTGAGTGCCCAATGCCAAGGATGACCTTAATAATGAGGGCCCAATGCCAAGGGTGACCTTAATAGTGAGTGCCCAATGCCAAGGGTGACCTTAATAGTGAGTGCCCAGTGCCAAGGATGACCTTAATAGTGAGTGCCCAGTGCCAAGGGTGACTTTAATAGTGAGTGCCCAGTGCCTAAGATGACCTTAATAGTGAGTGCCCAGTGCCAAGGGTGACCTTGATAGTGAGTGCCCAGTGCCAAGGATGACCTTAATAGTGAGTGCCCAATGCCAAGGATGACCTTAATAGTGAGTGCCCAGTGCCAAGGGTGACCTTAATAGTGAGTGCCTATTGCCAAGGATGACCTTAATAGTGAGTGCCCAATGCCAAGGGTGACCTTGATAGTGAGTGCCCAGTGCCAAGGGTGACCTTAATAGTGAGTGCCCAATGCCAACAATGACCTTAATAGTGAGTGCCCAGTGCCAAGGGTGACCTTAATAGTGAGTGCCCAGTGCCAAGGGTGACCTTAATAGTAAGTGCCCAATGCCAAGGATGACCTTAATAGTGAGTGCCCAGTGCCAAGGATGACCTTAATAGTGAGTGCCCAGTGCCAAGGGTGACCTTAATAGTGAGTGCCCAGTGCCTAAGATGACCTTAATAGTGAGTGCCCAGTGCCAAGGGTGACCTTAATAGTGAGTGCCAAGGGTGACCTTAATAGTGAGTGCCCAGTGCCAAGGGTGACCTTAATAGTGAGTGCCAAGGGTGACCTTAATAGTGAGGGCCCATGATTTCTTTTTGTAATTTTACTTATTTACTGACCAAACATCAACAATGGTCGACATCATCATTCAAAGATTCACCATTTTGGAAATTGATTCCCTCCAAACCATCTTATGATATTTGCTATTCCATGATACTATCATGATACAATAGCTACGACACTTGATTCCCTCCAAACCATCTTATGATATCTGCTATTCCATGATACTATCATGGTACAGTAGCTACGACAGTTGATTCCCTCCAAACCATCTTATGCTATTTGCTATTCCATGATACTATCATGGTACAGTAGCTACGACAGTTGATTCCCTCCAAACCATCTTATGCTATTTGCTATTCCATGATACTATCATGGTACAGTAGCTATGACACTTGATTCCCTCCAAACCATCTTATGATATCTGCTATTCCATGATACTATCGTGGTACAGTAGCTACGACACTTGATTCCCTCCAAACCATCTTATGATATCTGCTATTCCATGATACTATCATGATACAGTAGCTACGACACTTGATTCCCTCCAAACCATCTTATGATATTTGCTATTCCATGATACTATCATGGTACAGTAGCTACGACACTTGATTCCCTCCAAACCATCTTATGATATTTGCTATTCCATGATACTATCATGGTACAGTACCTACGACACTTGATTCCCTCCAAACCATCTTATGATATTTGTTATTCCATGATACTATCAAGATACAGTAGCTACGACACTTGATTCCCTCCAAACCATCTTATGATATTTGCTATTCCATGATACTATCATGGTACAGTACCTACGACACTTGATTCCCTCCAAACCATCTTATGATATTTGCTATTCCATGATACTATCATGGTACAGTAGCTACGACATTTGATTCCCTCCAAACCATCTTATGATATTTGCTATTCCATGATACTATCATGGTATAGTAGCTACAACACTTGATTCCCTCCCAACCAACTTATATCTGCTATTCCATGATACTATCATGATACAGTAGCTATGACACTTGATTCCCTCCAAACCATCTTATGATATCTGCTATTCCATGATACTATCATGATACAGTAGCTATGACACTTGATTCCCTCCAAACCATCTTATGATATTTGCTATTCCATGATACTATCATGGTACAGTAGCTACGACACTTGATTCCCTCCAAACCATCTTATGATATCTGCTATTCCATGATACTATCATGATACAGTAGCTACGACACTTGATTCCCTCCAAACCATCTTATGATATCTGCTATTCCATGATACTATCATGGTACAGTAGCTACGACACTTGATTCCCTCCAAACCATCTTATGATATCTGCTATTCCATGATACTATCATGATACAGTAGCTACGACACTTGATTCCCTCCAAACCATCTTATGATATCTGCTATTCCATGATACTATCATGGTACAGTAGCTACGACATTTGATTCCCTCCAAACCATCTTATGATATTTGCTATTCCATGATACTATCATGGTATAGTAGCTACGACACTTGATTCCCTCCCAACCAACTTATATCTGCTATTCCATGATACTATCATGATACAGTAGCTATGACACTTGATTCCCTCCAAACCATCTTATGATATTTGCTATTCCATGATACTATCATGATACAGTAGCTATGACACTTGATTCCCTCCAAACCATCTTATGGTATTTGCTATTCCATGATACTATCATGATACAGTAGCTACGACACTTGATTCCCTCCAAACCATCTTATGATATCTGCTATTCCATGATACTATCATGATACAGTAGCTACGACACTTGATTCCCTCCAAACCATCTTATGATATCTGCTATTCCATGATACTATCATGATACAGTAGCTACGACACTTGATTCCCTCCAAACCATCTTATGATATCTGCTATTCCATGATACTATCATGATACAGTAGCTACGACACTTGATTCCCTCCAAACCATCTTATGATATCTGCTATTCCATGATGCTATCATGATACAGTAGCTACGACACTTTTGTAGTAACAAACATTATCCCCATAATGACTCCTAAATTTTAGTATAAATTATATACATTATTACATTCTGACTGTGCTAATATGCTGTAGTGAACCATTTGTTGTTGTTGAAGTGTAAATATTTCTGGAGGAAACTGTTTGTACTGCAGTGCGTTGCTTTCAAAGGCGTGGCCTCATGTTTGATTACTAATTAGATACGTATGTGCATCATGTGATGTGTCATCATGCCCTTGGAATCATCCGATCTCAATATTCTGGGATTTCACTGAGAGCTCGGTGGTTTTTGTAATGATGTAACTATAAAAACTATAGGACCAAGTCCCTTTAAAGAGAACCAGTTTGTTCCTCTACCCAAAATTAGCAGGCATAGTAATTTGTAACAGGAAGTCCGCTGTAAAAATGAGACATCGTTGAACATCAAAGGACATAGCAGTTAATTCCCTCTGGAATGCATTGCTGGAAGATCTACGACTGATACAGTGCATGGACACATTTAAAGCTTGTCTTAAAACACACTACTTTAAACTCGCTTTTAATGTTTAGTCGTCATAATTTTATACTTTAGTCGTTATACCCCATATTTATTTTATTTTTTGAAATTTTAATTGAAACTAATGTAATATTGTAGTTATTTATTATTTGTTAATTAACTAATATATATTTATAATATATTTATCTCGCCATTTACTATATAGTTGTTTTTTATATATGTATATATATATATATATATACTTTTTTTTACTACTGATGATACAAATATAATTTTAATCAATGTCATCTTTGATTTAGTTTCTCTAGTTCAGTTTTGTATAACAAAGCCTTAGCTATACGTATTTATATGTTTTACTTGTATTATTATTATATTTATTTCTTATAATTTCTAACGACTATTGTGAACACTACTGAACAGAGTTCTACTTTGGATTTTAGTGTTTAAATAAATGTATTATTATTATTAATTTATTAATATTATTATTTTGCTAATTATATAATTTTTTTTACTACTGATGATACATAATATAATTTACATCAATGTCATCTTTGATTTAGTTTCTCTAGTTCAGTTTTGTATAACAAAGCCTTAGCTCTGCATATTTATATGTTTTACCTGTATTATTATTATATTTATTTCTTATAATTTCTAACGACTATTGTGAACACTACTGAAGAGAGTTCTACTTTGGATTTTAGTGTCTAAATAAAGTTATTATTATTTATTTATTCAGCCAGACTCGGCTGTGTTGCCAATAAAGCTTGTTTTGAAACTGGATGTTTTTACTATTTGAACATGCTCTGGGATTATACTTTCCAAATTCTGAATGTTGTTATGAGCTTACTAAACACAGTTTGGCAGGCAGTATACCTTCAACATAGTTAATATAATCGTAAGAACATTATACAGTATAATTACTAGATGGAAAAAAAGGCTGCCTCCCTTTAAGGTGGATGGGGTGTGTTTGCAGGAGGAGGCGGGGCAGTGCCTGTTCACAGCTCGTCTCTTCCCTGTCTTCCACTATCACAGCATGATCGACTGGAGGGACGTCCTCTGGCTGCTCACTCCAGGGGACTCAAACCCTTTACACAGGTACAGTGTACATGGCCTGGGACTCCCATCTCAGTCACTTTGATGTTAAATGTGGAAAAACAGAGTGAGATGTTGACACGACTCTGAGGAACTGTATGTTACTGTCATTACAAAACAAACACAATACATAGCAAAATGAAATGATATTTTTAAATATCGTTGACCGATAGAACTTCACCAGGTGACATAGTTCAGACAAATACATAATAAAAATAGATTGTAAAGTTCATGAAAGTAAGAAAGTAAAAAGTAGCATTACCTTAGATAAAACTACTTTGTTACAAGTCAAAATAATTAGTAGAAATTGTATTTTGTTACTTGTCAATTACTAGAGAAAACTACTCGGAGAAACAAAGTAGATTTACTTCATTACATGACACCACTGACAAATATTTGTTTACCATAGATACAACTGGTAATGGTAATAAATAACTGAAATGAGGCCAACAATATTTGTTTACCGTAGATACAACTGGTAATGGTAATAAATAACTGAAATGAGGCCAACAATATTTGTTTACCGTAGATACAACTGGTAATGGTAATAAATAACTGAAATGAGGCCAACAATATTTGTTTACCGTAGATACAACTGGTAATGGTAATAAATAACTGAAATGAGGCCAACAATATTTGTTTACCGTAGATACAACTGGTAATGGTAATAAATAACTGAAATGAGGCCAACAATATTTGTTTACCGTCGATACAACTGGTAATGGTAATAAATAACTGAAATGAGGCCAACAATATTTGTTTACCGTAGATACAACTGGTAATGGTAATAAATAACTGAAATGAGGCCAACAATATTTGTTTACCGTAGATACAACTGGTAATGGTAATAAATAACTGAAATGAGGCCAACAATATTTGTTTACCGTATATACAACTGGTAATGGTAATAAATAACTGAAATGAGGCCAACAATATTTGTTTACCGTCGATGCAACTGGTAATGGTAATAAATAACTGAAACGAGGCCAACGATATTTGTTTACCGTCGATGCAACTGGTAATGGTAATAAATAACTGAAACGAGGCCAACGATATTTGTTTACCGTCGATGCAACTGGTAATGGTAATAAATAACTGAAACGAGGCCAACGATATTTGTTTACCGTCGATGCAACTGGTAATGGTAATAAATAACTGAAACGAGGCCAACGATATTTGTTTACCGTCGATGCAACTGGTAATGGTAATAAATAACTGAAACGAGGCCAACGATATTTGTTTACCGTCGATGCAACTGGTAATGGTAATAAATAACTGAAACGAGGCCAACGATATTTGTTTACCGTCGATACAACTGGTAATGGTAATAAATAATTGAAACGAGGCCAACTATATTTGTTTACCGTCGATACAACTGGTAATGGTAATAAATAACTGAAATGAGGCCAACAATATTTGTTTACCGTAGATACAACTGGTAATGGTAATAAATAACTGAAACGAGGCCAACAATATTTGTTTACCGTCGATACAACTGGTAATGGTAATAAATAACTTAAATGAGGCCAACAGTATTTGTTTACCGTCGATACAACTGGTAATGGTAATAAATAACTGAAATGAGGCCAACAATATTTGTTTACCGTCGATACAACTGGTAATGGTAATAAATAACTGAAATGAGGCCAACAATATTTGTTTACCGTCGATACAACTGGTAATGGTAATAAATAACTGAAATGAGGCCAACAATATTTGTTTACCGTCGATACAACTGGTAATGGTAATAAATAACTGAAATGAGGCCAACAATATTTGTTTACCGTCGATACAACTGGTAATGGTAATAAATAACTGAAATGAGGCCAACAATATTTGTTTACCGTCGATACAACTGGTAATGGTAATAAATAACTGAAATGAGGCCAACAATATTTGTTTACCGTCGATACAACTGGTAATGGTAATAAATAACTGAAATGAGGCCAACAATATTTGTTTACCGTCGATACAACTGGTAATGGTAATAAATAACTGAAATGAGCCCAACAATATTTGTTTACCGTCGATACAACTGGTAATGGTAATAAATAACTGAAATGAGGCCAACAATATTTGTTTACCGTCGATACAACTGGTAATAAATAACTGAAATGAGGCCAACGATATTTGTTTACCGTCGATACAACTAGTAATGGTAATAAATAACTGAAATGAGACCAACAATATTTGTTTACCGTCGATACAACAGGTAATGGTAATAAATAACTGAAATGAGGCCAACAATATTTGTTTACCGTCGATACAACTGGTAATGGTAATAAATAACTGAAATGAGGCCAACAATATTTGTTTACGGTAGATACAACTGATAATGGTAATAAATAACTGAAATGAGGCCAACAAGGCAATTCTCCTCACTTTACCTGGATGTTTGTGTTCAAGGGACCTTGGGATCCCCAGCCTTCTTTTCAGGGGGTCTCAAGCCTGTTGCGAGGGTCCCACTTATTGCTATTTTTTTATTGTAAGTATTATTTTCTAAATATCACAACTGATACAACCCATGTAAACCCGGTTATTATTATTATTATTAGTTTGATACTAACAAGAACTTAACAAAATAACGTGCCTTGATACAATATACAGTTTTATTTGCTGATGTTTTCCCTTGATAATCGATGTAATTTTGGAATTAGAGCAGCCTTCTTCGCTTATGAGAGGGCGTGCTAGTCTGCTAGATGCTTTGGCTTGCATGTAAATGTCACATTGGGAGATCTCCTAAAGCTAAGGTAAGGATGTCAATGAAGCCACGGCTTACTTTGGAAGGCTCCTGAATTTGTTTTGGTGGCGGGAAACCTGACCATGGTGACAACAGTAGCATTGGAATAGCCAATAGGCAGCGGATGGAACTGTGCAGTACTTTGTGGACACTTCATTGTGACGTTGTGTAGAATCCGGGCCTACCCTGATCTCAGCATTACGACAGTTGTGCCTAAATATTATACTTCAATGCGTTTATTCCATTATTCCACATCGTTTCAGGAATGTAATGTCCCAAATAGCGCTCACTCAGGTTTGAATGAGTGTGCGCCGCTGCGGTCGTGGGTCACTGCACGCCGCACTTGAAACAAGCAATACTAATAAATCTCATGTTGATGCCAACCGGAGCGCTATTTGGGCCTCAAAAGTGCCCTCAAATCAATATTTTTTAATAATGTACTGCATATCTGAAACAGTGTGGAATGATAGCATAAATACACTGGGGTATCGAATCGGTTCGATTGTTGGACAAGCAACTGGCGCGATCGGCCCTGGGATGGGAATCTGGATCGGAGTGCTTGCACTCTCTAGTGTCGCTGTAAGGCCTGTCATTTGTTTGGTGATAACAAGTGGTTAGTTATATAAAAGAATGTTCATAAGTCGCGTTGTTTTTCATCGCTATAGCTCTAATAAATTAGGAAGTCTTAAAACGCACAGCGACTGCACAGCGACTGCACAACGACTGCACAGCGACTGCACAGCGACTGCACAATACATGGATTGGAATGGCATTCTGGTTCGTGAATCAGTCCCTAGAGGCGCTCCGCAAAACTACGCGTAGGGCGGCACCACACGAAGGATAAGGTACCCTTCTTAATCGGGATGCATACGCCTACAGGAATGGTTATTTGGAAGGACTCGTGAAAAGAAATACCAAATGAACTGATTCAGTAATAAGTTAAGGCATTCATATTCAATATATCTTTTTGTTATATGTCATTGATACGCAGCCGTCTCGTGGGACACAACGATTATTTTGCACGCACCCAGGTATTGTTTCTATGCATATAGGATGCAGGATCTTGCGTCCCGTAAACCCCTGATACTTGCAGAACCACGGTTTGATTTGTAACAAACCTCAGTGTAGTTCATCTTTGTGCCTACAGGTGGAGATCATCATGGCGACTGTCGTTGGAAGAAATTCTCTCTAATGTTAATCTTGCTGCTGAGTTTGACTGGCGCAGGTGAGTTTTATTTGAAACTAAACCTGGGGTGCACTTGGACAGACGGATGGTTTTCTATTCAAGGGATGAGACAATAGGAGTGATGGTTATCTACTCTAGGGTTGTGACATCAGGGAGTGATTGACTAGGACTGGGACTACGAGAGGGATGGTTATCTATACTAGGACTGTGGCAACACGAAGGATGGTTATCTGTACAAGGACGAGGACTACAAGAGGGATGGTTATCTATACTAGGACTGTGACAACAGGAGGGATGGTTATCTGTACTAGGACTATGACAACAGGAGGAATGGTTATCTGTACTAGAACTGGGACTACAAGAGGGATGGTTATCTGTACTAGGACTGTGACAACAGGAGGGATGGTAATCTATTCTAGGACTGTGGCAACAAGAGGGATGGTTATCTATACTAGGACTGTGACAACAGGAGGGATGGTTATCTGTACTAAGACTGGCAACAGGAGGGATGGTTATCTGTACTAGGACTGGGACTACAAGCGGGATGGTTATCTATACTAGGACTGGCAACAGGAGGGATGGTTATCTATACTAGGACGGGGACTACAAGAGGGATGGTTATCTATACTATGACTGTGACAACAGGAGGGATGGTTATCTATACTAGGACGGGGACTACAAGAGGGATGGTTATCTATACTATGACTGTGACAACAGGAGGGATGGTTATCTATACTAGGACTGTGACAACAAGAGGGATGGTTATCTATACTATGACTGACAACAGGAGGGATAGTTATCTATACTAGGACTGTGACAACAAGAGGGATGGTTATCTATACTATGACTGTGACAACAGGAGGGATAGTTATCTATACTAGGATGGGGACTACAAGAGGGATGGTTATCTATACTATGACTGTGACAACAGGAGGGATGGTTATCTATAATGAGACTGTGACAAGAGGAGGGATGGTTATCTATACTGAGACTGACAAGAGGAAGGATGGTTATCTATACTAGGACTGTGACAACAGGAGGAATGATTATCTATACTAGGACTGTGACAACAAGAGGGATGGTTATCTATACTATGACTGTGACAACAGGAGGGATGGTTATCTATACTAGGACGGGGACTACAAGAGGGATGGTTATCTATACTATGACTGACAACAGGAGGGATGGTTATCTATACTGAGACTGTGACAAGAGGAGGGGTGGTTATCTATACTAGGACTGTGATGGTTATCTACACAAGAGCTGTGACATCAGGGGGATGTCTAAACTAGTGCTGTGACATCAGTAGGAATGATTATCTACATTACTGTGACAGTTTCATAAACTAGGAAGACGAGAACCATGACATTTCTTAAATATTTATTGGTCATGAAAATATTATTATGTATCCTTCTAATTTAAGGGGAAAAGGGAAACAAATAATGACCATAATGTTACAAAAATAAAAGCAATAGTGAAAGCACATTCTCAAAATGAACAACAAACGATTGCAACAAACTTGGTGAATGTGTAAACGTGAACTTGCTGCCTTAGTTAGTCTTGGTTAGTCTATGCTGAAGTATGTGGTTGTTGCTTCAGACGCCTGTACTTCCGTGTGGCTGAGAGACAGGTGCGAGAGACGCTGATGGAGGGCACAGACCGAGGTCTCACACAGCTCTATATGAGCGCTGTCACCGAGGGATACTCCCATGCCATCCTCTCTGTCCTGGATCAAGGTAACACGTCTCACCACTACACACTCTACAGCTATGTTGTGCCAGTGTGATAATAACCTGCGGGTGCTGCCATCTAACAGCCAATATGGTGATCAAATGTTTTCTGTTTATGTGGAACAGCCTTCATCATGAGACATCCTTGCAAGCCAACATTGGTGACTATGTACACTACCCCTGACAGATATCCTGTGCGTTATATGGAAGTTAGCTGAATCAAACTCGTAATTGACTTTGCTGTACCACTCATGTGAACAGTGCAGACACCCGTCTGACTCGTGCTCCAGTTCCAAGAAGCCCAATATAATTATACCCATTTGACCATTCTGACAACCCACTGAGCGGTATTGTGCATTCAAATACCTAACATCATCTACTTCACAAACCACCGGAACTTGCCGGCAAGTGATGTTATTGGCTAAGCTTAACTTCAGTGTTTCACAAGGCGATCAACCAGGAGTACTGAGATTGGTGAAATCAATAGCACCCCCTGGCTCACGAGGATGTTGTGAGATAAAGACGATCACACCTTTAACGTCTTTTAACAATGCAGGACGTGGGTCAGCAACTAGATAATATAAACTTTAATATTTTAAAAGCTACTCTTCTTGTTCTGACAAAATTTACAGTGTGTACTGATTAAGTCATAATATAATAAGCAATATGCATGTCCATAACAATTGTAGTCTTAGAAATACTGATGGGTTGTTTTGAGGAAAGCCCCATGATAATTCTTATATGTGGAAGTTTCCTATTCACACTAACAAAGAATACCTAAGTTTGTGCAGCGTGAGGAAGGCAGGAAGAACATCTTATATATTGTTTCAGTGGCTGTGGAGTGTCAGTCAGCGGGGGTCGCCGCCAGAACCTTGGCCAATGTTGCCTGTTTACTCAGTTGCATGGCCCGGGGCCGTGGGGGCCTGCAGAGTGGGCCGGCTGCCAACAAGTGCTGGAAACCAGCGATGCAGCTTCTTGAGGTAATCACACACTCAAAGTTAACAGTGTCTTTGTCTTGTTATTCAACAACAGTCTGCAACCTTCACAGCATTCTAAGTTTCCAGTTTAGAGATTTCTCACCATCTGGCTAGAAGCTGCTAAAATGTATTGGCGCAACACATTATAAATGGGGGAACATGGCTCTTTGTCTATAATATGTATATATATATTAATTAATATGCAAACTTGAGGGCAGCATGGCACCATCTCCTCCCAGGTGCCGAGATCCACTTGCATCTTTCTATGTTCATTCGTCTCCTTCAGCTATTGACCTCAGATCTATCAATTGGCGATGTATTTAAAAAACACAAAGGTGTTGTTTTGAGTTATTTACTTACATCTACCTAATATGCAGTTTACCTGCTGTAAAGATGAAAATTGTGCAAATTGAGTAATGAGCAACTCTCCAGATGGCACCACTCTGAATGGAGTTAATATAAAAATACTGTAATAGTGATAATTGATTCCCTTGGTTTATTGCTCTGTGGGTGGGCATAAAGTAGTTGAAATGATTCAACAAGATTGCCTTAATCAATACACAACTGAATAGAAAACATACCCTAGTACACCGGGGATGAAACTCTCCCAGCCTTAGCTTATAACACGCCTGTGTGCAATATCATGTCTGGTTGGTTTGTCTTTCATTGTGTTCACACAGAAAACCTTCAGAGACTTAACTTTAAACTGGTTTCCGACAATTGTTTGCAATGCCACGTGTTTTTTCTACAAATGTTCCACGCTATGTAATTTGTTCGCCCGATTCTGGAATATGCAGCCACTGTGTGGGACCACTACACTGCAAGTGATACCCAGACCATAGAGAAAGTGTAGCGCAGAGCAGCAAGATGGGTCTCAAACCGACACCACCAAACATCCTGTGTTGACTTCATCCTCAACTCCCTTGACTGGCCCACACTGCAACAGAGACGCAAATTAGCTCGGCTAGAGATGTTTTATAAATTCCACCATGGCCTCATCTCCATAAATTCCATCTACCTGCCAGAACCAACAAACAGCAGGCGAGCTCCAGGAAGAACAACACCTGCAGCTACGACATCCCCTATTGCAGGACACAGTACTGGCAGATGTCGTTCTTCCCGAGGACAATCCCGGAATGGAACAGTCTGCCCCAGGTAGTGATGGTGGAGTCCCTGCACTGCTTCAAGTCCATGCTTGCCACCTACCTATAAATACCACACCCCTACCCCTCCCCTCCCCTACCCCCCTTTCTTCTGACTACCACCCTACCTGCCCTACCCCTACTATACCACACCCTCTACCCCATTTCCCACATTCAAGAGATTTAAAACTGCGCTGGCCATCTTGGCAACCTCCATATGACAAAATCATCAGTATATTGATGTTGGCCGTAAAAAGGAAGAAGAATTGGTGTACATGTGAAGTTAAAGTGGTTGGTTAAACCACTTATGCTCTGTGTAAATGCAGCATTACATATGTACTTTGTGACCCCATTGGATGTCTGGGGTCAGTCATGTCCACTGATACATTGTTATCATCTCTGCCCACTAGAATGACGAGACAGTGCGGGGGGTCCAGGTGATGGCCACAGAGCGTGGTCAGTGGCTTGACCGGCCGGACCTGTTGGTGCGAGCGGCCAGACACTATGAGGGAGCAGCTCAGATACTCATACGTCACGCCGTCATGACAGCGTCACAGGTCAGTGTCACCAGTCACAGGAAACAAACTGACATGTTGGTGTCATTAATTTTTGTTGCACTGACACGTCAACAATTTAGCCAGAGCAGTGACATGTCCAGTTATTCAAAGACATGATATGTCAGTGTCACCAGATTACTCAGGGATGTGACATGTCAGTGTCACCAGATTAGTCAGGGATATGACATGTCATGTCAAAGTGTCACCAGATTAGTCAGTGATATGACATGTCGGTGTCACAATGTCACGATATTAGTTAAATATGTGACATGTCAGTGTCAAAGTATCAGCAGAACAGTCGGGGATGCAACTTATCATTGGTACTAGTGTTATTTAGTTATGCTACTGCTGATTTGTAGATTCACATCACTAGTTTCTTGGTTCACATAACTGGTTTGTAGTTTCATATAATTGGTTTGTAGGTTCACATAACTGGTTGATGATGATAATGATGGTCCAAATCACCATAAAATGTATTTTAATGAACTACATTAGAAATATACTTTAACCAAGTTTCATTTGAATTTTTCTGTAATATCTTGCAATTTTTCCACATTGCAGTTCATCACGACTTCCGCCTGTCCACCAGTGCCTCTGGACACGTGGGTGACCGTTGAATGTCCAGCCAGGATAGACATAGCCGGGGGGTGGTCAGACACCCCACCCATCACATACGAGCACGGGGGTGCAGTACTTAATGCCGCCATCAGTCTTGACGGCAAGGTACGTGTGTGTGTGTGTGTGCATGCGTACATGCATGCGTGCGTGCATGCATGAGTGCATGTGTGTGTGTGTCAGTATGTGTGTGTGTATGTCAGTGTGTGTGTGTGTGTGTGTGTGTGTGTGTGTGTGTGTGTGTGTGTGTGTGTGTGTGTGTGTGTGTGTGTGTGTGTGTGTGTGTGTGTGTGCGTGTGCGTGCATGTGCGTGTGTAGGTGTATGGGTGGGTGGATGGGAGGGTGATGCCTTAAGATTCAATATGAATTATTCGAATAACATTTCTTTATTGCCTATTGTTGGTAATAAACCCTGATGTTTGTGGTTAATGTATTGTGTGTGTGTATTTTACTTCATGCTGCCTCTGCTAGTCTCTCTCTTTCTCTCCCTCCCTCTCCACATCCTTTCTCTGCCTCTTCCTACTTCCCCCCTCTTTTTTTCAGTCCCTCTCTCCCATCTCCTCCTCCTTCCTTCCCTATCTCTCTCCTCTCTTTCTCCTTCCTTCCCTATCTCTCCCCTCTTCCTCCTTCCTTCCCTATCTCTCCCATCTCTTCCTCCTTCCTTCCCTATATATCCCCTCTCTTCCTCCTTCCTTCCCTATCTCTCCCCTCTCTTCCTCCTTCCTTCCCCATCTCTCCCCTCTCTTCCTCCTTCCTTCTCTATCTCTCCCCTCTCTTCCTCCTTCCCTATCTCTCCTCTTCCTCCTTCTGGCCCCATCTCCCCTCTCTTCTTCTTCCTTCCATATTTCTCCTCTCTCTTCCATCCTTCCTTCCCTATCTCTCCTCTTTCTTTCCTTCCTTCCACAATGTCTCCTCTTCCTCCTTCCTTTTCTATCTCCTCCACCTCTTTCCTTCCTTCCTATCTCTCCTCTCTTCCTCCTTCCTTCCTATCTCCCTCTTCTTCCTTCCTTCCCCATCCTCTCCCCCCTCTTCCTCCTTCCTTCAATATCTTTCCCTCTCTTCCTCCTTCCCTTCCCTATCTCTCCTCTCTTCCTCCTTATTCTAATATCACCTCCCTCTCTTCCTCCTTCCTTCTCTATCTCTCCCCTCTCTTCCTCCTTCCTTCCCTATCTCTCCCCTCTCTTCCTCCTTCCTTCTCTATCTCTCCCCTCTCTTCCTCCTTCCTTCCCTATCTCTCCCCTCTCTTCCTCCTTCCTTCCCCATCTCTCCCCTCTCTTCCTCATTCCTTCTCTATCTCTCCCCTCTCTTCCCCCTTCCTTCCCTATCTCTCCCCTCTCTTCCTCCTTCCTTCCTCATCTCTCCCCTCTCTTCCTCCTTCCTTCTCTATCTCTCCCCTCTCTTCCTCCTTCCTTTCCTATCTCTCCCCTCTCTTCCTCCTTCCTTCCATATCTCTCCCCTCTCTTCCTCCTTCCTTCCCTATCTCTCCCCTCTTCTTCCTTCCTTCCCCATCTCTCCCCCCTCTTCCTCCTTCCTTCCATATCTCTCCCCTCTCTTCCTCCTTCCTTCCCTATCTCTCCCCTCTCTTCCTCCTTCCTTCCCTATATCTCTCCCCTCTCTTCCTCCTTCCTTCCCTATCTCTCCCCTCTCTTCCTCCTTCCTTCCCTATCTCTCCCCTCTCTTCCTCCTTCCTTCCCTACACCTCCCCTCTCTTCCTCCCTTCTCTTCTCAATACTCTGCACCTGCCAAGATCTGTCATATTTTCACGTGTACAGTCATGATGGACTCAGGTTTTCCAGCATCATTTTAAGTACAACATCAACATGCACACATTAGCAACTTCTATCAGTTAGCAGTTTGTTCCAAATGTAATTCTGATAAAACATGTTTAGGTTTTGATAGTATTTATTTGGATTTACTTTTGAGACATGTGGCTGTTACCAAGATGTTTTGTTTTCCACAGAAACCAATTGGAGCCAAAGTGAAGAGAACGGAGCGGTAAGTAAAATAGCAAATGTTTTCTTCACTGCTTTAATAAACAAATAGAATATGTTTGATCATCTTTAACATCCAGATATTAACATCCAGATATAAAATAATGTTGATCACAATGATAATATGTATATTGACAAACACAAATTGTGGAGATTTAAAGACACATTTAGGTATTCCCCTTTAAGACATATAATTTATAAAGCACATGGTGCTGTAAATGGTATCACATGTTGTATACTGTTTCTATAGCACTATATTGCAGGTAGGCATGATAGCTTTCGGTTACAAGGTAATTTAGTTGTGACAATTTTATATTAACATGTTATAGTTTGTGTTTAACATGTTGACTAGGCAATTGTGTTTATGTAAGTTTGATAATGTATGGGAAATTTACTGCAGTCCATGTGTTCTGTATACAGTCTGGAGCTGGTGCTCCACCTGGTAGATGAAGGTGGAGACAACACACACTGGGTGATCTCAGATCTCACCCAAATGGCAGACTACACTCAGCCCAATGCCCCTGGTGAGTGGCGCCATCTTGTGTGTCCTTCTAGATTCGGGAATAACATCATATTGATGACTCATTGTGTTTGTTTGTATCATTTGCATTAATTTTTGCATGATATTTTGGTATGATATGTTGTTCATGGCATTGTAGTGGGACAACTTCATTGACTTCTTCAGATCATGTTTGTCTATTCTCTTTGCTGTCCATGGAATGTTCACTGTGTCGTTGTACATGTTGTATACGCAGCCCATGTGTGTACTAGTACACTGCGTGGGCCTAGAATTTTAGCCCAAGTCCGGCCCGCACATAGCAATTAGAGTCCAGGCCCGGCCCAGGCCCACAAACATATCTCAGGTCAGGCCCGCAAACTAAACTGTAGGTCCAGGCCCGGAACACGGGCCAAAAGCGGGTAAGCCTGCAGCCCGCAACACACCAACTTAAAAAACAGGTATTTTTTAATTTAACATTAATAACTGAAATTAAGATATGCCATTCAGGCTGTACAATACAGGCATATCACAAATTACTACTATTCCTGCATGGCTGGTGGTGAGAGAATGAATGGAAGGCACTATTCATGCATGGCTGGTGGTGAGAGAATGAATGAGGGGCACTATTCCTGCTTTGCTGGTGGTGAGAGAATGAATGAGGGGCACTATTCCTGCTTTGCTGGTGGTGAGAGAATGAATGAGGGGCACTATTCCTGCATGGCCGGTGGTGAGAGAATGAATGCGGGGCACTATTCCTGCATGGCTGGTGGTGAGAGAATGAATGGGGGCACTATTCCTGCTTTGCTGGTGGTGAGAGAATGAATGGGGAGCACTATTCCTGCTTTGCTGGTGGTGAGAGAATGAATGGGGGCACTATTCCTGCTTTGCTGGTGGTGAGAGAATGAATGGGGAGCACTATTCCTGCTTTGCTGGTGGTGAGAGAATGAATGGGGGCACTATTCCTGCATGGCTGTTGGTGAGAGAATGAATTGAGGCACTATTCCTGCTTTGCTGGTGGTGAGAGAATGAATGGGGGCACTATTCCTGCTTTGCTGGTGTTGAGAGAATGAATGGGGGCACTATTCCTGCTTTGCTGGTGGTGAGAGAATGAATGGGGAGCACTATTCCTGCTTTGCTGGTGGTGAGAGAATGAATGGGGGCACTATTCCTGCATGGCTGGTGGTGAGAGAATGAATGGGGGAACTATTCCTGCATGGTTGGTTGTGAGAGAATGAATGAGGGGCACTATTCTTGCATGGCTGGTGGTGAGAGAATGAATGAGGGGCACTATTCCTGCATGGCTGGTGGTGAGAGAATGAATGGGGGAGCACTATTCCTGCTTTGCTGGTGGTGAGAGAATGAATGGGAGCACTATTCCTGCTTTGCTGGTGGTGAGAGAATGAATCAGGGGCACTATTCTTGCATGGCTGGTGGTGAGAGAATGAATGAGGGGCACTATTCCTGCATGGCTGGTGGTGAGAGAATGAATGGGGGGCACTATTCCTGCTTTGCTGGTGGTGAGAGAATGAATGGGAGCACTACTCCTGCTTTGCTGGTGGTGAGAGAATGAATGGGAGCACTATTCCTGCATGGCTGGTGGTGAGAGAATGAATGGGGAGCACTATTCCTGCTTTGCTGGTGGTGAGAGAATGAATGGGGGGCACTATTCCTGCTTTGCTGGTGGTGAGAGAATGAATGGGAGCACTATTCCTGCTTTGCTGGTGGTGAGAGAATGAATGGGGACCACTATTCCTGCTTTGCTGGTGGTGAGAGAATGAATGGGGGCACTATTCCTGCTTTGCTGGTGGTGAGAGAATGAATGGGGAGCACTATTCCTGCTTTGCTGGTGGTGAGAGAATGAATGGGGGCACTATTCCTTCATGGCTGGTGGTGAGAGAATGAATGGGGGCACTATTCCTGCTTTGCTGGTGGTGAGAGAATGAATAGGGGCACTATTCCTGCTTTGCTGGTGTTGAGAGAATGAATGGGGGCACTATTCCTGCTTTGCTGGTGGTGAGAGAATGAATGGGGAGCACTATTCCTGCTTTGCTGGTGGTGAGAGAATGAATGGGGGCACTATTCCTGCATGACTGGTGTTGAGAGAATGAATGGGGGCACTATTCCTGCATGGCTGGTGGTGAGAGAATGAATGAGGGGCACTATTCTTGCATGGCTGGTGGTGAGAGAATGAATGAGGGGCACTATTCCTGCATGGCTGGTGGTGAGAGTATGAATGGGAGCACTATTCCTGCTTTGCTGGTGGTGAGAGAATGAATGGGAGCACTATTCCTGCTTTGCTGGTGGTGAGAGAATGAATGGGAGCACTATTCCTGCATGGCTGGTGGTGAGAGAATGAATGGGGAGCACTATTCCTGCTTTGCTGGTGGTGAGAGAATGAATGAGGGGAACTATTCCTGCTTTGCTGGTGGTGAGAGAATGAATGGGGGCACTATTCCTGCATGGCTGGTGGTGAGAGAATGAATGAGGGGCACTATTCTTGCATGGCTGGTGGTGAGAGGATGAATGAGGGGCACTATTCTTGCATGGCTGGTGGTGAGAGAATGAATGAGGGGCACTATTCTTGCATGGCTGGTGGTGAGAGAATGAATGAGGGGCACTATTCTTGCATGGCTGGTGGTGAGAGAATGAATGGGGGCACTATTCCTGCTTTGCTGGTGGTGAGAGAATGAATGAGGGGCACTATTCTTGCATGGCTGGTGGTGAGAGGATGAATGAGGGGCACTATTCTTGCATGGCTGGTGGTGAGAGAATGAATGAGGGGCACTATTCCTGCTTTGCTGGTGGTGAGAGAATGAATGAGGGGCACTATTCCTGCTTTGCTGGTGGTGAGAGGATGAATGAGGGGCACTATTCTTGCATGGCTGGTGGTGAGAGAATGAATGAGGGGCACTATTCCTGCTTTGCTGGTGGTGAGAGAATGAATGAGGGGCACTATTCCTGTTTTGCTGGTGGTGAGAGAATGAATGAGGGGCACTATTCCTGCATGGCTGGTGGTGAGAGAATGAATGAGGGGCACTATTCCTGCTTTGCTGGTGGTGAGAGAATGAATGAGGGGGCACTATTCTTGCATGGCTGGTGGTGAGAGGATGAATGAGGGGCACTATTCCTGCTTTGCTGGTGGTGAGAGAATGAATGAGGGGCACTATTCCTGCTTTGCTGGTGGTGAGAGAATGAATGAGGGGCACTATTCCTGCTTTGCTGGTGGTGAGAGAATGAATGAGGGGGCACTATTCCTGCTTTGCTGGTGGTGAGAGTATGAATGGGGGGCACTATTCCTGCTTTGCTGGTGGTGAGAGAATGAATGAGGGGGCACTATTCCTGCTTTGCTGGTGGTGAGAGAATGAATGAGGGGGCACTATTCCTGCTTTGCTGGTGGTGAGAGAATGAATGAGGGGCACTATTCCTGCTTTGCTGGTGGTGAGAGAATGAATGAGGGGCACTATTCCTGCTTTGCTGGTGGTGAGAGAATGAATGAGGGGCACTATTCCTGCTTTGCTGGTGGTGAGAGAATGAATGAGGGGGCACTATTCCTGCTTTGCTGGTGGTGAGAGAATGAATGGGGGGCACTATTCCTGCTTTGCTGGTGGTGAGAGAATGAATGGGGGGCACTATTCCTGCTTTGCTGGTGGTGAGAGAATGAATGGGGGGCACTATTCCTGCTTTGCTGGTGGTGAGAGAATGAATGAGGGGGCACTATTCCTGCTTTGCTGGTGGTGAGAGAATGAATGGGGGGCACTATTCCTGCTTTGCTGGTGGTGAGAGAATGAATGGGGGGTACTATTCCTGCTTTGCTGGTGGTGAGAGAATGAATGGGGGGTACTATTCCTGCTTTGCTGGTGGTGAGAGAATGAATGGGGGGCACTATGTTTCAGTTGATAATATTACAGAAAGAGGGAGGTGGGAGTGTCTTACTTAGTGTGCTGGGTCAAACAATAGTACTAACCTGCATTTTTACAATGATAAATGTTGGGTCAAAGTATAAACACTACTCATAATAGAGGAACGAACATTTATTTTATGGTTCCATACGAATCCAACTTTGTTGAAAATAATTAAGCGAGAGAACCACCAGTCAACATGACAACAGCAAGACAAGCCGACTGCAAAAACCTTCACCGCTTCAGCCCATTTTGAGAAAAATGGTTTCGATTACGACCCAGGGAAACTAATCTACATCAGTGAACATACACCAACCAAAATGTTGTCTCCAACTGCAGAAAGTAACGTTATATGATATCATAACATTGTATGAAGGAAGAGCTGTACAATTTACCATTACCCTGAATCCGGTTAATTATTTTTCCGTCAATCCCCTCTGGCTGGGATTTTAAGTGCATTGGCTCAGCGTGTCTGGCGCGGGAGATCCCGGTTCAAGCCTAACAGCAAACTTTTTAAAAAGTGTATATTTGTTCTTTTCCAAAGTAATATAAACCATGCCATTTTACAACATGGTGCACTGTTTACAATTAAGTATATCAAATGGTTTGTAGTTATTATTTATTCGTGATAAAAATGAAAATTATATTATATTACCAGGAATGTACAATTTCCGTGCTGATATTGTTTTTTTAGTTTCATGTATCCAGACAAACCACAGTTTGTCTTCACATATACAGTATAATAACGATAAACTACAGTACATAGCAAAGGGATTAATCTTCTAATTAATCAGAGCAATAAATCCACATTACCAATGAAAAATAGTGTCAAGAAAAGCATTGTTCCGATTGGTAATTTGTGTTTATTGCATTGATTAATTTGAAGATCAATCCCTTTGCTATATACAAGACAGAAATAAATGCAATCCTGCTTGATTTTGCCAAAGCCTTTGACAATATCCTCCGCAAACACCTCCTATTCAAACTAGCAAAACTGGATCAAATTATTTCTCTCAAACCATAAACAGAGAGTCTCAGTAATTGGAGTTCGGACATAACAGATGTTACATCTGGTGTTCCACAGGGCTCAGTCTTAGGACCAGTCCTCTTCCTACTCTACATAAATTACATAAATGAAGACATCTAGTCTTCTGTATGCATCATTGCAGACGACAACATTATATATTGCAAAATTCTCTGAAACCAACCGTGAAATTCTTCAAAATGACCTGATCCAACTCCAAACGTGGTCTGACAAATGGCAGATGTGTCCACCTCCTAATAACAAACAAAATTAAACCCAGACTACACTCATATTCACTCTTCGGCATGCCACTCGCTACAGTATCCAGCTATCCGTATCTCATAGTAAAATTACATTCTAAATTAACTTGAACAAATGACGTCACCGACAGAGTTTCCAAATCCTCAAAAGTCCTAAGCATGATTAAAAGAACCCTTGGTCTATGCAAACCCAAAGTCAATGAAATGGCGTATAACTTGCTAATCCAACCCAAACTCGAGTATGCCTCTCCCATATGGAACCCACACACTGCCACCCAAATTAAGCACCTTGAAAGAATACAACACTGTGCTGCCAGATTTGTTAAAAATGATCATAGATGCTAAACCAACTCAACAGACCTAGCTGGAGCATTATCAAACAAGCCGTGACATTGTATAAAATTGGGGGCCTTCTAAAACAATCAAGAAACTGTGGCCACTGTGTAGCCCCTAAATGCCACATCAAAGCTCTCTTCTCCTTCTATCCCCAGCCAATTCATATATGGAGCATGATGCCATCACAAACCATTAAACAATAGAAAGCCCCACAGCATTTCAAACAGGCATAATGTACCTTCCGTTCACCACACGCAATCACATTAACTGCCTTTAAAATAAATTATTAATTTAAGCTACCCACAGTGCATGCACAAAAACACCACAAACTCCTGCATTAGCCCAAGATTGGGCTGTTTAAAAAACACAAACTAAGACCTTAGACCAATAACTAATTTTGACATTCGCTTCGATTTGACATCTATCGGTTTTTGTGGTTGGCTTGTTTTATAGTTATTGTCATGTTGACTGAAGGTTCTCCTGCTTCATTTTTTTCAACAAAGTTGGTATTCGTGTGGAAACATAAAATAAATGTTTGTTCCCCTATTATGACTAGAGCTAGATTTACATTGGAATACCACACACTAACTCATTCGGACGCTTCAACCCAACATCTATCGTTGTTAATATGCTGTGAATGTACTGAAAGTGGTGGCATATTGCGCGACATCATATCTAGGCATACCGAAAAGCACGCCAAAAATATGGCTTAGCAGTGTCAGTCTGTCAGTAAACAGGTTACAGTTTAAACACTAGACACCACCAAAGAATTAAAAGATAGTTAGTTACTAATACTAGCTAGTTAAATTTAAGCTTACAAAACTGACAGGAAACATGCATTCATCATCATCATCATCATCATTGTGCAGCCGTAGTGTCCTGTGATTGGACGAAGGCCTCAGCATGTCGTTTCCAAATCTGCCTGTCTTGCGCTATCCTCTGCCAGATGGTGCCCTTCCAGTACTCGTCTAGTTCGTTTCTCCACCTCTAGTTCGTCTCGCCGATCTCCCTCTAGATTGTTTCCCTTCATAAGGTCTCCAGGTTGTAATACACGATGTCCATCAGTTATCTCATAGTGTGCTGATGTGCCCTGCCCAGGTCCACTTATGTCTTCTGATTTGTTCTATCATGTCTATGACCTTTGTCTTCTCTCTTACCCAGATGTTTGTTGTTCTTTCCCGATATGTGATGTTTAACAAACTTCTTTCCATGTTTTTTTTTTTTGTGGCTGCTAGCTTGTTCTTTGCCTGGATGGTAAGTGCCCATGTTTCCTAGCTGTATGTAAACACTGGAAGTACGCATGAATTGTATTATATATATATATTATATATATAATAATTTTAATAGATGTACACACACACATACACACACACACACACACACACACACACACACACACACACACACACACACACACATAGGTACCAGAACCAGAGGTTTTGGGGAGCTGAGCCCCCAATATTTTTGGTGGGTAGCTGGAAATGTTCTGATCCAATACGGAGTGGAGCTGAAGTATACATGTGTGTTTGTATACATATGTGTGTTTGTATACATGTGTGTGTCTGCAGACGTGTGTTTTTGTATACATAAGTGTGTTTGTATACATGTGTGTGTTTGTATACATGTAATTTATTTTGTTTGTATACATGTGTGTGTTTGTATACATGTGTGTTTTTATATACATGTGTGTGTGTTTGTATACATGTGGGTATTTGTATACATGTCTGTGTTTGTATACATGTGTGTGTGTTTGTATACATATGTGTGTCTGCATACATGTGTGTTTTTATATACATGTGTATATTTGTATACATATATATATGCATATACATACATATAGTTATTGTTAACAATTATCTAACTGCAGAGGTTTTACACCTTAAATATGAGAATCCAAATAGTAAACACTGAGAATACATAATCTAGATGTACACAAATTCAGGCAAATAGCCACATCTCAACTACAAATGTTTCAACTCTCCATTCGCCCACTCCAAATTTGTCTTTTCCAGCAAGTTGTGTAGTCAATATTTCCAAATACAGTGATGGTATATCAACAGTCTTATCAATACAGTGATGGTACATCAACAGTCTTATCAATACAGTGATGGTACATCAACAGTGTTATCAGTACAGTGATGGTACATCAAAAGTGTTATCAATACAGTGATGGTACATCAACAGTGTTATCAATACAGTGATGGTACATCAACAGTGTTATCAATACAGTGATGGTACATCAACACTGTTATCAATACATTGATGGTACATCAACACTTATCAATACAGTGATGGTACATCAACACTGTTATCAATACAGTGATGGTACATCAACAGTGTTATCAGTACAGTGATGGTACATCAACAGTGTTATCAATATAGTGATGGTACATCAACAGTGTTATTAGTCATCGCCACTGATCATTTGTTGGCAAACATTTTTAATATTCATCCAGTCTTGTTTAAACTTGAATCACAAAAATCTGCCCCATTGTGAAGCCAGTTCTTTACGTTGGTCGATAACCCTCGTTGGCAAACTTCAGGAGTTTTATTGCGTTGAATCGTGTGAGTCCAAACTCTCGAGTCAGTATGTCTTCATCCAGACTCTTGAGCAGTGTTCCGTCGATGCCGTTTATCATGAAGATGTCAGTGTACTGTGCCATGTTCATTCGACGCATCCAATAAGTGATCTCATCTACCGACATGTCCTTGACACCTGTGTGTGACGGAGGACGATTGAGTGTGGAATACCCCATTTTTGCTGGACTCACAGGCAGAGTCTGGTCACCGTATCGGGTCAGTCTCTTCGTTGTCGCTGCCTTTCTCGCCGCTTCAACTTCTTGGCTCATTGGGGGAGCTTTACATGGTGGATTAGCTTGATATGATGGATTAGCGTGACTCAATGGAGCAGCTTGATTGTATACGCCCTTTTGAGTCTGACCTTGACCTTGTACCGTTGTCTGACCCTGCACAGCTGCGTGACCTCTTGCTGAACTCGGTACAGTTGGTTTACGCGACACAGCTGGTTTGCGCGGCACAGAAGCAGGACCAGGTGCGGGACTGGTTGGTTTAGTTCCTTTTCCGACAGATGTCTTCTTCGAGTGAGGCTGTGAGACGTAGGGATTTTCGTTTGATGGCTGTGGGCAAACGGGCTTCTTAGCTGGCATGCTGCGCACAATGTTTTGTGGATCGATGTATTCATAATAATTTGAGGTGACATTCTTCGGGAAAAGTATGATTTCTACAAGCAGAAATCAACAATTATGAATGTTTTTTGTGTGAAAGAATTGTTATTAGATGCTAAATTTATTTGCTAAACGTTTTGTTTTTATTCTGCTGAACCAGATTACAAAGGAATTTATTGTGAAATGATAATTTAGTCAGTGGATGTTTAATCTGTGTTTTTAATCCTAAAATTATTAACTTAGTCATCAGAAAGGATATATTGAGACACAAATAGAAAGCAGAAAATTAAAATAGACTGTTAATACTGTGCTGGAACTTGGCACCAATCATAAAGTAATATTAAACACTACCAGGCTAGTTGGCTAGTTATTAATAAGTGTCATAGTGCTCCCAGTGTTCCTGTGTTCCCTAACTCATCCATTATCCACCTCTTCCCCTTCTACCCTTCCTCTTTCCCCACCTCCCTTCCTACCCTCTTTCTCTACCCTGCCATCTCCGTGCTCCTTAGGTCTTAGGTGATTTACTCCAAACAGCCCAAACTTGAGCTAACGCAGGAGTTGTGTGGTGTTTGTTTGTGTGCATGCGTTGAAACGCTATGGGGCTTTCTAGTTCAATAATCAGTGGTTTTACCCATACTCCTTTCATCTCACCACTCTCTTTGCACCAACCTCTTCCCCACTCTCTCCCTACTCTCTACCTCACTGTCTCCCTACCTTCTTCCCCACTCTCTCCCTATCCTCTCTCCCACTCTTTCCCTACCTTCTCCCCCACTCTCTCCCTACCCTCTCCCCCACTCTCTCCCTACCTTCTTCCCCACTCTCCCTACCCTCTCTCACTCTCTACGTACCCTCTCTCGCACTCTCTCTCCACCCTCACCACCTCAACCCCATCACCCCCTGTCTTCCTCACCATGGTTGACCTTGTAGTTGGAGTCGATGCTGTCAATGGTTGTTTTCATGTTCTCCATTATTGTCCCAAAGGCATCTCTCCCCTCTTGTTCTAAGCCCATTGCCACAGCGATGCTGATGGTTACATACGCTGGGATTGTTATCATGTACGACAACGACAATTGACCTGTAACAAATGCAACATTATTTATTGATTTTTTACTAAACAAATTGAAATTATTTTTACATACTACAATTTATATTATAAGTCTGACTTATTTTAATTTATTATTATAATTTTTTGTAAATTAATATGATTTAGCTGATTGAATTTTGTGCCATTATCTGCCATTTGTAACAAATTAATGATTACACTGGATTACTGACTCTGACGTATGCATTCTGGCTAACTGAATTGACCCAAAGCTTGTAGAAAAGGTCTTCAACTGATTCAGAGGCTGGAATTTTTAACATGGGTCTTTCCATGGAAAATTTTTCTAAATCTTTAACATGTCTCATCCACTTCAATATCTGATGTCACAGTTATCAAGTATTGTAGTACAGTAATAATAGATACATTTTTGTAGCACCATCAATCTAAATAAGGTGCGTTCAAAGTCCATATTATATATTATGTATATATTATATTATATTAATTAATTCAGTTAATCATAATAAATTACCTTAAAATGATGCAAAATGTTTTAATCAAAGCAGCTATACATTGTAAGCCACAAGAATGGGTCTTTAAAAGTTGTTCAAACATGGTTAAAGATACCAAACAAACATGTCTCCATCTCAAGAGGAAAGTTGTTCCACATACTCCGGGTAGGAATTATGCACTCCCAATGACCCCTGTCTCACCTTGTACGAGCGGGTATCCAATGAAGTAGTGTTCGTCGTACACATCTGTCACCGTCAGCACCCCGAGGTTGGCCTTTGTGCCAGAGTCAGCACCGAGGCTGAAGTTTACAGATTCATCATTCTCAAATATTATGCTAAACTTGTCCCTGCACCGACTCCGCATGGTGGCAACTTCCGACAGCGATGCCAAGTGTACTGCAACAATACAACATGTGTTACCTTGGAAAACCCTTCAGGTGTTGGTGTGGAAGTGACTTAAATTACATTTTAACAGTATTTACAGACGTTTTTATGGTGGAAAATTACATCAATCTTAATGCGAGATTGTCTGTTCCATTACCCAGAATCAGCCAGGGTTGGTAATCATTAGCAGGACGTTCACTGAATCAGTTATCTTGAATGCTGCAACCATGCCAATATGCCAAACATCAAAGGGTCTTGCAGTTAACCCAGAATGCAACTGGAAGAAATTGCCAATAAAATGTGTTTACAACCTGAATATTTTCTTTACAAATTGAAGATTTCACTGGTGCAACATTCAAATTGCAAACACTGTTTTGGGCTTCTTAGATGCAATTTGCAAATCACCATACCTCCAACACATCTAATCTATATCATATTAAAACATGAACATACATCCTTTGTTTAATTATATAATGTAACAGAGAAAGCATATGTTGGTACATGAGCTAGAATAAGTGCACTATTATAATATAATATAGAAATGTAAGGGTGCAATCTCTATGATCCAAGGGGTGGTAACTATGATCCAAGGGGTTGTAACTATGATCCAAGAGGTTGTAACTATGATCCAAGGGGCTGTAACTATGATCCAAGGGGTTGTAACTATGATCCAAGGGGTTGTAACATGATCCAAGGGGTTGTAACATGATCCAAGGGGTTGTAACTATGATCCAATGGGCTGTAACTATGATCCAAGGGGTTGTAACTATGATCCAAGGGGTTGTAACTATGATCCAAGGGGTTGTAACTATGATCCAAGGGGTTGTAACTATGATCCAAGGGGTTGTAACTATGGACATGGGATAGTCAGATAAGTAGCCACTATATTACCCTTCATTGAATTACCATTCGTCAATTTTGTGCAACAATTGTTCATATTATCGACAAAACCTCTGTGTAAGCATCAGTACTCATTATTCTAATAATGTGAGTGGTGCCTCTGTTGGGAAGTCTGAGGTTAACATTGTGTCATTATACAGAAGATCAACTGTTAAACAATTTTTATGACAGGAGTGGGGGCTTGTGATTATCGGATGTGAGGCCTTTGTAATCAACACCAAAATCAACTAAATGTAACGTAGGTCCAATAGAGGGTGCACAAGGTCTGACCTTCACAACAGTTCTGCAGCATGTCTCTACTATGACATCTTCACCTATTTCAGCAATCTAGGCAGAATACGTTTACAATATCAAGCTAATGGAATCACTGAGAACACTGCTTAGTAGAGCATTTTAGTAATGTGAATCACTCACCCTTTCCATCGTTGGTGTGGACAGTAACGTCAAGGGGGTAGTCAACAGGGATACTGACGTAGTATCCACCCTCTTCCCTTGCCACTATGCGGCGCTGGGTCTTCACTGCACGTATCCAGTACACCTGTGCAATTAAAGTATGATTTTTAACCAAATTTAATATAACTGCCAAAGCAATGGCAAGTGGAGAAGTTATTTCATATTATGTGACCAGCCTCAGTACGGTGGGTGTTATTTGAGAAATGGACCAATTGATTGCAGATCACTAGCTTTAAAATTATACCTCATTTGTTGAAATATGTTCAGTAATTTTTTTTGTATTCCTAAAATTGAAGCAGACTAAAAAGCAATGTTTTCCAAAAGAGGTCATTGCAACTCATATTGTCTGTTATTTCTTGATCTGTGGCTTCGTAAGGGCAGGGATTTTATTAGTTTGGGATACGTTATCAAGGAAAATAAGCTGGACATTGATAAATGAGATTATCAGGTGTGCATTTCTCCCAAACTAATTATGAGACATGACCTAAACAGTGGTTTTAATCCACGTGCATAGTAGGTCTGTGTGACTTAACACCTGGTTCACTGTGGTGGGTCACACTGGTGTTGTTTTGATTCACATGCATAATAGGTCTGTTCAACTTAACACCTGGTTCACTGTGGCAGGTCACACTGGTGTTGTTTTGATTCACATGCATTATAGGCCTGTGTGACTTAACACCTGGTTCACTGTGGCAGGTCACACTGGTGTTGTTTTGATTCACATGCATTATAGGCCTGTGTGACTTAACACCTGGTTCACTGTGGCAGGTCACACTGGTGTTGTTTTGATTCACATGCATTATAGGCCTGTGTGACTTAACACCTGGTTCACTGTGGCAGGTCACACTGGTGTTGTTTTGATTCACATGCATTATAGGCCTGTGTGACTTAACACCTGGTTCACTGTGGCAGGTCACACTGGTGTTGTTTTGATTCACATGCATTATAGGCCTGTGTGACTTAACACCTGGTTCACTGTGGCAGGTCACACTGGTGTTGTTTTGATTCACATGCATTATAGGCCTGTGTGACTTAACACCTGGTTCACTGTGGCAGGTCACACTGGTGTTGTTTTGATTCACATGCATTATAGGCCTGTGTGACTTAACACCTGGTTCACTGTGGCAGGTCACACTGGTGTTGTTTTGATTCACATGCATTATAGGCCTGTGTGACTTAACACCTGGTTCACTGTGGCAGGTCACACTGGTGTTGTTTTGATTCACATGCATTATAGGCCTGTGTGACTTAACACCTGGTTCACTGTGGCAGGTCACACTGGTGTTGTTTTGATTCACATGCATTATAGGCCTGTGCGACTTAACACCTGGTTCACTGTGGTGGGTCACACTGTTGTTTTTTTGATTCACATGCATAATAGGTCTGTTCAACTTAACACCTGGTTCACTGTGGCAGGTCACACTGGTGTTGTTTTGATTCACATGCATTATAGGCCTGTGCGACTTAACACCTGGTTCACTGTGGCAGGTCACACTGGTGTTGTTTTGATTCACTTGCATAATAGGCCTGTGTGACTTAATACCTGGTTCATTGTGGTGGGTCACACTGGTGTTGTTTTGATTCATGTGCATAATAGGCCTGTGTGACTTAATACTTGGTTCATTGTGGTGGGTCACAATGGTGTTGTGTGCCCATTATCATATACCTGTGAATATTATCTTTACATATTTAAGTTGATAGCATTATAGAATATGTAGATTATATGTCCCATTCAGTGGTGTCCTCCGGCAAAACTTATACTTTCCCACATTCAATCTGATGAAATCCACTGGTACAGAACAAGTACTCCAAATAGTTGACTCTTGCGGTCAGTCCCACCTGCCTCAGTGCCTCGACAGTACTCCAAATAGTTTACTCTTGCGTTCAGTCCCACCTGCCTCAGTGCCTCGACAGTACTCCAGATAGTTGTCTCTTGTGGTCAGTCCCACCTGCCTCAGTGCCTCGACAGTACTCCAGATAGTTGACTCTTGTGGTCAGTCCCACCTGCCTCAGTGCCTC
The DNA here is from genome assembly GCA_020002185.1 of Paraescarpia echinospica. NCBI lineage: Eukaryota > Metazoa > Annelida > Polychaeta > Sabellida > Siboglinidae > Paraescarpia > Paraescarpia echinospica. The sequence continues at coordinate 71,051,525 of CM034537.1, read as the reverse complement.
GACAGTACTCCAAATAGTTGACTCTTGTGGTCAGTCCCACCTGCCTCAGTGCCTCCACAGTACTCCAGATAGTTGTCTCTTGTGGTCAGTCCCACCTGCCTCAGTGCCTCGACAGTACTCCAGATAGTTGACTCTTGTGGTCAGTCCCACATGCCTCAGTGCCTCGACAGTACTCCAGATAGTTGACTCTTGTGGTCAGTCCCACCTGCCTCAGTGCCTCGACAGTACTCCAGATAGTTGACTCTTGTGGTCAGTCCCACCTGCCTCAGTGCCTCGACAGTACTCCAGATAGTTGACTTTTGTGGTAAGTCCCACCTACCTCAGTGCCTCGACAGTACTCCAAATTGTTGACTCTTGTGGTCAGTCCCACCTGCCTCAGTGCCTCGACAGTACTCCAAATAGTTGACTCTTGTGGTCAGTCCCACCTGCCTCAGTGCCTCGACAGTACTCCATATAGTTGACTCTTGTGGTCAGTCCCACCTGTCTCAGTGCCTCGACAGTACTCCATATAGTTGACTCATGCAGTCAGTCCCACCTGCCTCAGTGCCTCGACAGTACTCCAGATAGTTTACTCTTGTGGTCAGTCCCACCTGCCTCAGTGCCTCGACAGTACTCCAGATAGTTGACTCTTGTGGTCAGTCCCACCTGCCTCAGTGCCTCGACAGTACTCCAAATAGTTGTCTCTTGTGGTCAGTCCCACCTGCCTCAGTGCCTCGACAGTACTCCAAATAGTTGACTCTTGTGGTCAGTCCCACCTGCCTCAGTGCCTCGGCAGTACTCAAAATAGTTGACTCTTGTGGTCAGTCCCACCTGCCTCAGTGCCTCGACAGTACTCCAAATAGTTGTCTCTTGTGGTCAGTCCCACCTGCCTCAGTGCCTCGACTGTACTCCAGATAGTTGACTCTTGTGGCCAGTCCCACCTATCTCAGTGCCTCGACAGTACTCCAAATAGTTGACTCTTGCGTTCAGTCCCACCTGCCTCAGTGCCTCGACAGTACTCCATATAGTTGACTCTTGTGGTCAGTCCCACCTGCCTCACTGCCTCGACAGTACTCCATATAGTTGACCCTTGTGGTCAGTCCCACCTGCCTCAGTGCCTCCACCGTACTCCAAATAGTTGACTCTTGTGGTCAGTCCCACCTGCCTCACTGCCTCGACAGTACTCCAAATAGTTGACTCTTGCGGTCAGTCCCACCTGCCTCAGTGCCTCGACAGTACTCCAAATAGTTGACTCTTGCGGTCAGTCCCACCTGCCTCAGTGCCTCAACAGTACTCCAAATAGTTGACTCTTGTGGTCAGTCCCACATGCCTCAGTGCCTCCACCGTACTCCAAATAGTTGACTCTTGTGGTCAGTCCCACCTGCCTCACTGCCTCGACAGTACTCCAAATAGTTGACTCTTGTGGTCAGTCCCACCTGCCTCAGTGCCTCGACAGTACTCCAAATAGTTGACTCTTGTGGTCAGTCCCACCTGCCTCAGTGCCTCGACAGTACTCCAAATAGTTGACTCTTGTGGTCAGTCCCACATGCCTCAGTGCCTCGACAGTACTCCAAATAGTTGACTCTTGTGGTCAGTCCCACCTGCCTCAGTATCTCCACAGTACTCCAAATAGTTGACTCTTATGGTCAGTCCCACATGCCTCAGTGCCTCCACCGTACTCCAAATAGTTGACTCTTGTGGTCAGTCCCACATGCCTCAGTGCCTCGACAGTACTACAAATAGTTTACTCTTGTGGTCAGTCCCACCTGCCTCAGTGCCTCGACAGTACTCCCTATAGTTGACTCTTGTGGTCAGTCCCACCTGCCTCACTGCCTCGACAGTACTCCAAATAGTTGACTCTTGTGGTCAGTCCCACCTGCCTCAGTGCCTCGACAGTACTCCAGATAGTTGACTCTTGTGGTCAGTCCCACCTGCCTCAGTGCCTCGACAGTACTCCAAATAGTTGACTCTTGTGGTCAGTCCCACATGCCTCAGTGCCTCGACAGTACTCCAAATAGTTGACTCTTGTGGTCAGTCCCACCTGCCTCAGTATCTCCACAGTACTCCAAATAGTTGACTCTTATGATCAGTCCCACATGCCTCAGTGCCTCCACCGTACTCCAAATAGTTTACTCTTGTGGTCAGTCCCACATGCCTCAGTGCCTCGACAGTACTCCAAATAGTTTACTCTTGTGGTCAGTCCCACCTGCCTCAGTGCCTCGACAGTACTCCATATAGTTGACTCTTGTGGTCAGTCCCACCTGCCTCAGTGCCTCCACCGTACTCCAAATGGTTGTCTCTTGTGGTCAGTCCCACATGCCTCAGTGCCTCGACAGTACTCCAAATAGTTGACTCTTGTGGTCAGTCCCACCTGCCTCAGTGCCTCGACAGTACTCCATATAGTTGACTCTTGTGGTCAGTCCATCCTGCCTCACTGCCTCGACAGTACTCCATATAGTTGACTCTTATGGTCAGTCCCACCTGCCTCAGTGCCTCGACAGTACTCCAAATAGTTGACTCTTGTAGTCAGTCCCACCTGCCTCAGTGCCTCGACAGTACTCCATATAGTTGACTCTTGTGGTCAGTCCCACCTGCCTCACTGCCTCGACAGTACTCCATATAGTTTACTCTTGTGGTCAGTCCCACCTGCCTCAGTGCCTCGACAGTACTCCAAATAGTTGACTCTTGTGGTCAGTCCCACATGCCTCAGTGCCTCCACCATACTCCAAATAGTTGACTCTTGTGGTCAGTCCCACCTGCCTCAGTGCCTCGACAGTACTCCATATAGTTGACTCTTGTGGTCAGTCCCACCTGCCTCACTGCCTCGACAGTACTCCAAATAGTTGACTCTTGTGGTCAGTCCCACATGCCTCAGTGCCTCGACAGTACTCCATATAGTTGACTCTTGTGGTCAGTCCCACCTGCCTCAGTGCCTCGACAGTACTCCAAATAGTTGACTCTTGTGGTCAGTCCCACCTGCCTCAGTGCCTCGACAGTACTCCAAATAGTTGACTCTTGTGGTCAGTCCCACCTGCCTCAGTGCCTCGACAGTACTCCAAATAGTTGACTCTTGTGGTCAGTCCCACCTGCCTCAGTGCCTCGACAGTACTCCAAATAGTTTACTCTTGTGGTCAGTCCCACCTGCCTCAGTGCCTCGACAGTACTCCAAATAGTTGACTCTTGTGGTCAGTCCCACCTGCCTCAGTGCCTCGACAGTACTCCAAATAATTGACTCTTGTGGTCAGTCCCACCTGCCTCAGTATCTCCACAGTACTCCAAATAGTTGACTCTTGTGGTCAGTCCCACCTGCCTCAGTGCCTCCACAGTACTCCAGATAGTTGTCTCTTGTGGTCAGTCCCACCTGCCTCAGTGCCTCGACTGTACTCCAGATAGTTGACTCTTGTGGTCAGTCCCACATTCCTCAATGCCTCGACAGTACTCCAGATAGTTGACTCTTGTGGCCAGTCCCACCTATCTCAGTGCCTCGACAGTACTCCAAATAGTTGACTCTTGCGTTCAGTCCCACCTGCCTCAGTGCCTCGACAGTACTCCAAATAGTTGACTCTTGTGGTCAGTCCCACCTGCCTCAGTGCCTCAACAGTACTCCAAATAATTGACTCTTGTGGTCAGTCCCACCTGCCTCAGTATCTCCACAGTACTCCAAATAGTTGACTCTTGTGGTCAGTCCCACCTGCCTCAGTGCCTCCACCGTACTCCAAATAGTTGACTCTTGTGGTCAGTCCCACCTGCCTCACTGCCTCGACAGTACTCCAAATAGTTGACTCTTGCGGTCAGTCCCACCTGCCTCAGTGCCTCGACAGTACTCCAAATAGTTGACTCTTGCGGTCAGTCCCACCTGCCTCAGTGCCTCGACAGTACTCCAAATAGTTGACTCTTGTGGTCAGTCCCACCTGCCTCAGTGCCTCCACAGTACTCCAAATAGTTGACTCTTGTGGTCAGTCCCACATGCCTCAGTGCCTCCACCGTACTCCAAATAGTTGACTCTTGTGGTCAGTCCCACCTGCCTCACTGCCTCGACAGTACTCCAAATAGTTGACTCTTGTGGTCAGTCCCACCTGCCTCAGTGCCTCGACAGTACTCCAGATAGTTGACTCTTGTGGTCAGTCCCACCTGCCTCAGTGCCTCGACAGTACTCCAAATAGTTGACTCTTGTGGTCAGTCCCACATGCCTCAGTGCCTCGACAGTACTCCAAATAGTTGACTCTTGTGGTCAGTCCCACCTGCCTCAGTATCTCCACAGTACTCCAAATAGTTGACTCTTATGATCAGTCCCACATGCCTCAGTGCCTCCACCGTACTCCAAATAGTTTACTCTTGTGGTCAGTCCCACATGCCTCAGTGCCTCGACAGTACTCCAAATAGTTTACTCTTGTGGTCAGTCCCACCTGCCTCAGTGCCTCGACAGTACTCCATATAGTTGACTCTTGTGGTCAGTCCCACCTGCCTCAGTGCCTCCACCGTACTCCAAATGGTTGTCTCTTGTGGTCAGTCCCACATGCCTCAGTGCCTCGACAGTACTCCAAATAGTTGACTCTTGTGGTCAGTCCCACCTGCCTCAGTGCCTCGACAGTACTCCATATAGTTGACTCTTGTGGTCAGTCCATCCTGCCTCACTGCCTCGACAGTACTCCATATAGTTGACTCTTATGGTCAGTCCCACCTGCCTCAGTGCCTCGACAGTACTCCAAATAGTTGACTCTTGTAGTCAGTCCCACCTGCCTCAGTGCCTCGACAGTACTCCATATAGTTGACTCTTGTGGTCAGTCCCACCTGCCTCACTGCCTCGACAGTACTCCATATAGTTTACTCTTGTGGTCAGTCCCACCTGCCTCAGTGCCTCGACAGTACTCCAAATAGTTGACTCTTGTGGTCAGTCCCACATGCCTCAGTGCCTCCACCATACTCCAAATAGTTGACTCTTGTGGTCAGTCCCACCTGCCTCAGTGCCTCGACAGTACTCCATATAGTTGACTCTTGTGGTCAGTCCCACCTGCCTCACTGCCTCGACAGTACTCCAAATAGTTGACTCTCGTGGTCAGTCCCACATGCCTCAGTGCCTCGACAGTACTCCATATAGTTGACTCTTGTGGTCAGTCCCACCTGCCTCAGTGCCTCGACAGTACTTCAAATAGTTGACTCTTGTGGTCAGTCCCACCTGCCTCAGTGCCTCGACAGTACTCCAAATAGTTGACTCTTGTGGTCAGTCCCACCTGCCTCAGTGCCTCGACAGTACTCCAAATAGTTGACTCTTGTGGTCAGTCCCACCTGCCTCAGTGCCTCGACAGTACTCCAAATAGTTTACTCTTGTGGTCAGTCCCACCTGCCTCAGTGCCTCGACAGTACTCCAAATAGTTGACTCTTGTGGTCAGTCCCACCTGCCTCAGTGCCTCGACAGTACTCCAAATAATTGACTCTTGTGGTCAGTCCCACCTGCCTCAGTATCTCCACAGTACTCCAAATAGTTGACTCTTGTGGTCAGTCCCACATGCCTCAGTGCCTCGACAGTACTCCAAATAGTTTACTCTTGTGGTCAGTCCCACCTGCCTCAGTATCTCCACAGTACTCCATATAGTTGACTCTTGTGGTCAGTCCCACCTGCCTCAGTGCCTCGACAGTACTCCAAATAGTTGACTCTTGTGGTCAGTCCCACATGCCTCAGTGCCTCGACAGTACTCCAAATAGTTTACTCTTGTGGTCAGTCCCACTTGCCTCAGTGCCTCGACAGTACTCCAAATAGTTTACTCTTGTGGTCAGTCCCACCTGCCTCAGTATCTCCACAGTACTCCAAATAGTTGACTCTTGTGGTCAGTCCCACCTGCCTCAGTGCCTCGACAGTACTCCAAATAGTTGACTATTGTGGTCAGTCCCACATGCCTCAGTGCCTCGACAGTACTCCAAATAGTTGACTCTTGTGGTCAGTCCCACCTGCCTCAGTGCCTCGACAGTACTCCAAATAGTTGACTCTTGTGGTCAGTCCCACCTGCCTCAGTGCCTTGACAGTACTCCAAATAGTTGACTCTTGTAGTCAGTCCCACCTGCCTCAGTGCCTCGACAGTACTACAAATAGTTGACTCTTGTGGTCAGTCCCACCTGCCTCAGTGCCTCGACAGTACTCCAAATAGTTGACTCGTGGTCAGTCCCACCTGCCTCAGTGCCTCGACAGTACTCCAAATAGTTGGTGTTTACAATTTGAACGTTTTATTTACAATTTGAATGTGTCGTGGGCGTAACATTTAAACTACAGTGGAATCTCACTATTAAGGTCACCTGGAGAAAAGTAACCTGACTAGCGAGGTGACCTTATTAGCAGGACTAATTTCCTATAGTTTACTGTTACAGAAATAATGTGAGACTATTCTAGGGTGACCTTAATTGTGAGGTGGCTGCTTTACAGAGTTGACAGTAAACTCAGAACTCAGAATCAATTTATTTGACCTATAAATACGATACATATACAATGAATAACGAAGTAATAGATAAGGTCGGGAGACTCCCATTAAGATATATAATATCGCTAGCACAGGAGCCACCCCATAAATATAAACAACAACAAAATTTACATGTCACAAATCAAAATAGCATATGACTTGTTTTACAGTTGATAATTACTTAGTGTATCAACATACATACATAATACAAGGACTGATTATATCATATGTACTCTTGTACAAATTGATGTACATATGGATACTTAGGTATAAATTTCAATACATATTACGAATTACAAATAAAGAAATTATGAATACAACAACTGAATTCATAATAAAAAATATATAAAAAATTATGTTAAAAAACAATATATAGACTGTGGGTATAAATGTTATTAATGATAATACTTGGTGTATTGTTAACTGTCTTTACTATGTTGTGTCTAATGCATTTTTGGCAAATTCATGTTTGAATCTGGACATATACAGGTTATTTCTTTCACGTGTGCAGTGCTGATGAATATCATAGATATGTGTGTTTGGAAAAACATTGAAGTAGTAGAATAAAAGATTGTTAATTAATTTATAGTGAAATTTTAATTGTTGGATTTTATAAATGTCATCCAACTTTAGCAACTGAAGTCTTTTAAAATAGGACTTGTGTGAGCATTATATTTACTTAAGGATATTATTCGTATTGTTTTTTCCTGTAATTTGAAAATTTGATGTGCCTGATGACCCCATAAAAGTAAGCCATAATTAATATGAGGGAAAATAAGAACATTGTACATAATGTATAATGTATTAGGTGGTAAAAAGTGTTTAAGTTTATTTAGTATGCCTATTGTTTTAGATAGTTTATTTGCTATTTTGTTTGTATGACTCTGCTAGTTTAAATGGTTATTTATTGTGATGCCTAAAAAATTGAAATCATTTACACATTCACTGTGTGCCCCATCCCCGTAAAGTGAGGGTCGACTGTATGAACAATGTTTTGAGCTTATTAAACATAATTTGGCAGGCATTATTTAAAAAATGAAGAACAGATAATGTTGGTTTAATTAATATTTTTCTGTTAGTGGTGCCACCTGTTGAATATCTTTTACGAAAATTAAACACAAGTTCTCATCTCTTTCAACATCTAGCCTGCCCATGAAAAAGTGAACATCTGGATGTGAAGTGAGTTTCAGCATAACATTTTTATATCCAGAAAATATTAAATTAGATCATATATAAATTGACTTATTTCGGCCAAAAACTGTCAATGAAAATTTTGTTCAATCAAATACGCCAAAAGTGGATGTTTTTTGTTTGAAAGCAGGAGGTTGGGAAGTTGTTTGAAAAATGACAAAAAAGTGGGAGAACTCTCACCACATTGGGACGTTTAAACAGCACCTGTTGCTAGTCTTACCATTATGCACCTCTGTTTAGGATTGGCTCACATACCTGAGCTTTAACAATTTACTGTCTGTCCACCTTCTCTGTGTCTCCATGGAGATGCAACTAGACTATGTCCTATGTAGTGCACACAGATCTGTTTAATATTGTACCTCATACATGGCGAATGAGTGCAGATCATCTTTGCCCATGTATCCATTTCTCACTGAGACGATCTTGGGTAGTTTATATGAGTACATGTCCAGGAACTCTCGCAGTGTAAACTGGCCAGCACTCCACACCAGTGCCCGGCCATTCAGTCCATCTGGGATGCTGGATGGAGGGCTCCTCATGCTCTTTTTGTCATCACCTTGTGGCATCGTTATGTTAGGCACGGAGGCTGGAATAGAACACACGTGGTATCGTCAAGGTGACCTTCAAATAGAATCATATTTCTGTAAAGATAAATGTTTGACTTTTTGATTTGAAAGCTAGTGGATTGAAGTGTCTGCCTCTTCCTCACTTGTTAACACTTATTTCTATTATTTAATGTACTATTTGTAACACTAGAATAAATATGTTTAATGAACCCAAAACAGTGTCTTCAATTTGAATGTTGCATCTGCCATATGTTCAAATTGTAAATAAAATATTCAGTTTGTTAGCAGCAATTATTCTTCTAGATAATGTGGTAGCCCCAACTTCCGGGTAATGTCCCATATATTGCTGAAGCACAGACCTTTGAAGTTGGATGATTGCAATACTCCTGACTGCAAATGAGGATGGAGTACAAGATTCAGGGAATGTCTTGCTAATTATTACCATCCATGACTGATTTAGGGTAACATGGAATAGACAACATTACATTAATGTTGGAAATACTAGCATGTATATTGTTTATTAAACACTGATTGTTCAATTACCAAATACCTCTTGACTGTCCTGTCATACATTTATGTTTCAATACTATAATAAGTATTTTTATACCAATACCTGTGGACATTTATTAATAACAACTCAGTAGTTTAGAACAAATTACTTTGAAGACATATTTGCCTGCCATTTTTTATTAAACTACTTTCTGTAAAAAAAAAGGTTATTTTAGGCAGGATGTATGTGGAACACAATTTATTCAACTTGTGTACAAAGTAATAGATCATTCCCATTATTTTGAAGGTATATTTTAGAGACATTTGAAAGATTTCATTCTGTACATTCCCAGTTTAAACCTTATAATATAAATATTTCCATATTGCTCATATGCAGCAAATATTATTTGCTGCTCTAGTAATTACGGGCATCTATATATATAATATAATAAGCATGTTCATGTTTCAAACGATGTAAGATTCGATTATGCCATTTCAATGATCTGCTTCATAAATTCATGCCATTTGACGCGGTTGAAAGCACGTGGCTTTCTGATGTCCCTGTTCAGCATCGTTGGCAATGTCACCCGAGGTCGCCCACAAAAGCCGCCCCTGTCCAGCTTGAAGTATTCGTCAGTGGCAAGCTGGGCAGAGACGTTCATTGGCAAACATAGCACATGTCCGAAGAGTCGCCACTGGGCTTTTCGGGCCAACTGGCTGATCAGCTTGCACTGGCACCAACGATATCAGGTTTCAGTAGTAATTTTCTGTGGGCAATGAACATCAATTATCTTACGCAAATGGCGACAATGGTTAAAATCCAGTCGGTTTAACTCCATCTGAGTCAGACCTCAGGTGTAGTTCAGCACTGCCAGAACGAATGATTTAACAAGATTTAACAAGATTGCCATCCAGAGAATTAACTCTAGATGGCAGGTGGACAAGGAAGCCCTTTGGCTTATCGAGAGTCCAACCCTTTTATCTACATATATCCAGCCCTTCTGAGGTATGTGTCGATTTTATTTTTAAACATATTCACACTACTAGCACCCACACAATCATCAGATAATCTGTTCCATACATTCACAGTCCTTTGTGAAAATGAAAACTTTCTTACGTCTAATCTACACTGTTCCTTTACTAATGTAACTTCGTGTCCTCTAGTCTTTCTATCTTTCTTAACTGAAAAAAACATATTTCTATCAATATTTTCATAACCATTCAATATTTTAAACACTTCTATCTGATCTCTCAATCTCCTGGTCTCTAGTGTTATTAAACCACATTCTTTTAGACGTTTTTCATAACTAAGATCCCTCAGTTTTGGTATCATTTTAGTCGCTCTCCTCTGTACTCTTTCTAGCATATATATGTCCTTCTTGCAGTATGGCCTCCACGCTTGTATACAATATTCTAAATGAGGCCTAACTATTGTTTTGTACAGCGGTATTATTAGTTCTTTTTCTTTATATGCTATATTTCGCCTAATCAATCCAAGGATTTGATTTCCTTTTGAAGCTGCAATTCCACACTGCTCTGAAACCTTCATGTCAGCACTAATTGTCAGCCCTAAGTCTTTTTCTTTTACAGTAGTATTTAGTACAGTTCCCCCCATTGTATATTCTAAATATTCGTTCCCATGTCCTGTGTGAAGACATTTACATTTCCCAAAATTGAACAACATTTGCCACTTTTCAGACCATTTGATCAACCTGTCAAGATCATCCTGTAAATGCTGTCTATCTCCATCATTTTTAATCCTTCTAAACACTTTTGTATCATCTGCAAATTTCAACACCTTGCTAGCTATATCATCGTCCAAATCGTTTATATATATTAAGAATAATATAGGTCCCAGTACTGATCCCTGTGGAACCCCACTCAAAACTGATTTCCAGGTAAAATGGCTTCTTTCGATAAGTGTTTCTTTTTGGACCGTTTCCCGTGTTTTTTTAAGGGAACAAATTTGACGATGATGCATTCAATTTCACTCTTTAAGATATTCCAGCATTCTGTTGCTGTCTTATTCTTTAGTGTGTTATTCCAGTCTATCTTTGCTAAATATTTCCTTATGTCCTTATATTTTCCTTTGTGGAAATTTCTCCTATACTGCTTTTTACTATTCCTTTCTGATTTTACGTTGATGGTAAAATGTATCTAGTTGTGATCACTATTCGCCAGTGGCTCACATACCATGACATTGTCAACTAATTCATGATGCACAGAGGCAGTGCCGTAGCTTCAAACTGATCTGATTCAGCCTGAACCAGACTGTCCACAGCTTCCGAAATGCTACATTTGTGAGCTGTTTATGGCGTGCGACATCCTCTGCGTTTCCCAGTAGTAAGCTTAGCTTCTTTGTCATCTGCCACTCCTCAGATATTCGGTCTGTGTGTCTCTGGACAGATGGTCTTTCGGTTTTGGATTCATTGATGGTGAGGAATTATTCTGCCAATTCTTCAATTCAGTCCAGGAAAATTTGGGAATAACTGACAAAGTCAGTGTCATCTGCATATTCAATGTCAAGTGGCAGGTTGATGTCAGTGATTTCTGAAGGTAGACGATAAACAGTACTCGGCTGAGACTGTTACCTTGAGGTGTGCCTATCATTGTCACAAAAGAAGGATATTCTCTAGCCGATATTCATGGTTCGAGCGATGTGTTTGCAAGAAGTCTTATCATTTGAATTTCCGACTCTTCAAGGAAGGTTGAAAGTATACCTATCAACTTCTCTCATCAATAAGCTGACATAAAACTATAAGTACACATCCTGTTTCATCAGATTTGCAGGTAACAATAAGCTATTTTAATCTCCTGGGCAGGTGATTATTATGATATCCTACAGGCAAATATGAGTATTCTGAACAAGTGGCATACCTGTATAAGTCATGATTGTGCAGCCAATATCCACCAGATTATGCTGTCTGGTTCTGACATCCGTAATAGCATCAATGTGCATTAATATACTTTCTCCTTATTATGTCAACTAATCATCACTTGATGAGTCATCATTATTACTCTTTACTATGTTCATTTTCAGTTGTCACAATGTATTATTATCTTACTTGAAGGATGACAATTGTACAATTATATTACTTGTTTGTTTTGTTTATAATATATTTGTTCATACCAAACTACAAGATGTATCTTGCCCAATCACATATTTACACACAGCTTAATAAACACAGGTATAATACTGCTAAAACTATTAATAAATTGGGAAAAAATCACAGAAAAACAGCTACCAACCCATTCGGCATTAATTTTTGATGTGCTTACATCTTTATTTGTAAAAAAGTTAAAACAGTAAAGGTTAGTTCTTATGTACCACAGTATCCAGTTCTTAGGACTTGCATGCCCAAAGTGCTTTATCTATGGCATACCTGTTCAATCGAACACCAGTCTGACTTCTCTAGGAAGCATTCAGCCACACTGTAATTAATGTGCAAAGACTATTCATACACAGATACCCATCACTGTGTTTAGGTAGATACTCAATCATATGACTGAGTGAACTGGAGCAACATACAGTGAACAAACTTACAAAAAGGTTCTCTTGATTGAGAGTCCAATGGTCTGTCTACTGAGCCACTGAGCCACTGCACTCCACAAACATAACTCGTAGGTGTATGTATGTATGTATGTATGTATGTATGTATGTATGTATGTATGTATGTATTAGGTGTTAATTCAGGGGTGGATCCAATTATGTAATTGTTTTCAGGCAAATTATGTAATTGTAATTTGTTAGCCTTGATACAAAATGACTGAACAACATCTGATGTAGTTTATAAAGTTATTCTTCCTTTAATATGTAGCTAAGTTATACTGTTAATGATTTATGATATTATCATAAAAAATGCACCAGACGGGTCAGTAAATTGGTTTAGGAATGTAATGGTTTAACAGAAAATGAAATAGTGCGATGACTACAAAATGTAAAGCTAGATGACTAATCTGGGTCATGAGCAACACATACCTTCAGAACCAAACTAAGACAACTTGTACAAAGTATGTTGACCCCATTCTCAGCCATGACATTTCTGTGGCATAAGACACCTTTCTACAGCACAGACTCTTCTTCTACATCAGTTGATTAATATGCATATTTATACTTACCAATTCTTGATCTGTTACACTAAACACTCACATGAACTAAATTAGCACATCATTGACTGGAATTCACAAATGGTCAGACAAGTTTTTCTCATGGTTTGTCTCACCTGTGCCTGATACAGCTCTGTCAACAAACTGAATGGGTGCTTGTTGATACCAGCTACATGGCTTGTCACGCTCCAGTGACAGTCCGTGACAGACCATAGAGCAGGGCACTGCATGATGTCGACCCATTTGAACTGTATAAGGAAGTAACTCTCACAAAGACATTACTTATTGTCACATGACCATGACCCTATTCATATCACTGCAAGTGGGGTTTATTGTCCAGTGAGGCTACATGCCCTATGTAACCTGAGATAAGGCTGGCATCGATACTAGACTTTGATTTTGTGTTTCCTTGTGTCATTGGTCTTACACTATTGTCTCCAGCCATGCAGACCCATATAGGCCACCACCCCCCCCCACTGAGGCCAAAGAGTTCCACTTGGGGAAATTAGTTCCATTTGGAGTGAACTAGTTCTGCTTGACTTGAAATTGTAAGCATAAGAAACCATAAAAAAAGTCAGAAATCTGCAACACTAATCAATCTCTGCACCATGATAAATTTCCAACACTATCCCTGGCACTGCAAAAATCTCAAACATGCACCCCTGCATAAATCAACCAGTAAAACAGGAGAACATCTTTAAGCATTTTGTGGTGACCTTTGACTATATAACAATATTTAAAGGTTAAATCTCAGTTCCTCATTTATTAAAACAAATTTTGTATACTGTTCTTGATACTAGTATAAATATGTTGAAGGAATTCTACCCTATATTTAATAAGCCCAAAACAGTATCCCCAGTTTTAAAGTTGTGCCCGTGAAGTGTTCAAATTGTAAAACTATATTCAAATACTGTATAGCCGCTATTACCTGTAAGGAATGTCATCCACAAATACCCTTGAAGTTCCAAGGTTCCCACACCCCAAACAACAAGTTGGGTGAAGTTGAATTAATTCGGTGGACTTCCTGCTAATAATTACCAAAGACAGTGTTCATTTAACAATGGTGTCACTAAAAAAACAGCAAGTTCTAAATAGCAAGAGTCCAGTACTGGTTCAACTGCATGTATAGTTTACCCTGTCCAGTCTGCGCTAAGCTGAGTGTATGGGAAGATTGCAGGAACACTTTTGATAAGAAGAAACCAGTCTAGTGGGTGGATTGACCAATGGTGCAAGAAGAAATGGGGTCTTAGATTGCGGGTAGATCTATAACACAGCTACCACTGTTTGTAACCCCAACTCCAGGTGTTAGGTTTTACCCTCATTCACAAGCTGCTGAAAGTGGGACAGTGAACCTAATGACCGGTGTCTGAATGTTGTTTTGTGAGCTGGAATAATGAGGGGACAGTGTGGCATCATATGCTGCTGAAAGTGGGACAGTGAACCTAATGACCGGTGCATCTGAATGTTGTTTTGTGAGCTGAAATAATGAGGGGACAGTGTGGCATCATATGCTGCTGAAAGTGGGACAGTGAACCTAATGACTGGTGTCTGAATGTTGTTTTGTGAGCTCGAATAATGAGGGGACAGTGTGGCATCATATCCTGCTGAAAGTGGGACAGTGAACCTAATGACCGGTGTGTCTGAATGTTGTTTTGTGAGCTGGAATAATGAGGGGACAGTGTGGCATCATATGCTGCTGAAAGTGGGACAGTGAACCTAATGACCGGTGTGTCTGAATGTTGTTTTGTGAGCTGGAATAATGAGGGGACAGTGTGGCATCATATGCTGCTGAAAGTGGGACAGTGAACCTAATGACCGGTGTGTCTGAATGTTGTTTTGTGAGCTGGAATAATGAGGGGACAGTGTGGCATCATATGCTGCTGAAAGTGGGACAGTGAACGTAATGACCGGTGTGTCTGAATGTTGTTTTGTGAGCTGGAATAATGAAGGGACAGTGTGGCATCATATGCTGCTAAAAATGGGACAGTGAACCTAATGACCGGTGTGGTTGAATGTTGTTTTGTGAGCTGGAATAATGAAGGGACAGTGTGGCATCATATGCTGCTGAAAGTGGAACAGTGAACCTAATGACCGGTGTCTGAATGTTGTTTTGTGAGCTAGAATAATGAAGGGACAGTGTGGCATCATATGCTGCTGAAAGTGGGACAGTTAACCTAATGACCGGTGTCTGAATGTTGTTTTGCGAGCTGGAATAATGAAGGGACAGTGTGTCATCATATGCTGCTAAAAATGGGACAGTGAACCTAATGACCGGTGTGGTTGAATGTTGTTTTGTGAGCTGGAATAATGAAGGGACAGTGTGGCATCATATGCTGCTGAAAGTGGGACAGTGAACCTAATGACCGGTGTCTGAATGCTGTTTTGTGAGCTGGAATAATGAGGGGACAGTGTGGCATCATATACTGCTGAAAGTGGGACAGTGAACCTAATGACTGGTGCGCCTGAATGTTGTTTTGTGAGCTGGAATAATGAGGGGACAGTGTGGCATCATATGCTGCTGAAAGTGGGACAGTGAACCTAATGACCGGTGTGTCTGAATGTTGTTTTGTGAGCTGGAATAATGAGGGGACAGTGTGGCATCATATCCTGCTGAAAGTGGGACAGTGAACCTAATGACCGGTGTGTTTGAATGTTGTTTTGTGAGCTGGAATAATGAAGGGACAGTGTGTCATTATATGCTGCAAAAAATGGGACAGTGAACCTAATGACCGGTGTGGTTGAATGTTGTTTTGTGAGCTGGAATAATGAAGGGACAGTGTGGCATCATATACTGCTGAAAGTGGGACAGTGAACCTAATGACCGGTGTCTGAATGCTGTTTTGTGAGCTGGAATAATGAAGGGACAGTGTGGCATCATATACTGCTGAAAGTGGGACAGTGAACCTAATGACTGGTGCGCCTGAATGTTGTTTTGTGAGCTGGAATAATGAGGGGACAGTGTGGCATCATATGCTGCTGAAAGTGGGACAGTGAACCTAATGACCGGTGTGTCTGAATGTTGTTTTGTGAGCTGGAATAATGAGAGGGGCAGTGTGGCATCATATGCTGCTGAAAGTGGGACAGTGAACCTAATGACCGGTGTGTCTGAATGTTGTTTTGTGAGCTGGAATAATGAGGGGACAGTGTGGCATCATATGCTGCTGAAAGTGGGACAGTGAACCTAATGACTGGTGCGCCTGAATGTTGTTTTGTGAGCTGGAATAATGAGGGGATAGTGTGGCATCATATACTGCTGAAAGTGGGACAGTGAACCTAATGACCGGTGTCTGAATGTTGTTTTGTGAGCTGGAATAATGAGGGGATAGTGTGGCATCATATACTGCTGAAAGTGGGACAGTGAACCTAATGACCGGTGTCTGAATGTTGTTTTGTGAGCTGGAATAATGAGGGGATAGTGTGGCATCATATACTGCTGAAATTGGGACAGTGAACCTAATGACCGGTGTCTGAATGTTGTTTTGTGAGCTGGAATAATGAGGGGATAGTGTGGCATCATATACTGCTGAAAGTGGGACAGTGAACCTAATGACCGGTGTCTGAATGTTGTTTTGTGAGCTGGAATAATGAGGGGATAGTGTGGCATCATATACTGCTGAAAGTGGGACAGTGAACCTAATGACCGGTGTCTGAATGTTGTTTTGTGAGCTGGAATAATGAGGGGACAGTGTGGCATCATATCCTGCTGAAAGTGGGACAGTGAACCTAATGACTGGTGTGTCTGAATGTTGTTTTGTGAGCTGGAATAATGAGGGGATAGTGTGGCATCATATACTGCTGAAAGTGGGACAGTGAACCTAATGACCGGTGTCTGAATGTTGTTTTGTGAGCTGGAATAATGAGGGGACAGTGTGGCATCATATACTGCTGAAAGTGGGACAGTGAACCTAATGACTGGTGCGCCTGAATGTTGTTTTGTGAGCTGGAATAATGAGGGGACAGTGTGGCATCATATGCTGCTGAAAGTGGGACAGTGAACCTAATGACCGGTGTGTCTGAATGTTGTTTTGTGAGCTGGAATAATGAGAGGGCAGTGTGGCATCATATGCTGCTGAAAGTGGGACAGTGAACCTAATGACCGGTGTGTCTGAATGTTGTTTTGTGAGCTGGAATAATGAGGGGACAGTGTGGCATCATATGCTGCTGAAAGTGGGACAGTGAACCTAATGACTGGTGTGTCTGAATGTTGTTTTGTGAGCTGGAATAATGAGGGGACAGTGTGGCATCATATCCTGCTGAAAGTGGGACAGTGAACCTAATGACTGGTGCGCCTGAATGTTGTTTTGTGAGCTGGAATAATGAGGGGACAGTGTGGCATCATATGCTGCTGAAAGTGGGACAGTGAACCTAATGACCGGTGTGTCTGAATGTTGTTTTGTGAGCTGGAATAATGAGGGGACAGTGTGGCATCATATGCTGCTGAAAGTGGGACAGTGAACCTAATGACCGGTGTCTGAATGTTGTTTTGTGAGCTGGAATAATGAGGGGACAGTGTGGCATCATATGCTGCTGAAAGTGGGACAGTGAACCTAATGACTGGTGTGTCTGAATGTTGTTTTGTGAGCTGGAATAATGAGGGGATAGTGTGGCATCATATACTGCTGAAAGTGGGACAGTGAACCTAATGACCGGTGTCTGAATGTTGTTTTGTGAGCTGGAATAATGAGGGGACAGTGTGGCATCATATCCTGCTGAAAGTGGGACAGTGAACCTAATGACCGGTGTGTCTGAATGTTGTTTTCTGAGGGGACAGTGTGGCATCATATGCATCGATGTCAAGTCATAACATGGAACAATAGCCAATGGTACTGCTTGGTTCCGTTTGGATTGTGGATGCAATAAGACTCTGGATGTTTTAGGAAGGACCTAAAAACCCTTTTCTTTGTACAGGCTTTTACATTTTTTTCAATAATGTTGATGTGAAAGTAAATGATTTTGTTAATTAAGATAAATATCATAATCATACATTGCAAATATCAACATCATTCTGCTAAAACGTGTTATATAATCTACAACAAATAGTATAAATTAATATAAATGCCAATAAGTTAAAACTTGTTGGTGTAACTTATAGTAATAATACATATACCAG
This sequence comes from Paraescarpia echinospica, assembly GCA_020002185.1. Taxonomy (NCBI): domain Eukaryota; kingdom Metazoa; phylum Annelida; class Polychaeta; order Sabellida; family Siboglinidae; genus Paraescarpia; species Paraescarpia echinospica. The sequence continues at coordinate 71,033,634 of CM034537.1, read as the reverse complement.
ATATATTTTGTTTGTTAAAAAATTTCATATGGCTTAAAAATGGGACATAATAGGCTAATATGATATGTTTATAATAAATCACTACAGGTGCGGTTTGTGTTTGTCATGAGAGCATGTCCATTCCAAGTGTTGGTCATGTGGAGTAAAGTGCTTTGAGCAGTCCTAATGACAGGATACTGCTCTATGTAAGAACTTACCTTTAGTTGTTGGCAAGGAGGAATCGAAGAGATACAGGGATAAGATCATCAGCAAGAGATCAGGCAGACTGGTTGCCCAAAGAGAGGACAAGGCGTTCTCTATACTTATGACCAGAATTTGTACTTAGTTTATTGGTGTAATCAAGTGGTGCCACCTAGTTGTTAAATATTTGCCTTGCTGATGACACTGGGCCCAGGACATAAGCCGAGAAAGTCAATGGCTTGATATTCACCACAACTTGATATCACCACAACTTGATACTCACAACAGCTCATCTGTTGTCATTGTAGTCTGTGTTTTATTGTTGTGATCAGTTGAGCAAATGAAAAACCTTGAGATCCAACTGAGATCAGTCACATATGATTACTTCATTGAAGTCTACTTTCATGCGATCTCATCATCGAAGCCTCTCTTTGCAGGAGCACTTCTCAAGGCTGCATTCTGCTGCGCTGGCATCATTGACTTCCCATCATGCACTGCATGTCTGTCGCAACAGTTGGCGGAGAAGTACAAGGGAGGGTTTGAGTTGTACACCTGGTCCTTCCTGCCCCATGGCTCAGGCAAGTCACATGATCTCAGTTGACCAATCCATCGCATGATTTGTTGCCTAGCAACAAAGTCTGCCAAGTCATCAAAACTGGACACTGATCGCGTGGAGCATTTGGACATTCTGTTGTATATTTTGTCCACAATTTTTTCTTTATGACTAAACAGAAGGCAAAGTTTTTCAAGCAAGAATTGCATGCGGGAAACATTGATTTGGTAGATGTACTGGTAATATGATGAACATATGTTACTTATGTAAACCTTTTTGGCGAAGCAAAAAGGTCACATGTATAATTTTGATTTTGACATAGCCAAGCGATGTACTGGATCCATCAATTTCTTGCTTACTTTAGTTGTTTAGTGATGAGCCATGCTTACTCATAAAAGTAAATTCTTCAAGACAAAAGTTATTAGAAAATTAATATATCATTAAATTTATAAATAGTTAATTAACTAAATACATAGCAGAACGTCCATGTTATTAAAGAGGGTGATTAAAAGTATTTTTATATATTGTAATATGGTGATAAAATGAGTCATAAAGAGTACACTGTTGACAGGCTTGGGTACTAGCAGTATCCTGGCAGGAGCAGTCATTGCAGTGCTGTGGACGGTCTCTGGTCGGACGTATGACCTGAGTTCTCTCAACCATGCAGTAGGTTTAACATCTAGTCATTTATTGCTAACACTGACTGCTTGGTGCAGCTTGTTTTGTTATTTCATCTGTCAAAACGTAGTTTCATCATTTTATTTTCAAATAATGTTATGTAGTTTAAACTAAATCAATATTAATATCTCTACTGACCAAACATGTTTTGATGAACCAATTTTTAAAATGTATTTGTTACTATTATCTGCTTAATTTAACTGTTTTGCACAAATATTGAATGCTTTATTGCAAGATCAGTGTCCATAATTGATATAATGATTACATTTATAATTGTGGTTTATTAAAATTGATATTTTATTATATTGATATAGGCAGTCAACTTTCACTAATTAATGCTTGTAAAAAGATAAAATTAGTTATACAAATGCACACACCTACACACACACACACACAGACACACACACACGCATGCACAATAATACACAAAATAGTAGGATGTATGTCACTTGGTGTCTTGTTCAATTCAATCATCATATTGGTGTATTTCAGTGTCATGTTGGTGTCATTCAATATCATATTGGTGTCAATCAGTGTCATGTTGGTGTCATTCAGTGTCACATTGGTGTCACTCAAGGTCACATTGGTTTCCATTGGTGTCATCAGTGTCATATGGTGTCAGTTAGTGTCATTTGATGTCATGTTTAGGTACTGAACCTGGAGCAGATGTTGACAACGGGAGGGGGTTGGCAGGATCAGATCGGGGGGCTCGTCCCTGGGATCAAGATTGGTCACTCGAAGCCAGAACTGCCCCTTCACATTGAGTTGACCTTCCCAACCATCTCAGATGAGACTGTCCAAGCTTTCAATGACCGCCTCCTACTGGTCTACACAGGCAAGACTCGCCTCGCCAAGAACTTACTGCAGGTGGGTGATTAATACAGGTAAGAACTTGTACAGATTGGACCTTACTCCAGGTGAGTAACTACTACAGGTAATAAGTTATACAGATGGAAATGTATTACAGGTGAGTAATTAATACAAATAAGAACTTGTACAGATTGGACCTTACTCCAAGTGAGTAAGTACTACAGGTAATAAGTTATACAGATGGAAATGTATTACAGGTGAGTAATTAATACAAATAAGAACTTGTACAGATTGGACCTTACTCCAAGTGAGTAAGTACTACAGGTAATAAGTTATACAGATGGAAATGTATTACAGGTGAGTAATTAATACAAATAAGAACTTGTACAGATTGGACCTTACTCCAGGTGAGTAACTACTACAGGTAATAAGTTATACAGATGGAAATGTATTACAGGTGAGTAATTAATACAAATAAGAACTTGTACAGATTGGACCTTACTCCAGGTGAGTAACTACTACAGGTAATAAGTTATACAGATGGAAATGTATTACAGGTGAGTAATTAATACAAATAAGAACTTGTACAGATTGGACCTTACTCCAAGTGAGTAAGTACTACAGGTAATAAGTTATACAGATGGAAATGTATTACAGGTGAGTAATTAATACAAATAAGAACTTGTACAGATTGGACCTTACTCCAGGTGAGTAACTACTACAGGTAATAAGTTATACAGATGGAAATGTATTACAGGTGAGTAATTAATACAAATAAGAACTTGTACAGATTGGACCTTACTCCATGTGAGTAAGTACTACAGGTAAGAATAATTACAGATGGGAACTTACTAAACTTACCACAGGTGAATAATTACTACAGATAAGAACATTTATTTTAATTACTCATCTGGAGTAAGTTCCCATCTGGAAGAAATTGTATAGGTGAGAATGTTCTACAGGTAAGAACTTACTACAGGTAAATATTTACAACAGGTATGAACTTGTACAGGTGAGAACTTGCTACAGGTAAGAACATGTACAGGTAAAAACATACTACAGATAAGAACTTGTAGAGGTAAGAATGTTTACATGAAAGTACTTACAACAGGTAAGAACTTGTTACAGGAAAGAACCTACTGCAGGTAAGAACTTACTACAGGTAAGAACTTGTTACAGGAAAGAACCTACTGCAGGTAAGAACTTACTACAGGTAGGAACTTACTACAGTTAAAGAGTAAGTGAAATGAAATTTAAAATGTCTTTGAAACTTTCTATACATAAACTTAATACTCTAATCAACATATTTGGCACATTATTTGACAAGAGTATTAAGTTTAAGTATACAAAGTTTCAAAGACTTTTAAAATTTCATTGCAAACTCATGTCACTAAGCCCACTAAAACATGGTCATTTGTGTGTCAGACGTTGCTGACATCACCACAGGCAGGGCCGCTGAGCACACCCTATCCTTTCTCACTGCGAGTGACGATGTGGCCTGTTGTTTCTAACTCTACATGAAACTGCAATCGCAGAATTTAAAAAAATGTTTGATATCACCATAAAAATAACATTCTTATCTACAAGTTTGTTGCTGGATGTACACAGGAATTGTGTTAACCTTTTGAGTTATTGCCATTTGGACATCGCTCAACCTTGCATTATATTCGTTGCTGCATATACATTGCAGGATTAAACACTCGCAATGTTCAAATTGCAATAACTCAAAACAAATCCTGGGTACATCCAGCGACAGTCTTGTAGATAAGTGTATTATCTTTCCGGTGATATAAAAAATATTAAATTCTGTGACTGCATTTTTGGAATGGCCTAAAAAACTAACCTAGTATAGATGCGCACCATGCTAAATCCTAGTGATGCTACCTGCGGTGATGTCACAATGACTGCTAGGTGTCCCAACAAACTGTGCAGAAAATGTACAGAAAACCACGACCAAAAGGGGCCTTGAAAAGGGTGATTGAGGAGGTTAAAAATTAGTTGAATATCAGGACACTATTTTTAGATTATATTTAATTCAGATTGGGAATAAAAAAAGGTTCATTTCGCCTAGTTTTTTAAGAACTTAGTACAGTTAAGAACGTACTACAGGTAGGAACTTACTACAGGTAAGAACTTACTACAGGTAGGAACTTACTACCGGGGTACAGGTAAGAACTTACTGCATGTATAATTAGGGTGTGTAATTAAGGTGTATAATTACTACAGGTAGAAACTTACTGCAGGCAAGAACTTGTACAGGTAAGAACTTACTACAGGTAATTACTTACAAGTAAAAACTTATTACAGGTTGGAACTTATTACAGGTAAGATCTTACTGCAGTTAAGAACTTACTACAGGTAAGTACTTATTGCAGGTAAGAATGTACTGTAATAGGGTCAGTAGGAGTAGTCAGGACCACTAGATGATGGTATCTAGCCATCTTCTCTTCCCCTATAGTGTCTTGCGTGATTGTTTCTGAGGTGGAATTGTGACGTGCCAAGCAAGGAGAACTTGCGTCTTTTTACTGTCGACAAGAAATCTCAACAAACTATGCATTAAAACATATAGTTCCTCATACTTCTACATTTATTGTTAATAAATATGAATTTCCTTTACTGACTTTATGAATGACTTTTATGATATTTTACAGCACTTTATACTCTATAGTTCCGTTGATTTCCCTGCTTGAGTGTGTCTCAAGATCTGTTCCTGTTATGTTGTAGAATGTCATCAGGAACTGGTACGCTCGCGATCCAACGACGGTGACAACAGAAGACAACTTGGTGGACAATGCATGGCAGTGTGCCAGGGCATTTGAACAGGGTGAGTGAGATAGGGCATTTGAACAGGGTGAGTGAAATAGGGCATTTGAACAGGGTGAGTGAAATAGGGCATTTGAGTAGGGTGAGTGAGATAGGGCATTTGAACAGGGTGAGTGAGATACGGCATTTGAACAGGGTGAGTGAGATAGGGCATTTGAACAGGGTGAGTGAGATAGGGCATTTGAACAGGGTGAGTGAAATAGGGCATTTGAGTAGGGTGAGTGAGATAGGGCATTTGAACAGGGTGAGTGAGATGGGACATTTGAACAGGGTGAGTGAGATAGGGCATTTGAACAGGGTGAGTGAGATAGGGCATTTGAACAGGGTGAGTGAAATAGGGCATTTGAGTAGGGTGAGTGAGATAGGGCATTTGAACAGGGTGAGTGAGATGGGACATTTGAACAGGGTGAGTGAGATAGGGCATTTGAACAGGGTGAGTGAGATAGGGCATTTGAACAGGGTGAGTGAAATAGGGCATTTGAGTAGGGTGAGTGAGATAGGGCATTTGAACAGGGTGAGTGAGATGGGACATTTGAACAGGGTGAGTGAGATAGGGCATTTGAACAGGGTGAGTGAGATAGGGCATTTGAACAGGGTGAGTGAAATAGGGCATTTGAGTAGGGTGAGTGAGATAGGGCATTTGAACAGGGTGAGTGAGATGGGACATTTGAACAGGGTGAGTGAGATAGGGCATTTGAACAGGGTGAGTGAAATAGGGCATTTGAGTAGGGTGAGTGAGATAGGGCATTTGAGTAGGGTGAGTGAGATAGGGCATTTGAACAGGGTGAGTGAGATATGGCATTTGAATAGGGTGAGTGAGATAGGGCATTTGAACAGGGTGATGTCCCCCCCTCGTAAGGACTGGATGCACTATTTAAGTAGTTAATATTATAATAATAGATGTCTATAGAGCCTTTATCCACAAGTGCCTGAACTCAGAAGAACAACGTACAAGAATCATAAGGCAAAACCAAGAATGTGGATGCACAAGAGACACCAATAGAACAAGAGACTACCGTATGTTTAGGGTGGGAATGTGATTTCAGATTTTGGGTGCAACTACAGCAAATGCACACACAAAAAGTTGTTATTTGTTATTGTTAGTTGACCAAGATTAATTCGATTCCTCTCTGTCAAGAGAAACACAAACACTAACATCGTGAAATCAGGAACTGCTCCAGTGTATTGGTGTATTGTATTTATGTGGAGCACAGTGGTGTCGTGTCTAGAGCTTCGGACTCTTGAGCGAGAGAACCCGGGTTCAAATCCTGTCCTGCAGTGTCGAACCTTGGGTAAGTTCGTTCACTCTACATTGCTCCAGATAGGCAAGCGCATTAATTGCAGCATGGCTAAATTCTTCCCAGAGAAGTTGAGATGGTGTTCGGTTGAACAGCTCTGCCATGGAGTAAAGGGTAAAGCACTTTGCACAGTCCGGAGGACTGGATACTGCGCTATATAAAAACTTACCTTTACTTTTATTGTTGATGTTGCTGTTGCTAGGCGACCTGGCAGGGGTGGGGCGATGCATGGACATGTACTGGCAGCAGAAGAAAATGATGGCACCAGGGTGTGAGCCCCAGGTCGTCTCCCAGATGATGTCCCTCTTGAGGGAACACACCCTGGGGTGTGTGATGGCAGGGGCGGGAGGGGGCGGCTTCGTCTACCTCCTCATGAAAGAGCCCGACATGACCGACCTCGTCCACCAACTCATCGGCAGTCTTCAGGTGAGAGATGCCATGCAGTCATAGTTTGTTGCATCACACAAACACAGAATTTTGTAGACTCTCACTCATTTCTCATTTTTCAAACATTCTCTCGATTTAAAAAAATCTCAGATTTGTCATATCATATTTTATAAAATACCTTTTTATTTTTGTTAATTTTATTTACATATTGTACTGAAGGGTGGCATTTAACAAGAACATTATGAAAAGTCATGGTTTTCACCTATATTTGTTCAGTTTTTCCAATGAGGTCTATGCAAAATTATTTCAAAATGGGTGTATAATTATAGGTCACCCTGCAAAGTAAACTTTTTCACCATGAAAACCCAATATGGCATCATAGCACCCAATTAAGATGCTGTAGAAGCAGTTTAAAAAGTGGACAGTACTGCAGATGCACATTGATTGAATTAAAACTGTCCATTTATGCCATTTCCATGCCTTTTATTACCGTTGTATCCAGCTGTTAAAATTTTTTTAATTTAATTTAAGTGCATGTTCCTTTATGCATATTTATTCGTTCCGACATTTCTGCAGGGCTCCGAGACCATGACAGTGCATAAGGCCTGTGTTGACACCACTGGTATGACATTGATGATTGAAGGTGAAGGTCGTGTCAATGTCAAGGTCAACTAGAAAACCAAAGGAAAGGGGAGTTGTTTTGTGCATATCAAAGATTTTATGGCAAGTGATCAGCATGGAAGTGTTTTAGGTAGTTTCACTGGAAGAGGAAGCACATGTCACAGTGATGTTAGCCTGTTATATAAGAGGAAGCACATGTCACAGTGATGTTAGCCTGTTATATAAGAGGAAGCACATGTCACAGTGATGTTAGCCTGTTATATAAGAGGAAGCACGTGTCATGGTGATGTTAACCTGTTATATAAGAGGAAGCACGTGTCACAGTGATGTTAGCCTGTTATATAAGAGGAAGCACGTGTCACAGTGATGTTAGCCTGTTATATAAGAGGAAGCACATGTCACAGTGATGTTAGCATGTTATATAAGAGGAAGCACATGTCACAGTGATGTTAGCCTGTTATATAAGAGGAAGCACATGTCACAGTGATGTTAGCCTGTTGTGTAAGAGGAAGCACGTGTCACGGTGATGTTAGCCTGTTGTGTAAGAGGAAGCACGCGTCACGGTGATGTTAGCCTGTTGTGTAAGAGGAAGCACGCGTCACAGTGATGTTAGCCTGTTGTGTAAGAGGGAGCACACGTCACAGTGATGTTAGCCTGTTGTATAAGAGGAAGCACAAATCACGGTGATGTTAGCCTGTTGTGTAAGAGGAAGCACACGTCACGGTGATGTTAGCCTGTTGTGTAAGAGGAAGCACACGTCACGGTGATGTTAGCCTGTTGTGTAAGAGGAAGCACGTGTCACGGTGATGTTAGCCTGTTGTGTAAGAGGAAGCACGTGTCACGGTGATGTTAGCCTGTTGTGTAAGAGGAAGCACGTGTCACGGTGATGTTAGCCTGTTGTGTAAGAGGAAGCACGTGCCACGGTGATGTTAGCCTGTTGTGTAAGAGGAAGCACGTGTCACGGTGATGTTAGCCTGTTGTGTAAGAGGAAGCACGTGTCACGGTGATGTTAGCCTGTTGTGTAAGAGGAAGCACGTGTCACGGTGATGTTAGCCTGTTGTGTAAGAGGAAGCACGTGTCACGGTGATGTTAGCCTGTTGTGTAAGAGGAAGCACGTGTCACGGTGATGTTAGCCTGTTGTGTAAGAGGAAGCACGTGTCACGGTGATGTTAGCCTGTTGTGTAAGAGGAAGCACGTGTCACGGTGATGTTAGCCTGTTGTTAAGTGTAAGAAGGAAGCACGTGTCACGGTGATGTTAGCCACGTGTTGTAGCCTGTTGTATAAGAGGAAGCACACGTCACAGTGATGTTAGCCTGTTGTATAAGAGGAAGCACACATCACGGTGATGTTAGCCTGTTGTATAAGAGGAAGCACACGTCACAGTGATGTTAGCCTGTTGTATAAGAGGAAGCACACGTCACAGTGATGTTAGCCTGCTGTATAAGAGGAAGCACACGTCACAGTGATGTTAGCATGTTGTATAAAAGGAAGCACACGTCACGGTGATGTTAGCCTGTTGTATAAGAGGAAGCACATGTCACGGTGATGTTAGCCTGTTGTGTAAGAGGAAGCACACGTCACGGTGATGTTAGCCTGCTGTATAAGAGGAAGCACACGTCACAGTGATGTTAGCCTGCTGTGTAAGAGGAAGCACACGTCACGGTGATGTTAGCCTGCTGTATAAGAGGAAGCACACGTCACGGTGATGTTAGCCTGCTGTATAAGAGGAAGCACGCGTCACGGTGATGTTAGCCTGTTGTATAAGAGGAAGCACGCGTCACGGTGATGTTAGCCTGTTGTGTAAGAGGAAGCACACGTCACGGTGATGTTAGCCTGTTGTGTAAGAGGAAGCACGCGTCACGGTGATGTTAGCCTGTTGTGTAAGAGGAAGCACGCGTCACGGTGATGTTAGACTGTTGTGTAAGAGGAAGCACGCGTCACGGTGATGTTAGCCTGTTGTGTAAGAGGAAGCACGCGTCACGGTGATGTTAGCCTGTTGTGTAAGAGGAAGCACGCGTCACGGTGATGTTAGCCTGTTGTGTAAGAGGAAGCACGCGTCACGGTGATGTTAGCCTGTTGTGTAAGAGGAAGCACGCATCACGGTGATGTTAGCCTGTTGTGTAAGAGGAAGCACGCGTCACGGTGATGTTAGCCTGTTGTGTAAGAGGAAGCACGCGTCACGGTGATGTTAGCCTGTTGT